>SZWC01000570.1:289860-299954 GCA_023375785.1 Penium margaritaceum | reverse complement strand
ACACAAACACACACACACACACACACACACACACACACGCACACACACACACACACACACACACACACACACACACACACACACACACCCCTTTGCTCCATCACTCATGCTCTCTCACTCATTTCTGATCCTCCCAGCTAATTCTCGACATTTTCATCTACATTATCTCAGCGTGTGCCTTGTATATCCTTGGTCTTTGCTGCTGTACCTTGCTCCTCTTGCCTGATCTTCTCCGGTTTATGGCTAGCTATTTGCCTCTGCCATCTGTCTTTTCGCTCTCATTACGTTCGTACACTACCGCACATTCTTCTGCTTCTGCCTGCTCTTGCTATCACATGTCCTGGTCTACATTTTGAAGAAGAAGAAAAGACGATTGTGGATACCCTACTGCCGTGTAAAATACTAAAAAAATGAAGTATTTTCAATATTTTTTCTTTCAGTGATTTTGTACATCTTTGTATATGCATTTTATGTTTTTCTTTTCTCACAAGGTGCAAGAACGAAATAAAAATTTGCTCTCTTTTCCTTCTCTTACATGGCTTTTGAGGAAAATCCAGCCGATATCTAGCTTTTGTGCATAATCTTTGGTGTATCGAGCAGGCTTTATGAAACTTCAACATTTGTGTATGGGTTTCACACGTTTTTTTTGTGTGTAAAAAAAAAACATCATTTACAAAAATTGTGTGCCACCCCTAATTCATTTGAAAGCACAAAGCATGTAGCACTATGATATGAGTTGATTATTGTGCACATGAAAAGGTAACCATAAAATTGGTACCCTCTGCCAAAGATCAAGGAACTATTTGATCAGCTAACGGGAGAACAACACCTTAATAAGACCTCATTGCACTTTGGATACCTTCAAGTCCGGATTACGGAGTAGAACGTGAAAAATACACTTTCACACATAGAACAACCATTTTGAGTACCTCGTTATACTCTTCAGATTAACAAAACATCCAGAAACATTCATGAGCATCGTGAGTACAGTCTTCTATCCTCATCCATACCTGTTCTTTGTGTTGTTCCTCAGTGANATCCTCCCAGCTAATTCTCGACATTTGCATCTACATTATCTCAGCGTGTGCCTTGTATATCCTTGGTCTTTGCTGCTATACCTTGCTCCTCTTGCCTGATCTTCTCCGGTTCATGGCTAGCTATTTGCCTCTGCCATCTGTCTTTTCGCTCTCATTATGTTCGTACGCTTCCGCACATTCTTCTGCTTCTGCCTGCTCTTGCTATCACATGTCCTGGTCTACATTATGAAGAAGAAGAAAGGACGATTGTGGATACCCTACTGCCGTGTAAAATAATTTAAAAATGAAGTATTCTCAGGATTTTTTCTTTCAGTGATTTTGTAGATCTTTGTATATGCATTTGATGTTTTTCTTTTCTCACAAGGTGCAAGAACGAAATAAAAATTTGCTCTCTTTTCCTTCTCTTACATGGCTTTTGAGGAAAATCCAGCCAATATCTAGCTTTTGTGCATAATCTTTGGTGTATCGAGCAGGCTTTATGAAATTTCAACATTTGTGTATGGGTTTCACACGTTATCTTTGTGTGTAAAAAAAAAAAAAACATCATTAACAAAAATTGTGTGCCACCCCTAATTCATTTGAAAGCACAAAGCATGTAGCACTATGATATGAGTTGATTATTGTGCACATGAAAAGGTAACCATAAAATTGGTACCCGCTGCCAAAGATCAAGGAACTATTTGATCAGCTAAGGGGAGAACAACACCTTAATAAGACCTCATTGCACTTTGGATACCTTCAAGTCCGGATTACGGAGTAGAACGTGAAAAATACACTTTCACACATAGAACAACCATTTTGAGTACCTCGTTATACTCTTCAGATTAACAAAACATCCAGAAACATTCATGAGCATCGTGAGTACAGTCTTCTATCCTCATCCATACCTGTTCTTTGTGTTGTTCCTCAGTGACCTCCTCATGTACTCTCGGACTTCTGAAGAGTAGCACCTTTGACAAAAATTGGATATTCTTTGCCAAAAGAACCTGTTTGCAGATCTTCAAGAAGCGGAAGGTAGAGTTATGTGAGCATATTGTGAGCTGCAGGGACCTTTACATGGGCCCCAAGAAAGTACAAATAGTGAAGCACTGGCTGGTGATATGGTGTGTATATGGCACTGAGGTACTCCTAGGATTTGTCAACTGCTAGAGGAAGTTTGTTTAGGGGTATACATAGGAGGGTGCGACACTCACTCATCTGTTGAGGAAGGATCACTAGTGGAAGTAGAGCCAGAAGGAGCAAAGGAGCTTTGAGGAGCTGAAGGTTGTGATGTGTTACACTCCGGTCCTTGTGAGTCCACATTCATCTATGAAGTACAATGGCAATGGACGCGAGTGACTATACCATTTGGTGGGTAATTGTGCAGTGTCACTGGTAGTTTTTTGCAGCTCATAGCATACGTGTACCACGTGAATAGCTCAACTATGTCATCCATAAGAAGAAGATGTTGGTGGTGATCCATGTGCTCAAGCACTGTCGGTGTTACCTCACGACGCAACACTTGTAGGCCTTCACATATCACTATGCCCCACAGTACCTAAAACTGCATTCGGCCCAGAGTCACTGACAATATCTTTGGATGTACTTTTTGAATGGAGTTTTGACTTCGAGATAACATACAAACCTGGATAGGTGAAGCGAGAAGATCCCTTATCGAGCAGGCCAGACTCCACCCTCAATGTCATCTCCGTGCTGATGGGATCTCCAATCATGAATACACTGTTCAAGCATGACTATGGTGTGAAAGACAAGTTCATGTGTGGTGTGTTGAAAGGTGGCACATGCAGTGCATCGCATTGGCAATGGGGTCAAGAGCAGAAGATTTTTGTGCCAGACTATATGCCATTGAGCTAGTAGCTATTGATAGACGCACATGACATCCACTACTCGGGTCACTCCTGTTTCGACAAGACGCTCAATACTCCAGCGTGCCAACACTCATGGTCTTCAGTGGCGAGTGACTATAAGAAGCTTGTGTGCAGTTACGATGTGTGCCAATGCATCATGGAACGAAGGATCAAGCCATGAGGAGAGATACAATCATTGCTTGCACAACAATGGTCATGGACGGAAATCTGGCTCGACTATATCAATGGATTTTCTGTGACAAAGACAAGAAAAAACACGGTGTTGGTGTGAGATAGTTTGGGGTTGTTGTGGTTGGTAGTTTATGGGGCACATTACCCCCTTGCTCGGGGTCTGTTGTTTTCTTCCACGAGTTGCACTCCGATCACGCGAATCACGGACGAGTGGCATCTTCAGAACACCACCCACAAGTGGAATTTTGCTCATCCCACAAGTGACGTTCCGAACACACCATGGAATGAAAAATTTGACCGTCCTGGCGAATGGAGTCTGGGACACACAATCTTTCAAGAGGCACTCTTGAGAGGGACACCACCAATAAGAGTGATCAAAGCCGGAATTGGAAAATCTTCTGTCATGTACCACAAGTCGACCACAACCACTACACAAGTGAAGGATACTAAGAGCGCGAACCAACAATCTGTACTTATCAATGGTCAGAGGCTTCTTGCACTGGGCCATAGGTGCAAGTAGACTTGAAAGCACGAGCATCAGTAGCCCAAAGTAGCGAGCTGGGAGGAAGGCTTGCCGGTTGGGGACTGTTAAAACTCTATACTTTTCTCATTGTGATGAACCCACAGAAATCTCTAACCCACGTTTTCTAGCTGATGTTTCAGAATTTTTCTAAATCTATGTTTCCACTACGACCGTGCTCTCGACACAATAAGGCCTTATGTTTCTCAGAGCACATACTCTCAGATCGGGCCTCAGACATAGGAACTGTCAAAGGCACAACTCCATGTCATAGGTGCTGGGTTTCAACGCTGAGATTTTCCATGTTTCAGAGACATTATTCACATGAACGAAGTGTAATGTACAAGCTGAGAATGGGCATCTTCAATAGTCACAAAGACCAAGGTTGATCATGCATAGGATATAACTAGTACCCTTGTACCGAAGTATCGCGGCTTGCAATAACACATTGGGGAAGCATTCCAAAGTGCCCTCGGTCATAAATGATCATTGCTTCAATGACCATACAGGCAACAAGGTGTGCTTCAGCCTTGATTGGCCGTCAGTGTGTAAAGCCATTCTCCTTTGTATACATCCAGTCACCTATTCATCCTGTGCTTCACATTTTCCCTATTTTCCTTGTTTTTCATGTAGACATGAAATCTACCATCTGATTCAACGTTCAAAGAACCTCTTACAGTTGTGGACTTTTCTACAAAGATTGTGTTTTCTTCTTCTCAAAGAGGATTTGCCTCTTCATACTCGAAGACCATGGTATGTTTCCATGATAATTCTTCATGTTGCTTAGCTGACACGATGTCAGTACCATACTCACTTTCTGTTACAACAGCCACAGTGCACACACACAAAGACAACAAGTTGAAACGAGCAAGTGAGAAAGCACAAACGAAGAGAGCCGCCAAAACTTTCATAAGAACATACAAGCACCAGCAATGCCGCCATGAAACGTGCTTCATTATCCAGTGCAGCACGTCGGGTTAAAGCAAATTAGTCCAAAACCAATCAGTATGGCTGTAACTCTGCCAATGCTTATCATAATTGATGATCCTTCTCCACCAAAACATGGAACATTGCGGGCCTGACATAAAGATCTTACACGGGCCACATTCAGGACCCTCACGATCCCTTGTGAGCACTCAGTTTCATAAATGGTTTTTGTAACCATCACATGGTCTCACGGAGAGGGCGCTACACGTCAAGTGTATGGTGAGAGGTGCAGAAGAACTAGTAGATATGATTACATCTAACTAGTCCATTTGGCTGGGACTCTCTCTTTGACAAGCAACTTTGCTTGAAGTAGGGCTCTCCACAACCATGGGGACAACGTTTGAGGCCACGACATGTGCGAGGTCGAACGAGCATCCATGAAAAGCTAGGTACATGTTCATGTGTTGTTGTTCAAATAATGGGGTTCAACTCATCAAGTTTATAAGATATGCAAGGAACCCCTCTTGTAGCCTATTGGGATAATTGTTGAACAGAACATGTGGTTTGACTCATATGAAATTCTGCAAACTTTGATATCGAGTTTGTGGACAAGATTTTCCTTGAATTCTTTGTTGATGGATTACTAAATGATCATAAGCCTTGTGCAATTGGAAATGAGATTAACATTGATATGAATTATGAGAAGTATGCTATGTTGTTTTTTTGGTAAAGAATCCGTAATGGTGGTGCTGTTGGCGGTGGTCGACCAAACAAGTACCAAGCCTACATTCAGTGTTGCAAATGCAATGTAGAGAATGTATGAACTTCCTTCAATCAAGTGAATGCTCACATTAAGCAAATACTTAAAAGAAATTATTGGGTATGCATGCCAAAGCTCATTAAGGTCACCCTGTGCATGTGAAAACATGGGTTGCGTGAGGAATGGCTTCCTCATGACGTGTGGAAGTAAAAATCTCCTTAGTGCTTCTTCTTATTAACCGATAATAAAAAAACCAAAAAAATTTGTTCAAAGTGCGCCAACAAATTGACATCTGTCTATAGGCACTCACACAAGGAGAGAAACTGAGAAGTATGGAGTTACATGGCAGAATTGAATCTTTCATGTTGTTTTCCTCCTTGCATGTGAGCGGTATGCCCCTTTGTAGAATACATTAGCTGAACATGTTGTGTGTAACGACACCTTGTCACAAGGGATGCTAATTATGTCACGGTTCTCATGTACAAGAGTCCCTAAACTTTGTGCAATGGTATTGTTCTTACATTTGTGGCTAGCGCAGTGTTGACGTCCGAACGCCTGCTTTAACACTTAATCGTCATCTTTGGCGATTACTCAGGCTTTTGATGCCCCTTTCCCAAGTATCGGACAAACTTGAACAAATTCTTGAAATGTTAAGCATAATCTCTTGCGAACATTGTCAAAGTTCAAGTATTCTACAGTTGACTGTTCGATAACGTTGGGTGTTCATGAAATTGTTCCTAGAACAATCGTTATTAATATTAAGATCCGTTCCTTCTAAAAAAGGACTTTACGAGAGGACCCAATCATCGACCTATACCTCAACCATGCCTCATTCTTCATTTTCATGTTTTTACAAATGCGTTCGACATTGCAACACTTGTCCGAAGCACACTTACAGCTATTCATAAGTAGCTCATGTCTCATTTTTCCAAATCTTCATGCTCTGGTACATTCTATCCATGAATTGCAAATGCTTGTGCTTGCACAACAATGTTTATGAGCTTGGTCTGAAGTTTAAACCTATTTCATTTTAGAAAAAAAATTCCTGTTTTTCATGGATGTATGGTTATCTCTTCAAAGGCTTCCTATGGGATTAGTGCAATTATTCTGTCTTCATTTAGCGAGAGACACTTTCTCTCGGTGCAAATCTCTGCTGACCTTGGACGCCAGTGCTCGTTCCAGCAATCGAGGGGCTTTGAGGAAACAAAGGGTTGGGCATAGGTTTTGGGCGACTTTGTAAGTCGCCCCCATTCTCGCTCCACCATGTCTGAGATGCCCCCATTATGAGAAAAATGGCTAGATCACCCCCATTCCGGAAAGTTATGGCCGGGTCGCCCCCACTTTTGGTGCTCCGGGGAATTATGGCTAGGACGCCTAGTAAGGATGAAACATTATCGACGTATTGCCCCAACTTTCAGAAACATCTGGCTAGGTCGCCTCCATGAATGGGGGCGACGTAGTCATAATTCTCAGAATGAGGGCAAGTTGGGAAACTAATAAAAAGGGGGCAACCAGGCAGAATGTTTTCGAATGGGGGCGACCTATTTATTTGTTCTCAGAATGGGGCCCGTCTCAGACATGGCTGGCCGAAAATGGGGGCGATTTAGGAATTAGCTGGCAGGTTTCACCAGTGGAAGTGCATTTTCATTTGGCACTGGACAGCCAATCCGGATCAGCGGAAGTTCATAGAGTGCCATTTCTGGAAGTCTTCACGTGATGGGTCCCACGAAGGGCTTACCGCGCTTATCCGTTCACCCAGGCAGGTGCAAAGGCAAGGGTGCCGAGACCGGCGAACTCTTGCCCACTCATCCCAGAGCGTCACCTCGAAGCGCGTCATTCGCTGCGCCTGCCGAAAGGGCGCGCCGCACAGTGGCGTTCTAACCATCCCGGAGCGCGAGGGTGTGGGAAACGCGGTGGCGATCGCAGNGCACGTCCGCGACGATCCTTTTTGCCTTGTCTTGCGTGATCGGACAGAGGACGCAGTGTGTCCAAGAGTTGTGGGTTGACGAAGTGGGTTTAATGTCACTCACCCATTCCCACCTGCGGCCAGAGTGCCATTTCTGGAAGTCTTCACGTGATGGGTCCCACGAAGGGCTTACCGCGCTTATCCGTTCACCCAGGCAGGTGCAAAGGCAAGGGTGCCGAGGCCGGCGAACTCTTGCCCACTCATCCCAGAGCGTCACCTCGAAGCGCGTCATTCGCTGCGCCTGCCGAAAGGGCGCGCCGCACAGTGGCGTTCTAACCATCCCGGAGCGCGAGGGTGTGGGAAACGCGGTGGCGATCGCAGCCCGCGTAGACATGAGGGTAAAAAAGCACTAAAGACGTCCACTTTCCAAGCCGAAAATATCTGTTGCTAGAAGCAACTTGCAGGCGCAGCGTGTTACGCTGCAGACTGCACCGTAACCATCCATCGCACTTGCGCCGCATCCAGTCTCTGTCGTGGGCTGTCGAGTGGGAGTGGGTACTGAATTCACCGCCGAGGCTGTCGGCACTTGCACTGTCGGCCCGAGAGAGAGAGAGAGCAGTCAGTCGTGCGAGCAAAGCAAGATGGGGCACGGCAATGCTGCTGCTGAGAAGGTTGCGGCTTCATCCGCATCGCCCACGAGTTTACGTAGGAGTGGGAAATGGTGCGGATCTGTGCCATCGGTTGAGAAAGCTAGATCGCCTCCTCTTCCGATCCAAGCCGGATCCCTGCTGGTGCTGTTCCTGACGTCCGCGGCGGCGGCAGCAGCAGCAGAAGCAGCGGAAATTCGTCCCCAGTTACTCTCCGGAGCGCACTCCAGCTCATGGAGCGCTCTATTCTCGAGTCGCGAAGAAGAGGAGGCTGACGAATTGTCCCGCAGCCACGAGGGGAGGGCGATGCTGGTGCTGCAGCAGCAGGTGCTTCCGCCACGTAAGCGCCCGACTCCTACGCCCCGCCGTCGTCCAAGGAGTCCGCGTCCCAAACGCCGCGCGCCACTCCCCAAGAAATCCCCTGTTCGAAAGTCCCCCCCGGCCAAAAAGCCTTTTTCCCGGAAGCCACCCCCTCCTAAGACGCCACCGCAAAAGGACTTCCCCAAGCCCCCTCCTCCACCCAGAAGTCCACCTCCATCCACTTCTCCCCCGATCGGTTCTCCCCCTCCACCTTCCCAACTAGCCCAGCCCACCCCTCCACCATCCCCGCCACCATCCCCTCCCACATCCCCACCACCTGAATCCTCACCACCCAACTTTTCCCTTGCACCCTCTCCCCCTCCCACGTTCCCCCCTCGCAAGCCCCGATCGCCCAACTCTCCCCCGTCTGGGCCACCCAATCCCAAGTCTCCATTGCCACCACCACCCATTCGACGTGCTCCCACTACTCCTCCGCGCAAACGTCCGGTGCCCACTTCCTCCCACCCACCAAAGTCCCCCTCCCTTCCCCCGCCTCTCCTCAATCCTTCCACGACACCGCCTCCATCTCCTCTCNGAAATCCCCTGTTCGAAAGTCCCCCCCGGCCAAAAAGCCTTTTTCCCGGAAGCCACCCCCTCCTAAGTCGCCACCGCAAAAGGACTTCCCCAAGCCCCCTCCTCCACCCAGAAGTCCACCTCCATCCACTTCTCCCCCGATCGGTTCTCCCCCTCCACCTTCCCAACTAGCCCAGCCCACCCCTCCACCATCCCCGCCACCATCCCCTCCCACATCCCCACCACCTGAATCCTCACCACCCAACTTTTCCCTTGCACCCTCTCCCCCTCCCACGTTCCCCCCTCGCAAGCCCCGATCGCCCAACTCTCCCCCGTCTGGGCCACCCAATCCCAAGTCTCCATCGCCACCACCACCCATTCGACGTGCTCCCACTACTCCTCCGCGCAAACCTCCGGTGCCCCTTTCCTCCCACCCACCAAAGTCCCCCTCCCTTCCCCCGCCTCTCCTCAATCCTTCCACGACACCGCCTCCATCTCCTCTCTCCTCTCTCCCTCCTTTGCCACTGCGTCCTCCTCTGTCTACTCCCCCCGCAACCCCACCATCGCCTCCTCTCTCCCCATCACCCTCAACCCCACCACGTCCTCCCATCTCCCCACCCTCACCATCTACTCACCCCACTCTCTCTCTGCCTCCAAAATCCCCACTCTCACCTTCACCTACTCCAGTCCTACCTGCATCACCTCCATCATCGCCTCCACCCTCCAATCAAACATCTCCTCCTCCCTCCACATCCTCACCTCCAACCCCAACACGCCCGCCTACGTCCTCACCCTCATCGCCTCCTCCACTTTTACCTCCATCCGCACCACCGTCCCCTCCCAAACAACCTTCACCGCCAACCCCACCATCTCCCAAGCCCCCACCTTCCCCGCCACCTTCTCCACCTCCCTCACCGCCTCCGCCCATCGGACCCCCTCCCCCTCCCTGCCCCACTGTGTGCCCCACCAACCCCTTTACCCTCTGCGACTTCTACTTCAACAACTCTGTGTTGCACGTCCCCATCTTCAACCTCACTCCCAACATCACCTCCAACCAAGACACCACCATCAGCCCTCCCTTACTCCACAGGGACCCCGCCATCGGAGCTGACATTGAGGTCCACCAGACTGGGAACGGCCGCCTCCTGGGGTGCCCTGTGCCCCCAACCATCTCCGGACTCCCCAACGGAACTACAGGGCCGCAGTTTTACATTGAGGGGAATCCGGGGCAGGTCCACGTGCGCACGTTCCAGAAGTTTCCTGGAGTTCCAGCGTTCATGGATCACTGCGTGCTCATTCCCTTTCTGAACGTCCAGGTTCCCGATGAAACCGGGACCTCCGTTGTGAACCTGTACCCCGAGGACGGAAATTTGCAGTTTCCAGAG
>SZWC01000570.1:240830-279370 GCA_023375785.1 Penium margaritaceum | reverse complement strand
GGAGGGAGGGAGGGAGGGAGGGAGGGAGGGAGGGAGAGAGAAACAAAAGAAAAAAAAAACGAGAAAGCCACAACAACATCATTTCAGTGCTTCTTCTTATTTTCATATGTTGATTTTTATTTTGTCTACACTGGAACAACATACACAAACCCTTTCCTAATCTTAATTAAACACATTCAAGTAGTGTTGGAGGTGAAGCTGAGTATCTATAACGTAATGTATAAATATTTCTTCCTTTTTTCGCTGCCAGGTTGTGCACCTTGGCTATTATTCTCCTTATGTAGAAACCAGCTTCTCTTTTTTCTGGAAACATAAAAGTAAAAAGCCAAAAACCTTGAGAATCCATCCTACCGATGCACCTCTACTTTGCTGTAAGAAAATTGGGAAACGAAATGTAAGCACAGCTTTAACTTTTCTTCCATTGCCAACAAATCATCATCAAGTGGCCAAAGAGGCCGTGATCAAGATTATGTACTGATTCATCACATTCGCTCAACAAAAAGGATTCTTGATGTTGGCTCCTAAAGAATGTTTCCGTACTTCCAGCAACCTGAGATTGGTGAAGAAATGGCCCGACGAATCTCTCATCCCTTAGTCCTTCGTAAAGCCTTCCTTCCAAACCCACCATGAAGCACATTGGACCTTCTATCTGACCCCAGAGTCCAAAATTCTCCTATGCATCATGGACATCTTTACAAACCTAGTCAATTCCATGTGGAAGAAGCAAGTACGTAAACATGTCTCCTTGCCTACCCTTGAACTCGTAGGTACTTTGATTCTTGCCTGGAAAAAACAATATTTGATGATCTCATCAAGCCCTACCCTTTCCCAAACCATGAATTTGAAAAAACTATTAAAGCCTTTGATTATGATTTCCTTTGCTCTATCTGCATGTGCAACTCACTCAAGTATCTGCATGCCCTTCCCATGAAACCAGTTCGTATCTTTGGACATATGTTGAGTCCAACACTTGACCCCTCTCAGACATTGAGCCCTGTCGACAAAATCTTGAAAGCAGCTGTAATCATATGGGCAAAAACTATAATCCCGGTTGCAACAAAAGCCATTTTCATCAATGCCTACCTCAGTCCAAATTTTCTCTTCTCTTCCCACGTCTTCCTCCCCAGCCCTTCTATTCTACATCAAATAGAAACTTCCATCTTCCACTGCCGCTCATCCGATATGGTTCACAGCTCTAGTGTCACTGGAATTTGGCTATACTGTACACCAATAGCCGTCTTCCCAAAGTTCAAAGGAGGTTTTCGGATCCTGCAGTAGGAGCTCATGAGGTCAATGCCCTTCTAAGCTGATGCTATCCATGGAAATGTGGCGTGTACACTCAAATTGTATGGCCACTTTCCAAAATCTCTGTTTGAGTGCATGTTTCCATATTATTCATAGTTTACTTGGCCAACTAGAGGGTTGTAATAACATTCTTCATCTCTTTAAAAAAATGGAACTCCCTGGTCCTCTCATGCTTGTACACATTATGTTTTCACATATTTAGCATTTGGCTACTTTGTAAGGTGCTGCTTGAAGTTGTTTAGACCGATGAAGACAACACAGGAGTGAACATTGCTACAACCAGCTGCTTGGGGATTTACAATGTGTTCGTGATCTTCTGGGACCAAAGTCTTCGTCAGTTGTCTTTGGTGCCATCAAGTGCAGCTGTTACTTGTGATACATCATGTGCAAAACAGATCCCACTTGGCTTCATAAAAAGTGATTTGTGACAAATTGCCAACAGCAAACATCTCACGAAGGAAGAGCTGTAGTCGATAGACGTGAAGTGGTTCATTGGACACATCGATCTGATCTTTAGAGCATTTACTAGCACTAGAAATCCAGAATTTTCTAGTAACAATGGGCCAGACGGCCAGCCAAATATTTTCTACACATCATGAGAGAAGAATAAGGTGCATTATGTCAATAAACCAAATACCAATGGTCTACAAAACGAGTCCCGACATGGGAGGCCATCGACCGCTCTTGGTATTGCAACCAAGATAACATATCACCCTCGAACGAGGGATCCACACTTTAGGTTTATTCTGTTTGTAACCTCACGAAGTCCGCATGAAGGTCTCTAGTGTCTACCCTCGGTGTGAGGAGTCCCAAAGGCACAAATTGTAAATGGATGAATGCAGGGTACATGCTTCCATACTTGCAGAGCTTTGCTAATGCTTCTTCTTGCAGTGACTCCACAGGTGCCAACCTCAGCCTATAGTCCTACTTGGCGCGTCTTGAGACCGCCAAGTGTCATCCTCAAGGCAGGCTCTAGTAAGCTTCCTTGAATCTTCCTAGTTAGCTTCCTAGAAGCTTCCTGTCCCATTTTGGGCCACAAAGAGAACTGCGGCCATCGCATAGTTTCAACCCACAACCCATGAGCTCCGGCGCCTGTTCCAACTAAGCCATAAAGGTGTGTTTCCTATGATGATATCCAGGGGACATATCCATTACGGGCAGTGCATTCCTGGCCTATCTCAGAACAGACCAAGGGGAAGTACTCCATAGAGCAGTGCATGCCTTGTCTATCCGTGCAGCGAGCCAATCAGTGGAAAAGGTGCATACCATTCAACAAATGTCTTCCTTGCACCTCTATCCATCTGTCATTCACTCGGCTGTATCAATGCCTTGGAGCTCACCCTTCCTCTGCCGCACTCCTCATGCTGAAACCACGAATGCCTGCATAGTGCAAGTCGCTCTCAAGCGCAAGTAGGGTGCAACTAGGGCGTAACTAGCATGTAAATAGGGTGCAAGTAGGGTGTTACTAGGCCGCAACTAGGGCACAATTAGGGTGCAACTAGGACGCAAGTAGGGCACAAGATAGGCACAACTAGGGCGCAACTAGGACACAACTAGGCCGTAGCTAGTGACCAACTGAGGCGCAACTAGGGCGCGAGTCGGGCGCAACTACGTCACAAGTAGGGGCGCAACTAGGACGCAAGTAGGGTGCAAGTAGGGCATACGTAGGGCGCAACTAGGGCGCAACAAGGCATAGTTACTGCCCAACAGAGGTGCAACTAGGGCGCAACTAGGGGGAAAAAAGGGCGTAACTAGGGCACAACTGAAGAAAAACCAGGGCACAACTAGGGTGCGAGTAAGACGCATGTAGGCCGCAACTAGGGTACAACTAGGACGCAAGTACGGCGCAAGTAGGACGCAACTAGGGCACAACTAGGTCACAACAAGGGTGCAACAAGGGTGCAATTAGGGTGCAACTAGGGCGCAACTAGGGCGTATCTCGCGCCCAACGGAGGTGCAACTAGGACGCGACTATGGCACAACTAGGACGCAACTAGGGCACAAGTAGGACGCAAGTAGGGTGCAAGTAGGGCGTAAGTAGGATGCAAGTAGGGCACAAATAAGGCGTAACTAGGGGGCAACTCGGGTGCAACTAAGGCGAAACTAGGGTGCAACAAGGGCGCAACTAAGGCGCAACTAGGGCGCAACTAGGACGCAAGTAGGACGCACCTAGGATGCAACTAAGGTGCAACTAGGGTGGAACTAGGTCGCAACTAGGGTGCAACTAGGGCGTAGCTGGTGCCCAACTGAGGGGCAACAAGGCCGCAACTACGGTACAACTAGGGTGCAACTAGGGTGCAACTAGGGCATAAGTAGGGTGAAACTAGGATGCAAGTAGGTCACAACTAGTGCACAACTAGGGCACAAATAGGGTGCAACTAGGATGCACGTAGGGCGCAAGTAGGGCGCAACTAGAACACAACTAGGACGCAACTAGGGCGGAAGTAGGGTACAAAAAGGGTGCAAGTAGGGTGAACTAGGGTGCAATGAGGGCACAACTAGGAAGCAAGTAGGACGCAAGTAGGGCACAAGTAGGGCGTAACTAGGGCACCACTAGGGCGCAACTAAGGCGCAAGTAGGGTAAAAGTAGGGCGGAACTAGGGTGCAACTAGGATGCAACTAGGGTGCAACTAGGGGGTAGCTAGTGCCCAACTAAGGCATAGCTAGGGCGTGACTAGTGTGCAACTAGGGTGCAACTAGGGTGCAAGTAGGGTGCAAGTAGGGCAGAAGTAGGACGCAACTATGGCGCAACGAGGACACAACTAGGGCGTAGCTAGTGCCCAATTGAGGCGTAGCTAGTGCGCAACTAGGGCACAACCAGGGCGCAACTAGGGCGCTACTAGACGTAACGAGGGCGCAAGTAGGGCACAACTAGGGCGCAACTAAGGCACAAGTAGGGCACAAGTAGGACGCAAGTAGGGCGCAACGCGGGCGTAACTACGGCGCAACTAGGGCACAACTAGGGCGTAAGTAGGGCGTAAGTAGGGTGCAAGTAGGGTGCAACTAGGGCGCAACTAGGGTGCAACTAGGGCGCAAGAAGGGCACAAGTAAGGCACAAGTCGGGTGCAAGTAGGGGATAAATAGGGTGCAATTAGTGTGCATCTAGGGTGCAACGAGGGGGCAACCAGGGTGCAAGAAGGGTTCAAGTAAGACGCAACTAGGGTGAAACTAGGGTGCAACTAGGGCGTAAATAGGGCGCAAGTAGGAATCAAGTAGAGCGCAACTAGGGCGCAACCAGGGCGCAAGTAGGAATCAAGTAGAGCGCAACTAGGGTGCAACCAGGGCGTAACTAGGGTGCAAGTAGGGCAAAACTAGGGCGCAAGAAGGGCGCAGCTAGGGTACAACTAGGGCGCAACCAGGGCATAACTAGGGTGCAACCAGGGTGCAAGTAGGGCACAAGAAGGGCGCAACGAGGGCACATCTAGGGTGCAACTAGAGCGCAAGGAGGACGCAAGAAGTACGCAACTAGGGCGTAGATAGTGCCCAACTAGGGTGCAACTAGGACGCAACTAGGGTGCAACTAGAGCGCAACTAGGGTGTAGATAGTGTCCAACTGAGACGTAACAAGGATGCAACTAGGGAGCAACTAGGGCGCAAGTAGGGCACAAGGAGGGCACAAGTAGGGCGCAAGTAGGGCGCAACTAGGACGCAACCAGGGCTCAACCAGTACGCAACTGGGGCGTAGCTAGTGCCCAACTCAGGCGCAACTAGGGCGCAACTACAATGCAAATGGGGCGCAACTAGGCCGCAACAAGGGCGCAACTAGGGTACAACTAGGGCGCAAAGTAAGGCCCAAGCAGGACGCAAGTCCCTACTTGCGTCCTGCTTGGGCCCTATTTTGCGCCCTAGTTGCGCCCTAAGGCGCAACTAAGGTGCAACTACGGCGCAACTACGGCGCAACTATGGCACAATCAGGGTGTAAGTAGGGCGCAAATAGGATGCAACTAGTGTGTAACTAGAGCGCAATTTGGGGGCAAGTAGGGTGCAACGAAGGTGCAACTAGGGTGGAAGTAGGTTGCAAGTAGGGCCCAAGGAGGGCGCAACTAAGGCCCAACAAGGGCGCAAGTAGGGCGCAACTAGGACGCAACTAGTGCGCAGCTAGGGTGTAGCTAGTGCTCAACTGAGATGCAACTAGGGCGCGAGTAGGGCGCAAGGAGGGCGCAACTCGTGCCCAACTAGGGCCCAACTAGGGCGCAACTAGGGCGCAGCTAGTGCCCAACTGTGGCGTAACTAGGGCGCAAATAGGACGCAGCTAGGGCGTATCTAGGGTGCAACTCGGACGCAACTAGGATGCAAGTAGGGCGCAAATAGGGCGCAACTAGGGTGCAACTACGGTGTAAGTAGGACGTAACTAGGACGCAACTAGGGTGGAAGTAGGGCACAACTAGGACGTAGCTAGTGTCCAACTCAGGCGCAACTAGGGTGTAAGTAGGGCGCAAGTCGGGCACAACTAGGGCGCAAGTAGGACGCAACTAGGGCGCAAGTAGGGCGCAAGTAGGGCACAACTAGGGCGCAACTAGGACGCAACTAGGGCGTAGCTAGTGTCCAACTAAGGCTTAACTAGGGTGCTACTTGGTTGCAATAAGGGCACAACTAGGGTGTAACTAGGGCATAAGTAAGGCGCAACTAGGGCTCAACGAGGGCGTCAGTAGGGTGCAAGTAGGGCGCAACTAGGGCGCAATTAGGACACAACTGGGGAGAAAGTAGGGTACAAGAAGGACGCAAGCAGGGCACAACTAGGACGCAACTAGGTCGTGACTAGGACACAAGTAGGGCACAACTAGGGTGCAAGAACCATGCAAGTAGGGCGCAACTAGAACGCAACTAGGGTACATTTAAGTCGCAAATACAGTGCAAGTAGGATGTAAGTAGGGCAAAACTAGGGCACAACTAGGGCGCAACGAGGGTTCAATTAGGGTACAAGTAGTGTGCAAGTAGGGCACAACTAGGGTGCAACTAGGGCGCAACTAGGGCCCAACTAGGGTGCAAGTAGGTCGTAAGTAGGGTGCAAGTAGGGCACAACTAGGACGCAACTAGGGTGCAAGTAGGGCACAAGTATGTCGCAACTAGGGCGCAACTAGGGCAGAACTAGGGTGCAACTTGAGTGCAACAGGGCCCAACTGGGGCATAGCTAGTTCCCAACTGAGACACAAGTAGGACGCAACTAGGGGACAGTTAAGACTCAAGTAGGGCACAACCAGGGCGCAAGGAGGGCACAAGTAGGGGACAACCAGGGCGCAAATAGAGCGCAACTAGATTTCAGCTGGGACGTAGTTAGTATCCAATTGAGGCGAAACTAGCGGGCAACTAGGGTGCAACTAGGGTGCAACTAGGGCGCAACTAGGGCACAAGAAGGACACAAGTAGGGTCTAAGTAGGGCGCAACTAGGACGCAACTCGGGCGCATCTAGGGCACACATAGGCCATAGCTAGTGTCCAACTCTGGTGCAACTAGGGCGTATCTAGGGTGCAATTCAGCCACAACTAGGACGCAAGTAGGGCGTAAGTAGGGCGCAAGTAGGGGGCAAGTAGGGCACAACTAGGGCGCAACTAGGACGCAACTAGGGTGCAACTAGGGTGCAACTTGGGCAGAGCTAGTGTCCAACCGAGGGGCAACTAGGGCGCAACTAGGGCGCAAGTAGGGCGCAATTAGGGTGCAAGTAGGACGCAACTGGTCGCAACTAGGGCGCAACTAGGGCGGAACAATGGCGTAAAGAGGGCGCAACTAGGGCGCAACTAGGGCGCAACTAGGGTGCAACTAGGGCGTAGCTAGTGCCCAACTGAGGCGCAACTATGGCGCAAATAGGGCGTAACTGGTGCGCAACTAGAGCGCAAGTAGCGCACTAGTAGGGCGCAAGTAAGGCGAAAGCATGGAGCAACTAGGGCGCAGCTATGGCATAGCTAGTGCCTTATCGAGGCGCAACTAGGGTGCAAGTAGCGCGTAGTAAGAGAGCAACTAGGGTGCAACTAGGATGCAACTAGGCCGCAACAAGGGTGTAGCTAATACCCACCTGAGACGCAACGAGGACGCAACTAGGGCGCAACTAGGGTGCAAGTAAGGCACAACTAGGGCGCAACTAGGGTGCAACTAGGGCGTAGCTAGTGCCTAACTGAGGCGCAACTAGGGCGCAACTAGGTCACAAATCGGGCGCAACTAAGGTGCAAGTAGGGCGCAACTATGCCGCAAGTGGAGGGCAAGTAGGGTGCAACTAGGGCGCGACAAGGGCGTAGCTAGTGCCCAACTGATGCTAGCTAGGACGCACCTCGGGTGCAAGTAGGGCGTAACTAGGGTGCCACTAGGGAAAAACGAGGGCGCAAGTAGGGCGCAAGTGGGACGCAAGTAGGGCGCAATCAGTGGTCAACTAGGGCGCAACTAGGGGGCAAGTAGGGCAGAAGTAGGGCGCAACTAGGGCGCAATGCAGTCACAACTAGAGCACAACTAGGGTACACCTAGGGCGCAACTAGGGTGGAACTAGGGCGTAGCTCGTGCCCAAAAGAGGCGCAACGAGGTTGCAACTATGGCTTAACTAGGGAGCAACTCAGGTGCAAGTAAGGCGCAAGTAGGGTGCAAGTAGGGCACAAGTAGGGCGCAAGTAGGGCGCAACTAGGGCGCAACTAGCGCGCAACTAGGGCGTAGCTAGTGCCCAACTGAGGCACAACTAGGGCGCAACTAGGGCGCAAATAGGGCGGAAATAGGGTGCAACTAGGGCGCAACTAGGGTGGAACTAGGGTGCAACTAGGACGCAACTACGGCGTAGATAAGTGTCCAACTGAGGGGCAACTAAGGCGCAACTAGGGTGCAACTAAGGCGTAAATAGGGTACAACCAGGGCGCAACTAGGGCGCAACTAGGATGCAACTAGGCTGCAACTAGGGCATAGCCAGTGCCCAATTGAAGCCCAACTAGGGTGTAACTAGGGCGCAAGTTGTTCACAAGTATGGCCTAAGTAAGGGGCAAGTAGGGCGCAACTAGGATACAGCTAGGGCGTAGCTAGTGCCCAACTAAGGCACAACTAGATCGCAACTACTACACAATTAGGGTACAACTAGGGCGCAACTCAAGCACAACTAGGGCGCAGCTAGGGCGCAACTAGGGCGCAACTTGGACGTAGCTAGTGCCCACCTGAGGTGTAACTAGGGTGCAAGCAGGGCGCAACTTGGGCGCAAGTAGGGCGCAAGTAAGGCACGATAAGGGCACAACTAGGGCACAACTAGGGCGTAGCAAGTGCACAGCTCAGGCGCAACGAGGGCAAAACTAGGTCGCAAGTCAGGGGCAAGAAGGGCGCAAGTAGGACGCAACTAGGACGCAACTAGGGCGCAACTAGGGCACAACTAGGACGCAACTAGGGTGCAACTAGGGCGTAGCTAGTGCCCAACTGAGGCGCAACTAGGACGCAACTAGGGCACAACTAGGGTTCAACTAGGGCGCAACTAGGACGCACATAGGGTGCATCTAGGGCGTAACTAGGGCGCAACTAGAGAGCAACTAGGACGCAACTAGGGTGCAACTAGCGCATTACTAGTGCGGAACTAGGGCACAACTAGGGCGCAACTAGAGCGGAGCTAGTGCCAAACGGAGGGGCAACTAGGGCGCATCTAGCCCGCAACTAGGACGCAACTAGGACACAAGAAGGGTGTAACTAAGACGCAAGTGGGGCACAACTAGGGCGCAACTAGCACGCAACTAGGGCACAACTAGGGTCCAACTAGGACGCAAGTAGGACGCAATTAGGGCACGACTAGGGCGCAATGAGGATGCAACTAAGGCGCAAGTAGAGCGCAAGTAGGGCGCAACTAGGGTGCAACTAGGGCGCAATGAGGGCGCAACTAGGGCGTAAGTGGGATGCAATTAGGAAGCAAGTAGGGTGCAAGTAGGACGCCACATGGGCTCAATTAGGACACAAGTAGGGCGCAAGTAGGGTGCAACTAGGGCGCAACTAGGGGGCAACTAGGGCGCAATGAGGGCGCAACTAGGGCGCAGCTAGGGCGCAACTAGGGCGGAACAAGGGCGTAAAGAGGGCGCAACTAGGGCGCAGCTAGGGCGCAACTAGGGCGGAACAAGGGCGTAAAGAGGGCGCAACTAGGGCGCAGCTAGGGCGCAACTAGGGCGGAACAAGGGCGTAAAGAGGGCGCAACTAGGGCGCAGCTAGGGCGCAACTAGGGCGGAACAAGGGCGTAAAGAGGGCGCAACTAGGGCGCAGCTAGGGCGCAACTAGGGCGCAAGTAGGGTGCAAGTAGGACGCCACATGGGCTCAATTAGGACACAAGTAGGGCGCAAGTAGGGTGCAAGTAGGGCACAAGTAGGGCGCAAGTAGGGCGCAAGTAGGGCGGAACAAGGGCGCAACAATTGTGCAACTAGGGTGCATCTAGGGCGTAGCTAGAGTCCAACTGAGGTCTAACTAGGGCGCAACTAGGACGCGACTAGTGTGCAGTTAAAGCGCAACTAGGGCACACATAGGGTACAACTAGGGCACAAGTAGGGCGCAACTATGATGCAACTAGGACATAAGTAGGGCGTAAGTAGGGTGTAACGAGGGCGCAAGTAGTGCGTAAGTAGGGTGCAAGTAGGAAGCAACTAGGGCGCAACTAGGGCGCAAATAGGGCGTAAGCAGAGTGCAAGTAGGGTGCAACTAGGGAACAACTAGGGCGCAACTTTGGCACAAGTAGGGCGGAAGTTTAGCGCAACTAGGACGCAAGTTAGGGGCACCTAGGGTGCAATCAGAGCGCAACGAGGGCGCAACAGGGGTGCAACAAGGGCGCAACTAAGGTGCAAGTAGCGTTCAACTAGAGCGCAACTAGGGCCCAACTAGGGTGCAACTAAGGCGCAAGAAGGGAGCAAGTAGGGCGCAACTAGGGTATAACCAGGGCGCACCTAGGGCGCATGCGGGGTGCAAGTAGGGCGCATGTAGGGCGTAACTAGGGTACAACTAGGGTGCAACTAGGGCGCAAGTAGGGCGCAAGAAGGGCACAACGAGGGCACAACTAGGGTGCAACTAGGTCGCAAGTAGGGCGTAACTAGGGCGCAACTAGGGCGCAACTAGGGCGTAACAAGGGCACAACTAGGGCGCAACTAGGGCGTAACTAGGGCGTAGCTAATGCCCAACTGAGACGCAACTAGGATGCAACTAGGGCGCAACTAGGGCTAAACTAAGGCGCAACAAGGACGAAAGTAGGGCGCAAGTAGGGTACAACTAGGACGCAACGAGGGCTCAACTAGGGCGTAACTAGGGCGTAGATAGTGTTCATCTGAGGCACAACTAGGGTAAAACTAGGGCGCAACTAGGGCACAACTAAGGCAAAACAAGGGTGCAACTAGGGCACAAGTAGGGTCCAAGTACGGCGCAAGTGGGACAAAACTAGAGCCTAACTAGGGCACAAATAAGACGCAAGTAGGGCGCAAATACAACGCAACTAGGGTTCAAATATGGCGCAACTAGGGTGCAACTAGGGTACAAGTAAGGCGCAACTAGAGCGCAACTAGGGCGCAACTAGAGCGCAAGTAGGGTACAACTGGGGCGCAAGTAGGGCACAACTAGGGCACAATAAGGGCCTAAGTCAGAATCAAATAGGGTGCAACTAGGGCGCAACTAGGCGTAGCTAGTGCCCAACTGAGACGCAACATAGGCGCAACTAAGGCGCAACTAGGACGGAAGAAGGACAAAACTAGGGCGCACATAGGATGCAAGTAGGGTGCAACTAGGGCGCAACCAGGGCTCAACTAGGACGCAACTAGAGCGTAGCTTGTATCCAACTGAGGCGCAACTAGAGCGCAACTAGGGCACAACTAGGATGCAACTAGGGCAGAAGAAGGACGCAAGAAGGACGTAACTATGGCACAAGTAGGGCGCAACTAGGGCGCAACGAGGGCGGTAGTAGGACGCAACTAGGGCGCAACTAGGGTGCATCTAGGGCGCAACTAGGCCGTAGCTAGTGCCCAACTGAGGCGCAACTAGGGCGCAGGTAGGGCGCAACTAAAGTGCAAGGAGGGCTCAACTAATTCAGAACTAGAACGCAACTAGGGCACAACTAGGGTGCAACTTGGGCGTAAGTAGGGCATTACTAGGGCGCAACGAGGGCGCAACTAGGGCGAAAGTAGGATGCAAGTATGGCGCAAGTGGGCTAAACTAAGCCGCCACTAGGGCGCAACTAGGAAAAATGTAGGGTGCAAGTAGGATACAAGTAGGGGACAACTAGGAGGCAACTAGGTCGCACCTAATGCGCAAGTAGGGCGCAAAAAGGGTGGAAGTAGGGTGCACATAGGGCGCAACTAGGGCGCAACCAGGGTGAAACTAGGATGTGAATATGGTGCAAGTAGGATGCAAGTAGGACGTAACTAGGGTGCTACTAGGGCGCAACTAGGGTGCAAGTAAGACGCAAGTAGAGCACAAGTAGGGGGTAACTAGGGCACAACTAGGGCGGAAGTGGGACGCAAATAGGGTGCAACAAGGGCGCAACTAGGGCGCAACTAGGGTGCAACTAGGGGAAAGCTAGGGCCCAATTGAGATGCAACTAGGGTGCAACTAGGCCGTATCTAGGACGCAAGTAGAATACAACTAGGGTGCAAGTAGGGCACAAGTAGGACACAACCAGGGCACAAATAGGGGGCATCTAGGTTACAACTAGAATGTAGCTAGTGTCCAACTTAGGCGCAACTAGGCCGCAACTAGGGTGAAACTAGGGTACACCTAGGGCGCAACTAGTGTGAAAGTAGGGTGCAAGTAGGGTGCAACGAGGGCACAAGTAGGGCGCAACTAGGGCACAACTAGCGCGTAACTAGGGCGTAGCTAGTGCCCAACGGATGCTCAGTTAGGGCGTAACTAGGGTCCAAGTCGGGTGCTACTAGGGTGCAAGAAAGGTGCAACTTGGGCGCAAGCAGGGCACGAGTAGGGCACACCTAGGGCACAACTAAGACGCAACTAGGGCGCAACTAGGGTGTAGCTAGTGCCCAACTGAAGCACAACTAGGGTGCAACTAGGGCGCAAGTAGGGGGCAAATATGGCACAATTAGGATGCAACTAAGGTGCAACTAAGGCACAAATAGGGCGTAACTAGGGAGCAACTACGGAGAAACTAGTGTGCAACTCGGGTGCAACTAGGGCATAGCTAGTGTCCAGCTGAGGCCGAACTAGGGTGCAATTTGGGTGCAACTAGGGCGCAAGTAGGGCACAAGTAGGGCGCAAGTAAGGCGCAAGTGGGGCGCAACTAGGGTGTAACTAAGGTGTAGCTACTGCCCAACTCAGGCGCAACTAGGGCGCAACTAGTGCGTAATCGGGATGTAACTAGGGCGCAACTAGGGCGCAACTAGGGTGCAGCTAGGGCACAAGTAGGGTGCAACAAGGGTGCAACTAGGGTGCAACTAGGGTGTAGCTAGTGCGTACTTGTGGCACAACTAGGGCTCAACTAGGGTGCAAGTAGGACGCAACTGGGGCACAAGTAGGGCAGAACTAGGGCGCAAGTATGGTGCAAGTAGGACACAAGTAGGATGCAAGTAGGGTGCATCTAGGGTGCAACTAGGGCGCAAGTAGGGCATAATTATGGTGCAAGTAGGATGCAACTAGGACGCAACTAGGGCGCAACGGGGGCACAACTAGGGCGCAAGTAGGGCGCAAGTCGGCGCAGCTACGACACAACTAGGGCACAAGTATGGCGCAAGTAGGGCGCAAGTAGGATGCTAGTAGGGCGGAACTAGGGCACAACTAGGACGTAACTAGTGCGCAGGTAGGGCACAAGTAGGGCACAAGTAGTGTGTAACTAGGGTACAACTAGGGCGCAACTAAGGTGCAAGTACGGCACAAGTAGGGTGGAACAAGGGCACAACTAGGGCGCAACTAAGGTACAACTTGGGAACCACTAGGGCACAACTAGGGCGTAGCTAGTGCCCAACTAAGGCCCAACTAGGGTGCAATCAGGACACAACTAGGATGCAATGAGGGCGCAAGTGGGACACAAGTAGGACACAAGTAGGGCGTAACTAGGGCTCACCTTGAGTGCAACTAGGGCGTAGCTAGTGTCCAACTGAGGCGCAACTAGGGCGCAGCTAGGGTACAACTAGGAAACAACTAGGGCGCAACTAGGGCACAATTAGGGCGCAACTAGGAAGCAACAAGGGCGCAAGTAGGGTGCAAGTAAGGCGCAAGTAGGGTACAACTAGGGTGTATCTAGGGCACAACTAGGGCGTAGCTAGTGCCCAACTAAGGCCCAACTAGGGTGCAAGTAGGGCGCAAGTCGGCGCAACTACGACACAACTAAGGCACAAGTATGGCGCAAGTAGGGCGCAAGTAGGGCGAAACTAGGGCGCAACTAGGGCACAATTAGGGCGCAACTAGGAAGCAACAAGGGCGCAAGTAGGGTGCAAGTAAGGCGCAAGTAGGGTACAACTAGGGTGTATCTAGGGCACAACTAGGGCGTAGCTACTGCCGAACTGAGGTGTAACTTGGACGCAACTGGGGTGAAATGAAGGTGCATGTCGTGCCCAACTAGGATGCAAGTAGGGTGCAACTAGGGTGCAACTAGGGTGCAAGTAGGACGGAACTGGGATGCAAGTAAGGCGGAAGTACGGCGCAAGTAGGATGCAAGGAGGGCACAACTAGAGCCCATCTAGGGTGCAAGTAGGACGCAAGTAGGGCCCATGTAGGCGGTACTAGGGCGCAACTAGGGAGCAACAAGGGAATTAGGGCGCAACTAGTTTGCAACTAGGGCGCAACTAGTGTCCAACTGAGACGCAACTAGGGCGCAACTAGGGCGCAACTAGGATGCAAGTAGGGAAGAAAAAGGGCACAATGAGGATGTAAGTAGGATCCATGTAGGGCACAAGTAGGGTGCAAGGAGGGCACAACTAGGGCGTAACTAGGGTACAATGAGAACGCAAATAGGGCGCAAGTAGGATGCAAGTAGGGCATAAGTAGGGTGCAACTAGGGTGCAACAAAGGTGCAAGTAGGGTGCAAGTAGGGCATAACAATGTCGTAACTAAAGCGCAACTAGGGTGCAACTAGGGCGCAACTACAGCATAGCTAGTGTCCAACTGTGATGCAACTATCGCGCAACTAGGGTGTAACTGGGGTGCAAGTATGACAAGTAGGGCACAAGTAGGGCGCAAATAATGCATAAATAGGGCGCAACTAGGTTGCAACTAGGACGTAGCTAGTGTCCAAGTGAGGCGGAAATAGAGCGCAACTAGGGCGTAACTAGGGTGCAACTAGGGCGCAACTAGGGCGCAAGAAGGACGCAAGTAGCACACAACTTGGGTGCAACTAGGGCACAAGTAGGGCATAACTAGGGCGTAGCTCGTGTCCAACTGAGGCGCAACGAGGGCGCAACTAGGGCGCAAATAGGACGCAACTAGGGCGCAACTAGGGTGCAACTAGGGTGCAAGTACGGTGCAACTAGGGTGCAACTAGGGTGCAACAATGGCACAAAATGGATACAACTAGGGTGCAAATAGGATGTAACTAGGGCTCAACTAGGGTGCAACTAAGGCATAGCTAGTGCCCGACTATGGCGCAATGAGGACGCGACTAGGCCGCAACTATGTCGCAACGAGGACGCAAGGAGTGCACAATTAGGATGCAAGTAAGGCGCAAGTAGGGCGCTGCTAGGGCAAAGCTAGTGCCCAACTAGGAAGCAACAGGTACGCAATCAGAGCACAGCTAAGGCACAACTAGGGTGCAACTAGGGTACAACAATGGCACAAAAAGGATACAACTAGGGTGCAAATAGGGTGTAACTAGGGTTCAACTAGGGTGCAACTAAGGCGTAGCTAGTGCCCGACTATGGCGGAATTAGGACGCGACGAGGCCGCAACTAGGTCGCAACGAGGACGCAAGGAGTGCACAATTAGGATGCAAGTAAGGCGCAAGTAGGGCGCCGCTAGGGTGAAGCTAGTGCCCAACTAGGGAGCAACTGATACGCAATCAAAGCACAACTAAGGCACAACTAGGGTGTAACTAGGGTGCAACTCAGGGGCAAGTAGGGGGCAAGTAGGGCGCAATTAGGACGCAACTAGGACACAATTAGGGCGCAAATAGGGTGCAACTAGGGTGTAGCTAGTGCCCACCTGAGGCGCAACTAGGGCACAACTAGGGTGCAACTAGGGCACAACTAGGGCGCAAAGAATGAGCAACTAGGGCGCAACTATAGTGCAACTAGGGCTGAGAAAGTGCCCAACTTAGGCACAAGTAGGGTGCAACTAGATCGCATCTCAGGCGCAACTAGGGTGCAAGTAGGGCGCGACTATGGAACAAGTAGGGCGCAAGTAGGGCACAATTAGGGGACAACTGTGGCACAACTAGGGTGCAATTAGGGCGTAGCTAGTGCTCAACTGAGTTGCAACTAGGGCGCAACTAGGGTGCAAGTAGGGTGCAACTTGGGCGCAACTAGGGCACAACTAGGTCGCAAGTAGGGCGCAAGTAGGGCGCAAGTAGGGCGCAAGTAGGGTGCAACAGGGACCCAAATAGAGCGCAACTAGGGCACAACTAGGGTGCAACTAGGGTGAAACAAGAGTGCAACTAGGGCGTAGCTCGTGCCCAACTGAGGCACAACTAGGGCACAACTATGGCGAAACTACGAAGCAACTAGGGTGCAAGTAGGGCGCAAGTAGGACATAAGTATGGCACAAGTAGGGCGCACGTAGGGCGCAACTAGGATGCAACTTGGGTGGAAGTAGGGTGTAGCTAGTGCCCAACTGAGGTGCAACTAGAGCGCAACTAGGGCACAACTAGGGCGCAAGTAATGCACAAGTAAGGCGCAATTAAGGCGTAAGTAGGGTGCAACTAGGGCGCAACTAGGGCATAGCTAGTGCCCAACTGAGGCACAACTAGGGTGCAACTAGTACGCAATTAGGGCGCAACTAGGGCGCAACAAAGACACAACTAGGGCGCAACTAGGGTGCAGCTAGGGCTCAAGTAGGGCGCAACTAGGACGCAACTAGGGCACAACTAGGGTGCAACTAGGACGTAGCTACTTCCCACCATAGACGCAACTAGGGCGCAACTAAGGCGCAACTAGGGCTCAAGTAGGGGGCAAGTAAGGCATAACTAGGGCACAACTAGGTTGCAACTACTGCATAGCTATTGCCCAACTGTGTCGCAAATAAGGCGCAACTAGGTCGCAAGTCGAGTTTAACTAAGGTGCAAGTAGGGCGCAACTAGGTTGCAAGTAGGGCCCAAGCAGGACGCAAGTTGGGCAGGAGTAGGGTGTAACTAGGGCACAACTAGGGCGCAACTAGGACGTAGCTAGTGGCCAACTAAGGCGCAACTAGTTCGCAACTAAGGAACTAGGGTGCAACTAGGGTGCAACTACGGGACGAGTAAGGTGCAACTAGGGCACAACTAGGATGCAACTCCGGCGCCACTGGGTTGTAACTAGGGCACAATAAGGGGGGGACTAGGGCGTAATTAGGGCACAACTGGGGTGCAACTAAGGCAAAAGTAGGGCACAACTAGGACGCAAGTGGGGCGTAATTAGGACGCAAGTAGGGCACAACTAGGGTGCCACTAGGGTCCAACTTGGGCATAAGAAGGGCGCAACTAGGACGCAAGTAAGGCACAAGTAGGGTGCAACTAGGGCGCAAGAAGGGTGCAACTAGGGCACAACTAGGGCGTAGCTAGTGCCGAACTGAGGCAAAACTAGGGTGCGACTAGTGCGTAAGTAGGGCGCAACTAGGACGTAAGTAGTGTGGAAGTAGGGCACAAGTAGGGCATAACTATTGCGCAACTAGGACGCAACTAGGACACAAGTAGGGCGCAACTAGGGCGCAAGTAGGACGTAAGTAGGGTTCAAGTAGGACGCAACTAGGGTGCAACTAAGGCGCAAAAAGCGTAAGTAGGGTGCAACTAGGATGCAACTAGGACCCAAGAAATGCACAAGTAGGGCGCAAGTAAAGCATACGTAGGGTGCAACTAGGGCGCAACCAGGGCGTAGCTAGTGCCCAACTGAGTCACAACTAGGACGCGCCTAGTGCGCAAGTAGGGCGCAACTAGGGCACAACTGGGATGCAACTAGGGTGCAGCTAAGGCGCAAGTAGGGCGCAACTAGGGCGCAACTAGGACGCAACTAGGACGTAGCTAGGGCGTAACTAGGGCGTAACTAGTGTCCAACTGAGGGGCAACTAGGGCGCATCTAGGGCACAACTAGGGCACAACTAGGGCGCAACTAGGGCGCAACTAAGGCACAAGTAGGGCACAACTAGGATGCAAGTGGGGTATAATTAGGACGCAAGTAGGGCACAACTAGGGTGCCACTAGGGTGCAACTTGGGCATAAGAACGATGCAAGTAGGGTGCAAGTAAGGCGCAAGTAGGGCGCAACTAGGGCACAAGAAGGGTGTAACTAGGGCACAACTAGGGCGTAGCTAGTGCCACACTGAGGCAAAACTAGGGCGTGACTAGTGCGCAAGTAGGGCGTAACTAGGGCACAAGTAGTGTGGAATAAGGGCACAAGTAGGGCGCAAATATTGTGCAACTAGGATGCAACTAGGGCACAAGTAGGGCGCAATCAGGGTGCAAGTAGGGCGTAAGTATGATCCAAGTAGGGCGCAACTAGGGTGCAACTAAGGCGCAAAAAGCGTAAGTATGGTGCAAGTAGGACGCAACTAGGGTGCAACTAGGGCACAACTTTGGTGCAAGTAGGGCACAACTAGGGCGCAACTAGGGTGCAAGTAGGGCGCAACTAGGGTGTAATTCTAGCGCAACTAGGACGCAACTAGGGTGCAACTAGGGTGCAAGTAGGGTTCAAGTAGGGTACAACAAGGGCACAACTAGGGTGCAAGTAGGGCGCAAAAACGGCGCCAGTAGGGTGTAATGAGGGAATTACTAGGGCGCAACGAGGGCGCAACTAGGGTGCATGTAGGTTGTAAGTAGGGCGCAAGTAGGGCGTAACTGGGGTACAACTAGGGCACAACTAGGGTACAACTAGGGTGCAACTAGGGCGCAAGTAGGGCACAAGAAGGACGCCACAAGGGCACAACGAGGGAACAACTAGGTCGCAAGTAGGGTGCAAGTCGGGCGCAACTAGGGGGCAACTAAGATGCAACTAGGGCACAACTAGTGTGCAACTAGGGCGCAACTAGGGCGTAACTAGGGTGTAAGTAGGACATAGCTAGTGCCCAGTGGAGACGTAAAGGGGATGCAACTGCTGCGTAACTAGGGTGCAAGTAGGACGCAACCAGGGCGTAAGTAGGGTGCAAGAAAGGCACAACTAGGACACAACTAGGGCTCAACTAGGACACAACTAGGGCGTAGCTAGTGCCCAACTGAGGCGCGACTTGGGCGCAGCTAGGGTGCAACTAGAGCGCAAATAGGACGCAACTAGTGAGCGAGTAGGATGCAAGTAGGGCGCAACTACGGTGCAACTGGGGCGCAACTAGGGTGCAACGAGGGTGCACCTAGGGTACAACAAGGGCACTAGTAGGGCGCAACTAGGGCGCAACTAGGGTGCAACTAGGGCGCAACTTGGGGCGTAGCTAGTGGCCAACTCATGCGCAACTAGGGTGTAAGGGCAATGGAGTTTATTCACTCCAGTTTTGACTATGAAATTGAGTTGAAGCATGGAAAAAATAATCATGTACATGTTGTGTGTCAACATGATTTGATGGGTGAGATTTGGACCTTCCTTGTGGAAGAGAACACGGACCTCGCAAGGCTGTTCGCAAAAGAACATGAGGAATTTGGTAGGTAAGGAAAACCAAGCTATGGTTTGATGACCCCTACGCGGGACAACGATTCACTTGACAAGTTGTGGTACCCCCGAGCGACGAGGAGTGCCATGACCCAAGCCCAAGTATACACTTTGGCGAGGAAAAAATGCTCAAGAAACTTCCCAAGTCCTATTGGTGGGAAAAGATATAAGCATTGCAAAGTGTGTCAACGTTGTAAGTTGAGACGAAACAAACTCCCATATTTGCTTCAACCACAAAGGTACCCAAAGAACCATTGTTGGATACCTTCGTAGACTTTGGGACTGGTTTTCCCATCACACCGGAGGGAGTTTGAAGTAATGTTTGTGGTGGTCGACCAGTTGTTGAAGATGTTGCAGTTCATCCTCATGACAACCACGGTCACTACTATGGGAACAACACAGTACATCCTCAATAACAACCGTGTATTCGGCGGGTGTGACTATATGACATTGCCTTCTCCATCACTAACGACAACGTTGGAAGATTCACCGGCAGATTTTGGCGGGAGCTAATCGCAAACTACAGCAATCGGATATAGCTTGTGGCGGCCTTTCATTGCTAGACTGGCGGGTAGAATGAGTGTACCAATCAGAGGCAAAAACAAGTGCGCCAGACTCTTTGTGCCCTACATGGCACAGGTTGGACGATCTAGGTACCAACCGTCAAGCTGGCGTACAACTCCATGATATCTGCGGAAACTGGAGAAATCCCCTTCCAAGTGGTTTTTGGAGAACTCTAGCGGGTTTGCAAAGTTCAAGCAACATACCAAGATCCAAAATGCAAGGGCACGACTGCCATAGCATCTTGGACGAGACTCGCCACACACTGAGGAAGACAAAGGCGGTGATGAAGTAAGCAACCGAAAAGCATTGGATGGATACTGAAATCCACTTGAGTAATCAAATTCCACATAGCTCACCAAACGTCCGTTTGCGAGGACAGGACTGCAAAAAGCTGAAATGTAAGTGGTGGGTTCGGTTTGCGATCGAGGAGATGCGGAAACCTCTCATCTCAAAATTCTGATTTCCAGAGAGAATGGTTATTTACCTGATGTTTCACATCAGCAGACTTCAAATCTACTGGGACCTTAGCACACGCTCCCGTGGTAGACACGTACCATCGCCATCTCCCATCAGAGCAGACAAGCGCACAGAGTACACTGGCGAAGATGTATTGGGACTCCGCATGTGTGGCAAAGTGGCAACGTATTTGGTGAAATGGCAAAGTGACGATGCTTCGTACAACAGATAGGAGCCCCACAACAACCTGCGAGACGTTGATTTCTAGATTGACGGCGATTTTAATGAGCAGCGGCCGATGTCTGGCAATACGCGCACATGTCCCGGTTGAAATTGGTGGATTTTCTTAAAGTAGCCCCTCACGGCGCGTCGTTGTACAAGTTACTGGATTGGGCATCCAAGTGTGCCTAATTCTTACTTCCACGTCATTAGAGTACAATCATTAGCTTATTTGGACGCAACTTGGGCACAACTAGGGCACAACTAGGCCATAGCTTGTGCCCAACTCTGGTGCAACTAGGGCGTATCTAGGGTACAATTCGGCCGTAACTAGGACGCAAGTAGGGCATAACTAGGGCGCAAGTAGGGGGCAAGTAGGGCAAAACTAGGGCGCAACTAGGACGCAACTAGGGTGCAACTAGGGTGCAACTTGGGCTAAGCTAGTGCCCAACCGAGGGACAACAAGGGCGCAACTAGGGCGCAAGTACGGCGCAACTAGGACGCAAGTAGGGCGCAACTGGTCGCAACTTGATCGCAACTAGGGCGGAACAATGGCGTAAAGAGGGCGCAACTAGGGCGCAACTAGGGCGCAACTAGGGTGCAACTAGGGCGTAGCTAGAGCCCAACTGAGGCGCAACTAGGGCGTAACTAGGGCGCAACTAGAGCGCAAGTAGCGCACTAGTAAGGCGCAAGTAAGGCGAACGTATGGAGCAACTAGGGCGCAGCTATGGAATAGCTAGTGCCTTATCGAGGCGCAACTAGGGTGCAAGTAATGCACAGTAAGAGAGCAACTAGGGTGCAACTAGGACGCAACTAGGCCGCAACAAGGGTGTAGCTAGTACCCACCTGAGGCGCAACGAGGGCGCAACTTGGGCGCAACTAGGGTGCAAGTAAGGCGCAACTAGGGCACAACTAGGGTACAACTAGGGCGTAGCTAGTTCCTAACTGAGGCGCAACTAGGGCGCAACTAGGTCACAAATCGGGCGCAACTAAGGTGCACGTAGGGCGCAACTATGGTGCAAGTAGAGGGCAAGTGAGGCGCAACTAGGGCGCGACAAGGGCGTAGCTAGTGCCCAACTGATGCTAGCTAGGACGCACCTCGGGTGCAAGTAGGGCGCAACTAGGGTGCAACTAGGGAACAACGAGGGCGCAAGTAGGGCACAAGTGGGACGCAAGTAGGGCGCAATCAGTGGGCAACTAGGGCGCAACTAGGGGGCAAGTAGGGCAAAAGCAGGGTGCAACTAGGGCGCAACGCGGTCACAACTAGAGCACAACTAGGGTGCAACTAGGGCGCAACTAGGGTACAACTATGGCGTAGCTCATGCCCAACTGAGGCGTAACGAGGTTGCAACTATGGCTTAACTAGGGAGCAACTCGGGTGCAAGTAAGGCGCAAGTAGGGTGCAAGTAGGGCACAAGTAGGGCGCAAGTAGGACGCAACTAGGGCGCAACTAGCGCGCAACTAGGGCGTAGCTAGTGCCCAACTAAGGCACAAAACGGGTGCAACTAGGGCGCAAATAAGGCGCAAATAGGGTGCAACTAGGGCGCAACTAGGGTGGAACTAGGGCGCAACTAAGACGCAACTAGGGTGTAGATAAGTGTCCAACTGAGGGGCAACTAAGGCGCAACTAAGGCGCAACTAAGGCGTAAATAAGGTACAACCAGGGTGCAACTAGGGCGCCACTAGGATGCAACTAGGCTGCAACTAGGGCGTAGCCAGTGCCCAATTGAAGCCCCACTAGGGTGTAACTAGGGCGCAACTAGGAGGCAACTAGGATGCATGTAGTTCACAAGTAGGGCCTAAGTAAGGGGCAAGTAGGGCGCAACTAGGGTACAACTAGGGCGTAGCTAGTGCCCAACTGAGGCACAACTAGAACGCAACTACTACACAATTAGGGCAAAACTAGGGCGCAACTCAAGCACAACTAGGGCACAGCTAGGGCGCAAGTAGGACGCAACAGGGGCGCAACTAGGGCACAACTAGGGCACAACTCGGACGTAGCTAGTGCCCACCTGAGGCGTAACTAGGGCGGAACTAGGTCGCAAGTCGGGGGCAAGTAGGGCGCAAGTAGGGCGCAACTAGTACGCAACTAGGGCGCAACTAGGGCACAACTAGGACGCAACTAGGGTGCAACTAGGCCGTCGCTAGTGCCCAACTGAGGCGCAACTAGGACGCAACTAGGGCACAACTAGCGTACAACTACGGTGCAACTAGGACGCAAGTAGGGCACATCTAGGGCGTAACTAGGGCGCAACTAGAGAGAAAGTAGGACGCAACTAGGGCGCAACTAGTGCATTACTAGTGCGGAACTAGGGCACAACTAGGGCGTAACTAGAGCGGAGCTAGTGCCAAACGGAGGGGCAACTAGGGCGCGTCTAGGCCGTAACTAAGGCACAACTAGGACGCAACTAGGACACAAGAAGGGTGTAACTAAGACGCAAATGGGGCACAACTAGGGTGTAACTAGCGTGCAACTAGGGCACAACTAGGGCACAACTAGGGTGCAACTAGGACGCAAGTAGGGAGCAATGAGGGCACGACTAGGGCGTAACGAGGATGCAACTAACGCGCAAGTAGAGCGCAAGTAGGGTGCAACTAGGGTGCAACTAGGGCACAATGAGGGCGCAACTAGGGCGTAAGTGGAACGCAATTAGGAAGCAAGTAGGGTGGAAGTACGGCGTCACATGGGCTCAACTAGGACACAAGTAGGGCGCAAGTAGGACGCAAGTAGGGCACAAGTAGGGCGCAAGTAGGGTGCAAGTAGGGCGGAACAAGGGCGCAACAATTGTGCAACTAGGGCGCATCTAGGGTGTAGCTAGAGCCCAACTGAGGTCAAAGTAGGGCGCGACTAGTGTGCAGTTTGGACACAACTAGGGCACACGTAGGGTACAACTAGGGCACAAGTAGGGCGCAACTATGACGCAACTAGGACATAACTAGGGCGTAAGTAGGATGTAACGAGGGCGCAAGTAGGACGTAAGTAGGGTGCAAGTAGGACGCAACTAGAGCGCAACTAGGGCGCAAATAGGGCGTAAGCAGAGTGCAAGTAGGGTACAACTAGGACACAACTAGGGCGCAACTTTCGCACAAGTAGGGCGCAAGTATAGCGCAACTAGGATGCAAGTTAGGGACAGCTAGGGTGCAATTGGAGTGCAACTAGGGCGCAACAAGGGTGCAACAAGGGCGCAACTAGGGTGCAAGTAGCGTTCAAGTAGGGCGCAGCTATGGCCCAACTAGGGTACAACTAAGGCACAGGAAGGGCGCAAGTAGGGCGCATGCGGGGTGCAACTAGGGCGCATGTAGGGCGTAACTAGGGTACACCTAGGGCGCAACTATGGCGCAAGTAGGGCGCAAGAAGGGCGCAACGAGGGCACAACTAGGGTGCAACTAGGTCGCAAGCAGGGCCTAACTAGGGTGCAACTAGGACGCAACTAGGGTGTAACAAGGGCACAACTAGGGCGCAACTAGGGCACAACTAGGGCATAGCTAATGCCCAACTGAGACGCAACTAGGATGCAACTAGGGCGCAACTGGGGCTAAACTAAGGCGCAACGAGGACGAAAGTAGGGCGCAAGTAGGGTACAACTAGGATGCAACGAGGGCTCAACTAGGGTGCAACTAGGGCGTAGATAGTGTTCATCAGAGGCGCAACTAGGGTATAACTAGGGTGCAACTAGGGCGTAGCTAAGGAAAAACAAGGGTGCAACTAGGGTGCAAATAGGGTCCAAGTAGGATGCAAGTGGGGCAAGACTAGAGCCTAACTAGGGCACAAACAAGACGCAAGTAGGGCGCAAATACGTCGCAACTAGGGTACAAATATGGTGCAACTAGGGTGCAACTAGGGTACAAGTAAGGCGCAACTAGAGCGCAACTAGGGCGCAACTAAAGTGTAGGTACGGTGCAAGTGGGCCACAAGTAGGGCACAACTAGCGCACAATAAGGGCCTAAGTCAAGCTCAAATAGGGTGCAACTAGGGCGTAACTAGGCGTAGCTAGTGCCCAACTGAGACGCAACATAGGCACAACTAAGGCGCAACTAGGGCGGAAGTAGGAAGAAACTAGGGCGCACATAGGATGCAAGCAGGGTGCAACTAGGGCGCAACCAGGGCTCAACTAGGACGCAACTAGAGCGTATCTAGTATCCAACTGAGGCACAACTAGGACGCAACTAGGACACAACTAGGATGCAACTAGGGCAGAAGTAGGGCGCAAGTAGGACGCAACTATGGCGCAAGTAGGGCGCAACTAGGGCGCAACAAGGGCGGTAGTAGGACGCAACTAGGGCACAACTAGGGTGCATCGCGGCTGCAACTAGGGCGTAGCTAGTGCCCAACTGAGGCGCAACTAGGGCGCAAGTAGGGCGCAACTAGAGTGCAAGGAGGGCTTAACTAATTCAGAACTAGGACGCAACTAAGGCAAAACTAGGGTGAAAGTTGGGCGCAAGTAGGGCATAACTACGGCGCAACGAGGGCGCAACTAGGGCACAAGTAGGATGCAAGTATGGCGCAAGTGGGCTTAACTAAGGCGCCACTAGGGCGCAACTAGGAAAAATGTAGGGCGCAAGTAGGATGCAAGTAGGGGACAACTAGGAGGCAACTAGGTCGCACCTAATGAGCAAGTAGGGCGCAATAAGGGTGGAATTAGGGTGCACATAGGGCGCAACTAGGGCGCAACCAGGGTGCAACTAGGGTGTGAATATGGTGCAAGTAGGATGCAAGTAGGGCGTAACTAGGGTGCTACTAGGGCGCAACTAGGGCGCAAGTAAGACGCAAGTAGAGCACAAGTAGGGGGTAACTAGGGCACAACTAGGGCGGAAGTGGGACGCAAGTAGGGTGCAACAAGGGCGCAACTAGGGTGCAATGAGGGTGCAACTAGGGGAAAGCTAGGGTCCAATGGAGATGCAACTAGGGCGCAACTAGGCCGTATGTAGGGTGCAAGTAGGGTACAACTAGGATGCAAGTAGGGCACAAGTAGGACACAACTAGGGCGCAAATAGGGGGCATCTAGGTTGCAACTAGAATGTAGCTAGTGTCCAACTTAGGCGCAACTAGGCCGCAACTAGGGTGAAACTAGGGTACACCTAGGGCGTAACTAGGGTGAAAGTAGGTTGCAAGTAGAGTACAATGAGGGCACAAGTAGGGCGCAACTAGGGCGCAACTAGGGCGCAACTAGCGCACAACTAGGGCATCCTAGTGCCCAACGGATGCTCAATTAGGGCGTAACAAGGGTGCAAGTCGGGCACTACTAGGGTGCAAGAAGGGTTTAACTTGGGCGCAAGCAGGGCACGAGTAGGGCACAAGTAGGGCGCAACTAGGACACAACTAGGGCGCAACTAGGGTGTAGCTAGTGTGTAACTAGGGCCCAACTGAGGCACAGCTAGGGTGTAACTAGGGCCCAACAGAGCACAACTAGGGTGCAACTAGGGCGCAAGTAGGGGGCAAATATGGCGCATTTAGGATGCAACTAGGGCGCAACTAAGGCACAAGGAGGGCGCAACTAGGGAGCAACTACGGAGAAACTAGTGCGCAACTCGGGTGCAACTAGGGCGTAGCTAGTGTCCAGCTGAGGCCCAACTAGGGTGCAATTAGGGCGCAACTAGGGCGCTAGTAGGGCACAAGTAGGGCGCAAGTAAGGCGCAAGTGGGTCGCAACTAGGGTGTAACTAAGGTGTAGCTACTGCCCAACTCAGGCGTAACTAGGGCGCAACTAGTGCGTTATTAGGGTGTAACTAGGGCACAACTAGGGCGCAACTAGGGTGCAGCTAGGGCACAAGTAGGGTGCAACAAGGGTGCAATTAGGGTGCAACTAGGGTGTAGCTAGTGCGTACTTGAGGCACAACTAGGGTGCAAGTAGGACGCAACTGGGGCACAAGTAGGGCAGAACTAGGGCGCAAGTACAGTGCAAGTAGGGCACAAGTAGGATGCAAGTAGGGTACAACTAGGGTGCAACTAGGGCGCAAGTAGGGCATAATTATGGCACAAGTAGGATGCAACTAGGACGCAACTAGGGCGCAATAGGGGCGCAACTAGGGCGCAAGTAGGGCGCAAGTCGGCGCAGCTACGACACAACTAGGGCACAAGTATGGCGCAAGTAGGGCGCAAGTAGGACGCTAGTAGGGCGGAACTAGGGCACAACTAGGACGTAACTAGGGCGCAGGTAGAGCACAAGTAGGGCACAAGTGGTGTGTAACTAGGGCACAACTAGGGCGCAACTAGGGTGCAAGTACGGCACAAGTAGGGTGGAACAAGGGCACAACTAGGGCGCAACTAAGGTACAACTTGGGAACCACTAGGGCACAACTGGGGCGTTGCTAGTGCCCAACTAAGGCCCAACTACGGCGCAATCAGGACACAACTAGGATGAAATGAGGGTGCAAGTGGGACACAAGTACGACACAAGTAGGGCGCAACTAGGGCGCAACTAAGGTACAACTTGGGAACCACTAGGGCACAACTGGGGCGTTGCTAGTGCCCAACTAAGGCCCAACTACGGCGCAATCAGGACACAACTAGGATGAAATGAGGGTGCAAGTGGGACACAAGTACGACACAAGTAGGGCGTAACTAGGGCACAACTTGAGTGCAACTAGGGCGTAGCTAGTGTCCAACTGAGGCGCAACTAGGGCCCAACTAGGGTACAACTAGGACACAACTAGGGCGCAACTAGGGCACAATTAGGGCGTAACTAGGGCACAACTTGAGTGCAACTAGGGCGTAGCTAGTGTCCAACTGAGGCGCAACTAGGGCCCAACTAGGGTACAACTAGGACACAACTAGGGCGCAACTAGGGCACAATTAGGGCGCAACTAGGAAGCAACAAGGGCGCAAGTAGGGTGCAAGTAAGGCGCAAGTAGGGTACAACTAGGGTGTATCTAGGGCACAACTAGGGCGCAACTAGGGCACAATTAGGGCGCAACTAGGAAGCAACAAGGGCGCAAGTAGGGTGCAAGTAAGGCGCAAGTAGGGTACAACTAGGGTGTATCTAGGGCACAACTAGGGCGTAGCTACTGCCAAACTGAGGTGTAACTTGGATGCAACTGGGGTGCAATGAAGACGCATGTCGTGAGCAACTAGGATGCAGGTAGGGTGCAGCTAGGGTGCAAGTACGGCGGAACTGGGAGGCAAGTAAGGCGCAAGTAGGGCGCAAGTAGGGCGCAAGGAGGGCACAACTAGAGCGCATGTAGGACGCAAGTAGGGCGCAAGTAGCGCCCATGTAGGCGGTACTAGGATGCAACTAGGGAGCAACTAGGGCACAAAAAGGGCGCAACTAGTTTGCAACTAGGGCGTAGCTAGTGCCCAACTGAGACGCAACTAGGGCGCAACTAGGGCGCAACTAGGATGCAAGTAGGGAAAAACTAGGGCACAATGAGGGTGTAAGTAGGATTCAAGTAGGGCACAAGTAGGGGGCAACGAGGGCATAACTAGGGCCTAAGTAGGGTGCAAGTAGGGCGCAAGTAGGGCATAACTAGAGCGTAACTAGGGCACAACTAGGGCGAAAGTAGGGTGCAAGTAGGGTGCAAGAAGGGCAGAACTAGGATGCAACGAGGTTGTAACTAGGGTGCAAGTAGGTCCTAACTAGGATGCAAGTAGGTACAAGTAGGGCAAAACTAGGGCGTAGCTCGTGTCCAACTGAGGCACAACGATGGCGCAACTAGGGCACAAATAGGACGCAACTAGGGCGCAACTAGGGTGCAACTAGGGTGCTAGTAGGACGCAACTAGGGTGCAACTAGGGTGCAACTAGGGGGCAACAATGCCGCAAAAAGGATACAACTAGGGTGCAAATAGGGTGTAACTAGGGCTCAACTAGGGTGCAACTAAGGCGTAGCTAGTCCCCGATTATGGCGGAGTTAGGACACGACTAGGCGGCAACCAGGTCGCAACAAGCACGCAAGGAGTGCACAATTAGGATGCAAGTAAGGCGCAAGTGGGGCGCCGCTAGGGCAAAGCTAGTGCCCAACTAGGGAGCAACTGGTATGCAATCAAAGCACAACTAAGGCACAACTAGGGTGCCACTAGGGCGCAACTGGCGGGCAAGTAGGGGGCAAGTAGGGCGCAATCAGGATGCAACTAGGGCGCAATTAGGGCATAATTAGGGTGCAACTAGACTGTAGCTAGTGCCCACCTGAGGCACAACTAGGGTGCAACTAGGGTGCAACTAGGGCGCAACTAGGGCGCAATGAATTAGAAACTAGGTTGCAACTATAGTGCAACTAGGGCTGAGCTAGTGCCCAACTTAGGCAGAACTAGGGCGCAACTAGGTCCCATGTCAGGCGCAAATAGGGTGCAAGAAGGGCGCGACTATGGAGCAAGTAGGGCGCAATTAGGGTACAACTGTGGCGCAACTACGGTGCAACTAGGGCGTAGCTAGTGCTCAACTGAGGTGCAACTAGGGCGCAACTAGGGTGCAAGTAGGGTGCAGCTAGGGCGCAACTAGGGCACAACTAGGTCGCAAGTAGGGCGCAAGTAGGGCGCAAGTAGGGTGCAACAGGGGCCCAAATAGAGCGTAACTAGAGCACAACTAGGGTGCAACTAGGGTTAAACTAGAGTGCAACTAGGGCGTAGCTCGTGCCCAACTGAGGCACAACTAGGGCACATCTATGGAAAAACTACGAAGCAACTAGGAGGCAAGTAGGGGGCAAGTAGGACACAAGTAGGGCACAAGTAGGGCGCACGTAGGGCGCAACTAGGATGCAACTTGGGTGGAAGTAGGGCGTAACTAGTGCCCAACTGAGGCGCAACTAGGGCGCAACTAGGGTGCAAGTAGGGTGCAGCTAGGGCGCAACTAGGGCACAACTAGGTCGCAAGTAGGGCGCAAGTAGGGCGCAAGTAGGGTGCAACAGGGGCCCAAATAGAGCGTAACTAGAGCACAACTAGGGTGCAACTAGGGTTAAACTAGAGTGCAACTAGGGCGTAGCTCGTGCCCAACTGAGGCACAACTAGGGCACATCTATGGAAAAACTACGAAGCAACTAGGAGGCAAGTAGGGGGCAAGTAGGACATAAGTAGGGCACAAGTAGGGCGCACGTAGGGCGCAACTAGGATGCAACTTGGGTGGAAGTAGGGCGTAACTAGTGCCCAACTGAGGCGCAACTAGGGCGCAACTAGGGCGCAACTAATGCACAAGTAGGGCGCAATTAAGGCGTAAGTAGGGTGTAACTAGGGCAAAACTAGGGCGTAGCTAGTGCCCAACTGAGGGACAACTAGGGTGCAACTAGTGCGCAACTAGGGCGCAACTAGGGCGCAACAAGGGCACAACTAGGGCGTAACTAGGGTGTAGCTAGGGCTCCAGTAGGGCGCAACTAGGACGCAACTAGGGCACAACTAGGGCGGAACTAAGGGCGTAGCTACTGCCCACCATAGACACAACTAGGGCGCAACTAAGGTACAACTAGGGCGCAAGTAGGGGGCAAGTAAGGCATAACTAGGGTACAAGTAGGTCGCAACTAGGGCGTAGCAATTACCGAACTGTGTCGCAAATAAGGCGCAACTAGGTCGTAAGTCGGATTCAACTAAGGTGCAAGTGGGGCGCAACTAGGTTGCAAGTAGGGCCCAAGTAGGACGCAAGTTGGGCAGAAATAGGGCGTAACTAGGGCACAACTAGGACGCAACTAGGGCGTAGCTAGTGGCCAACTAAGGCGCAACTAGGGCGCAATAAAGAAACTAGGGCGCAACTAGGGCGCAACTACGGCACAAGTAAGGCGCAACTAGGGCACAACTAGGATGCAACTCGAGCGCCACTGGGTTGTAACTAGGGCACAATAAGGGGGGGACTAGGGCGTAATTAGGGCACAACTGGGGTGCAACTAAGGCAAAAGTAGGGCACAACTAGGACGCAAGTGGGGCGTAGTTAGGACGCAAGTAGGGCGCAACTAGGGTGCCAGTAGGGTACAATTTTGGCATAAGAAGGGCGCAACTAGGATGCAAGTAAGGCACAAGTAGGGCACAACTAGGGCGCAAGAAGGGTGCAACTAGGGCACAACTAGGGCGTAGCTAGTGCCGAACTGAGGCAAAACTAGGGTGCGAATAGTGCGCAAGTAGGGCGTAACTAGGACGCATGTAGTGTGGTAGTAGGGCACAAGTAGGGCGTAACTATTACGCAACTAGGACGCAACTAGGACACAAGTAGGACGCAACTAGGGCGCAAGTAGGACGTAAGTAGGGTGCAAGGAGGGCGCAACTAGGGTGCAACTAAGGCGCAAAAAGCGTAAGTATGGTGCAAGTAGGGCGCAACTAGAGCGCATCTAGGGCCCAAGTAATGCACAAGTATGGCGCAAGTAAGGCATACGTAGAGTGCAACTACGGCGTAGCTAGGGCGTAGCTAGTGCCCAAATGAGTCACAACTAGGACGCAACTAGTGCGCAACTAGAGCGCAACTAGGGCAAAACTAGGACGCAACTAGGGTGCAGCTAGGGCGCAAGTAGGCCGTAACAAGGGCGCAACTAGGACGCAACTAGGACGTAGCTAGTGCCCACCATAGGCTCAGCTAGGGCCCAACTAAGGCACAAGTAGGGCGTAAGTAGGGGGCAAGTAAGGCACAACTAGGGCACAACTAGGTCACAACTAGGGAGTAGCTATTGCCCAACTGTGGCGCAAATAGGGCGCAACTAGGTCGCAAGTCGGGCTTAACTAAGTTACAAGTAGGGCGCAACTAGGTTGCAAGAGGACCCAAGTAGGAAGCAAGTTGGGAAGAAGAAGGACGTAACTAGGGCACAACTAGGGCGCAACTAGGGCGTAGCTAGTGGTCAACTAAGGCGCAATGAGGGCGCAATTGGGATGCAACTAGGGCGCAGCTACGGCGCAACCACGGTGCAAGTAAGGCGCAACTAGGGCGTAGCTAGTGGTCAACTAAGGCGCAATGAGGGCGCAATTGGGATGCAACTAGGGCGCAGCTACGGCGCAACCACGGTGCAAGTAAGGCGCAACTAGGGTGCAACTAGGACGCATTTTGGGCGCAACTGGGTTGCAACTAGGGCACAATCCGGGCGCAGCTAGGGCGCAAGTAGGGCACAACTAGGGTGCAACTAGGGCGCAACTAGGGTGTAGCTAGTGCCCAACTGAGGGGTAACTAGGGCGCATCTAGGGTGCAACTAGGGTGCAACTAGGGTACAACTAGGGCGCAACTAAGGCACAAGTAGGGCACAACTTGGACGCGGGTGGGGCACAATTAGGACGCAAGTAGGGCGCAACTAGGGTGCTACTAGGGTGCAACTTGGGCATAAGAAGGACGTAAGTAGGACGCAAGCAAGGCGCAAGTAGGGCGCAACTAGGGCACAAGTATGGTGTAACTAGGGCACAACAAGGGCGTAGCTAGTGCCGAACTGAGGTGAAACTAGGGCGTGACTAGTGCGCAAGTAGGGCGCAATTAGGGCGCAAGTAGTGTGGAATTAGGGCATAAGTAGGGGGTAAGTATTGCGCAACTAGGATGCAACTAGGGTACAAGTAGGGCGCAATTAGGATGCAAGTAGGGCGTAAGTGGGGAAAAGGGGCGCAACTAGGGTGCAACTAAGGCGCAAAAAGCGTAAGTATGGTGCAAGTAGGACGCAACTAGGGTGCAACTAGGGCACAATTTTGGTGCAAGTAGGGCACAAGTAGGGCGCAACTAGAGTGCAAATACGGCGCAACTAGGGTGCAATTGGAGCGCAACTAGGGCGCAACTAGGGTGTAACTAGGATGCAAGTAGGGTGCAAGTAGGGCACAAGTAGGGCGCAACTAGAGTGCAAATACGGCGCAACTAGGGTGCAATTGGAGCGCAACTAGGGCGCAACTAGGGTGTAACTAGGATGCAAGTAGGGTTCAAGTACGGTGCAACTAGGGCGCAACTAGGGTGCAACTAGGGCGCAAATATGGCGCCAGTAGGGCGTAATGAGGGCACTACTAGGGCGCAACGAGGGCGCAACTAGGGTGCATGTAGGTTGCAAGTAGGGCGCAAGTAGGGCGTAACTGGGATACAACTAGGGCACAACTAGGGTACAACTAGGGTGCAACTAGGGTGCAAGTAGGGCACAAGAAGGGTGCAACAAGGGCACAACTAGGGCACAACTAGGTCACAAGTATAGTGCAACTAGGGCGCAACTCGGGGGTAACTAGGATGAAACTAGGGCACAACTAGGGTGCAACTAGGGCGCAACTAGGGCGTAACTAGGGTGTAAGTAGGGCGTAGCTAATGCCCACTGGAGACGTAAAGAGGATGCAACTACTGCACAACTAGGGTGCAAGTAGGATGCAACAAGGGCGTAAGTAGGGTGCAAGAAAGGCACAACTAGGACGCAACTAGGACTCAACTAGGACACAACTAGGACGTAGCTAGTGCCCAACTGAGGCGCAACTTGGGCGCAGCTAGGGTTCAACTAGAGCGCAACTAGGACGCAACTAGTGCGCAAGTAGGATGCAAGTAGGGCGCAACTAGGGTGCAACTGGGGCGCAACTAGGGTGCAACGAGGGTGCAACTAGGGTACAACAAGGGCACTAGTAGGGCGCAACGAGGGTGCAACTAGGCTGCAACTAGGGCGCAACTTGGGGTGTAGCTACTGGCCAGCTCAGGTGCAACTACGGTGTAAGGGCGATGGAGTTTATTCACTCCAGTTTCGACTATGACATTGAGTGAAAGCATGGAAAACATAATCATGTACATGTTGTGAGTCAACATGATTTGATGGGTGAGATTAGGACCTTCCTTGTGGTAGAGAACACGGACCTCGCAAGGCTGTTCGCAAACGAATATGAGGAGTTTGGTAGGTAAGGAAAACCAAGCTATGGTTTGATGACTCCTACGCGGAACAACGATTCACTTGACAAGTTGTTGTACCCCTAAGCGACGAGGAGTGCCATGACCCAAGCCCAAGTATAAACTTTGGCGAGGACAAAATGCTCAAGAAACTTGCCAAGTCCTATTGCTGGGAAACGATATAAAAATTGCAAAGGTGTTGACATTGTAAGTCGAGACGAAAAAAACTCCCATATTTGCTTCAACCACAAAGGTACCCAAAGAACCATTGTTGGATACCTCCGTAGACTTTGTGACTTGTTTTTCCATCACACCGGAGGGGTATGAAGTAATGTTTGTCGTGGTCGACCAGTTGCTGAAGATGTTGCAATTCATCCTCATGACAACCACGGTCACTACTATGGGAACAACACAGTACATCCTCAATGATAACCGTGTATTCGGCGGGTGTGACTATATGACATTGCCTTCTCCATCACTAACGACAAGGTTGGAAGATTCACCGGCAGATTTTTGCGGGAGCTAATCACAAACTACAGCAATCGGATATAGCTTGTGGCGGCCTTTCATTGCTAGACTGGCGGGTAGAATGAGTGTACCAATCAGAGGCAAAAACAAGTGCGCCAAACTCTTTGTGCCCTACATGGCACAGGTTGGACGATCTAGGTACCAACCGTCAAGCTGGCGTACAACTCCATGATATCTGCGGAAACTGGAGAAATCCCCTTCCAAGTGGTTTTTGGAGAACTCTAGCGGGTTTGCAAAGTTCAAGCAACATACCAAAATCCAAAATGCAAGGGCAAGACTGCCATAGCATCTTGGACGAGACTCGCCACACACTGAGGAAGACAAAGGCGGTGATGAAGTAAGCAACCGATAAGCATTGGACGGATACTAGATTTTACTTGAGTAGTCACATTCCAAATAGCTCACCAAACGTCCGTTTGCGAGGACAGGACTGCACAAAGCTGAAATGTAAGTGGTGGGTTCGGTTTGCGATCGAGGAGATGCGGAAACCTCTCATCTCAAAATTCTGATTTCCAGAGAGCATGGTTATTTACCTGATGTTTCACATCAGCAGACTTCAAATCTACTAGGGCCTTAGCACACACTTCCGTGGTAGACACGTACCATCGCCATCTCCTATCAGAGCAGACAAGCGCACGGAGTACACTGGCAAACATGTATTCGGACTCCGCATGCGTGGCAAAGTGGCAGAGTATTTGGTGAAATGGCAAAGTGACGATGCTTTCTATAACAGATAGGAGCCCCACAACAACCTGCGAGACGTTGATTTCTAGACTGACGGCAATTCTAACGAGCACCGACTGATGTCTGGCAATACGCGCACATGTCCTGGTTGAAAGGGGGGGGGGGGGAAGTATTACGCCCATGATGTACACAAGTCCCTACATTCGGCATATGGGCCTTTCCATTGTTACATTTGTGGTTTTCCTCGAGTTAAGCTCTTGTAATTCACCCCTATCCGATGAAGGCGTTTGGCTACCTTCCCTGACTCCTGATGTGCCTTTGCGGAAGGTTCTTAGAGGTTCGACCACTTTTTCGAAGTGTCGATAGAAGAATGATGAGCTTTATCAATTCTCTTGATATTGTTCAGTGGATTTCTCGAGTGTGTTAGACTATTGTCAAGACGTGCTTTAATAGTTCGAAACCTGCAATATCTTTGGTTGATTTTCTTAAAGTAGCCCCTCACTGCGCGTCCTTGTACAAGTTACAGTATTGAGCGTCCAAGTGTGCCTTCTTACTCCCACGTCATTAAAGTGCAATCATTAGCTTATTGCTAATGAGCTATCCCAATTCTTCGGGTTTTCTCTTGCTCCACACCCTCTACCCTTGTACCATCCAGGTTCCTCTCGGCAAAACAAATCAATTGAAAAGCTATTGTTATTTGGCTAGTTCATTAGCATGGGCTTTACTAATGAGTTGGAAGAATTAAGGGCAAATCCAATAAGTACGAACGTGAAAACAAAACCCTTGTGATTGATGAGCTTCTAATATGATCTTGTGTGGATTTCTTGCCAAGGAATTGTTATGCTTCAGCACCTCCATGTTTATAAGCCAATCTAACCACACATGCTTTCCACAATGCGACAACTTATCCATGAGTATACCCGAGTCCAAAAATAGTATTAGAAAAAAAAGTATATGATCCGGGCCAAGAGAGCGTGCCTCGTCGTTTTTCTGGTAGCATGGTTATGGCCATGAACTTGGAGAGGCTATATGCGTTAATGGGTAGCCTTATCAGCTCACATTGTGGATGCCGAGCCCTCATGGGGACGGATTATACAAATACCTAGGGTCACTTCCACTTGATTATAACGGACAAGGTTGGCCCGCTCTTGGTGTTGAAACAAAGCTGAACACCTCACCCGGGGTTCAGGCACCCTGTTATATCCCGCATCTCTTCGGTATGTATATTTGCAGAACGACAGCACTCGCACTCGCAAACGTTCACCTTCCACCGTCTATTGTCGATGTGGTGGCAATGGGTGCCCACGCCGGCTGGCCGCGCTTCGCCGCAGTCATCTTGACGCGCCGCATCGTAGCGCGTCATCTCGCAGCGCGTCATTCACGGCGCCTGCCGAATGTGCGCGCCGCACCGTGGCGGCCCGGTCGCACTGGACCCCACAGCTCTATAGCGATGCGTCACCGATCGCGGCTCTTCTGGCTGATGGACCGGCGCGCAAACAAAAAGCCGCCCTTCGACGCCGAACAGTCCCAAGTCGTCCGCAGAGGTCCACCGGGCGAGGAGTGTGCGCCGCAGCCTTTGCTGCCCTCTGCACTTTGCGGAACCGCCTCCAGCGTAGCCAGTGCGGTACCACATACTTCCAGCAGTTCTCAGCCCTTCTCGAGCCATCCCTCGCATTTCCTTTACACTTCCGGCCGTGGGCGTGGGCGTCTTTCGTACCTTCACTCTCTCGCAGGCACTTAGCGCGGCGTGCGTCACCGTTCTTCCAGATGCATCATTGAAGCCTTTTCTTTTCGAACAGCGGGGCATGATGGGGCGACGTAGCGCCACTGCACCTGCGCAGAGACGTCCACGCACAGCGGTGAGCACGCGTGTGCGTGTGCGCATGGAGGGCGCTATGAGCGCAAACATCGCACACAGGGCGCTGAACAGATTGTTAACATATTCAGCCCGGATCGCACTCCTTCTGCTGCTCATTATGCATTTCGCAACAGCGGAAGGAGCAGGGGCGCAGGTGCACCCTCACATGCGCTCCGAGGTTCACGCGAACTGGTGGAGCACAGTCTTTTTGCGCCGCCAGCGACTCGCAACCAATGAAACCTCCCCTTTGGCGGTCCACAACCTGCACCAAGGAGCGAGCGGGCCCCTTCTGCGACGGCATCTGCAGCAGCAGCAGCCGCAGCAACCGTCATGCCCGACGGACCCACTGGAACGGTGCGACTTCTACTTTGACGGCTACCACACGCAAGTGCCCGTCCTGCGCTTACCGCAGCGCTACACCGGCGACGCGCCCATTAGCCCGCCAATCAGAAACCGGTTCAGGCCAGGCAACCTGACGGCGGACGCGCACGTGGAGGTGGACTCGTCGGGGCAGGCGCGCTTCCTGTGCCCCGCGCCGCCGGGAACTCTTCCCAGCGGCGTGAACCCGCGGCTGGACGTGGTGTTCTATGCGGTGGGGCAGCGCGCGTGGGTGCAGGTGCGCAACCTCCAGAACATTGACGTCAGCCTGCTGCTCAACCGCTGCGTGCTGCTGCCGCTCAAATCCATCCAGCTGCCCGTGCGCTCACCCTCTGGCGGCACCGACGTCCTAAACCTTAACCCTGGCGACGGAAACCAGAAACATCCTGAGAAGAGGCGCTGCGTGGTGTTCGCTGTAGGACCCAAACGGCCTCCCTCGTGCACTGCCTTTCCTCCAACGTCCCCAAACCCCTCCGCCCAAATCTCCCAAGCCCCCTCCTCCCAAATCCCCAAAGCCCCCTCCGGCAAAATCTCCTAAACCCCCTCCGCCAAAATCTCCCAAACCCCCTCCTCCCAAGTCTTCAAAGCCCCCTCCACCAAAATCTCCCAACCCCCCTCCTCCCACATCCCCAAAACCCCCTCCACCAAAATCTCCTAAACCCCCTCCTTCCAAATCCCCAAATCCCCCTCCACCAAAATCTCCTAAACCCCCTCCTTCCAAATCCCCAAATCCCCCTCCACCAAAATCTCCTAAACCCCCTCCTTCCAAATCCCCAAATCCCCCTCCACCAAAATCTCCTAAACCCCCTCCTTCCAAATCCCCAAATCCCCCTCCACCAAAATCTCCTAAACCCCCTCCTTCCAAATCCCCAAATCCCCCTCCACCAAAATCTCCTAAACCCCCTCCTTCCAAATCCCCAAATCCCCCTCCACCAAAATCTCCTAAACCCCCTCCTTCCAAATCCCCAAATCCCCCTCCACCAAAATCTCCTAAACCCCCTCCTTCCAAATCCCCAAATCCCCCTCCACCAAAATCTCCTAAACCCCCTCCTTCCAAATCCCCAAATCCCCCTCCACCAAAATCTCCTAAACCCCCTCCTTCCAAATCCCCAAATCCCCCTCCACCAAAATCTCCTAAACCCCCTCCTTCCAAATCCCCAAATCCCCCTCCACCAAAATCTCCTAAACCCCCTCCTTCCAAATCCCCAAATCCCCCTCCACCAAAATCTCCTAAACCCCCTCCTTCCAAATCCCCAAATCCCCCTCCACCAAAATCTCCTAAACCCCCTCCTCCCAAATCCCCAAAACCCCCTCCACCCAAGTCACCTAAGCCGCCTCCCCCAACATCCCCCAAACCCCCTCCTCCAAAATCCCTTCAACCCCCTCCACCCAACTCCCCAAAACCCTCTCCACCAAAATCTTCCAAACCGCCTCCACCACCACCACCCAAGTCTCCCAAACCACCTCCACCACAATCTCCCAAACCAGCACCTCAGTCCCCACCACCAACCCCACCCCCTCCAAGGTCCCCCCCTCCAAAACCCCCGCCACCCGAATCATCCCCTCCAAAGTCACCCCCTCCCAATCCCCCGCCTCCGAGGCCACCTCCACCCAAACGACTTGATCCCACTTCTCCTCCACACAGCCCACCAGTGCAAAGCCCGCCTCCACCACCACCGCCACATCCACCCCCACCATCGCCTCCTCCCTCTCCCGCTCCCCCACCACCAAGTTCTCCTCCCTCTCCCCCTCTACCCCCACCATCACCCCCTCCATCCCCACCATCTCCTCCTCCATCCCCACCATCTTCTCCTCCATTTCCTCCTCAAGCCCAGCCACATCCTCCCCCCTCTCCCTCACAGCGGCCTCCTCCATCTCCATCTCCACCTCCATCACCAGCATCTCCTTCTCCATCTTCCCCTCCATCCCCACCAAACCCTCCTCCCTCGCCAACCCCAGAGCTCCCATCTCCTCCTCCCTCCAGTCCATCACCCCCACCACGGCCTCCCCCTTCTCCACCCCAACCTCCACCATCTCCTCCTCCCTTCCCACCATCACCCCCACCACGCCTTCCCCCATCTCTATCTCCAAACTCTCCCCCACCTCCATCGCCTCCTCCTTCACCTCCACCACCATCCCCTCCTAACCCACCAT
>SZWC01000570.1:120320-177164 GCA_023375785.1 Penium margaritaceum | reverse complement strand
AGACCAGGACACTCCGTTGCTTGTTCCAGTGTCTCGGGAGGCCTAAACTTGCCTAGCTTGGCTAGTCGGTCATGCTAGTGTGTCATCGTAGAGTCTGGATACATTTGGGGTGTATTGCATATTTTCCCGTCGATCGAGACCCGGGCACACGGTTTACTGTTCCGGTGCCTCGGGAGACCTCCATTGTTGGTTTCTTGTTCTGTGACATTTTTGGACGGAGTTGTAATATGTCCATTGTTTCGGTCGATAGATCAGCGGTGTCCATAGTCCAAAACGAACTGTACGCGGTGTCCAGAGTCGAAAACGGAAAAACCGCGTTGTCCGTAGTCGGAAACGACATGACACGCTGGTGCATTTGATTTGAGTGATGGAAAAAACAAATGTACACTAATGAAGGGCTAGTCGCAGATTGTCGATCGACACCGATCGACTATCCACGATTGACGAAAGCGGGTTATTAGTGGGGGGGTACGAGGAACCCCCCCGAAGATAGAAGGGAACCTGCTGGGCTCCACTACCGCGGGGCTAGGGAGGTGTCCGAGCAAGAAAAGAAAAAAAAACCCCGACCTGGGGTGTCATTCGCGCGTGGGTTTGAGTCGCAAGAAAAGGTTTGCTAGTCTTTTGAGTGGGGGAGTCGAATTTTCCCCCCATGATAGAAGGGAACCTACTGGGCCCCGCTAGCGCGGGGCTTAGGAGGTGCCCAGGCAAGGAAAAAATGCAACCCCAATCCCGAATGTAACGAAGTTCCGATTGTGTCTCTGCGTCGTTGTACGAAAAACAATAGGCATTTTCTTCCTTACCGTAGTAGCACAAGTGACTTCCAAGGACAAGAATACGTCTGTGTAATCGAATTGGCAATAAAGTTGTGAAAAAACGAAGCATGTTTTTTTGTGTTCCAATTCCAATTACAAGCCTTCCGAGAATGTTCGTTTGTTCAATCATAAAAATACATGACCATATACATGAACATTATTCGTAACGTAAAATGTAATGTAACTTCCGTGAAGCTACCACGCAATTTCCAAGGGCATACATCAGACATGAACACTGGATGAAGACTGTATTTTGCAGGGGTCATTAACCATAAATGATGAACAAAACAACACCTTCCGACAAGAGAGTGTAAGTGGCAGCCGCTTGCAAGCAGCTTTGCGGCTGTGTACAAGCGGTTCAACTCCAGCGTGCAAGCAGCGTGCAGCAAAGCATCGTGCAACGTGCAACAAGCTAGTAGCGCGTAGCAGCAGCAGCCACATGCATTGCACAGCAGCAGCAGCAAGCAAGCAACTGCAGCAACATTTGCATCAGTAGGAATCAGGGTGCGCGCAGCATGCAATAGGAAAAGGAGCAGCAGCGTGCATTGTGTAGCGCGCAACAGCGGCATCAGCGGCAGCCGTTGCGGGCATTGCGGGCAGCCATGGCAGGCAGCTGCAATAGCGCAATGCAGTCACTCGCAGCTGCCTGTTCATGCCGTAATACGCAGCAGTAGCGTTCTACACGCTAAGCAAGCCCAGTTGCGCAGCTTGCAACAACTACAGCAACAGCGGTAGCGTTATGCAGCTTGCGCTTCTAGCTGTAGTGAGATCGCAGCAGCTGCGGTCGTCCTCGAGCTGATATTCCCTGTTTCTCTCTCGCTCCTGACTCTCTCGCTCACCCACGGTCTCTCTCCTTCTCGCCTGCAGGCTCTCGCTCGCTCCCACGAATCCGCTCTCTCGTAGCCCTGCTGACGTCACCATCTTCTGTATTTCACCATCGACATCTTGTAGCTACGAAAGTCTTTTTGGGTTACATAGTAACCCTTTGTTTTCTTACTTTTGTGTATATGTGCCGCAAGAAAATCGTGATTGGTGGATCGGTCATTTTTCTGACGTATCCACCAATCAGGGTACAAGAATCTGTAGGACTGTAGGCCCCCCCACGTCCGCGGACGCCATGCCTAGGTCGACCCAGTACAAAAAAATAACGGACATCGACCTAGATGTCCGGACAGACCCCGGATAGTGCGGAATCACCAGTCCGACGCGAGAGCAACAGGGTAAGGACTGTACGTTGGGTTGATTCCAACCTTGGCCTCGCCCTGTTCTGTTTCACGGAACTGGTCGTCATGACTAACTCTTGTGACTCATGAACCCGGCTCCAAACAGGGTCAAAATGCAATTGAAAGAAAAGAAGTTCAACCACCGTCATAGAAGAAGGTAAATAGATTAAATGATGCCTATGATTACATCATATTATCCTTGATATCATAATTAAACATTCAAAACTCATCCAAATTTATCAAATGTATTACTTTTGTGAAGTTCATCATAAATGTGTGAAACTATAATGTTCACGATAAAGGAGCGAATCAATCTCATTAAAATGAATTCATCATGAGATAAAACCAAATTCATGAAGAAAAAAAATGAGAAGACATGCCTTTCGAGGTTTTTCTTCAATATGTTGGTGAATTGTCATACATAAAGTTGTAACGTCAAGCGTATTTGTTCAATTTTTGGTTTTTCTTTAGCTTTTACCTCCACAAAAGCTGGAATAAATCCAGCATAGCTTGAGGTAAATTAGGAAAAGTTCGCCCAAACCATACACAATGTTTAAGAGCACGCATGGGCAAACAAAAAAAATAGTTTGAACGAATGCGGGTGACAGTTTGGCAATCCATTGACAACCAGATCTCGCTTCCACGGACGAGGTAAAGTCTCATGGCAAACCTTCCATTATGTGGTCCGGATTGCGGGCAATTTGTTAGCCTCTTAAGAGATGCTAATATGAATGCCGTATTACCGCAATTATTTGGATGTGTCTTTTCCAAGGTGTTTTTCTCCGGGATTATTCAAAGTACCGGGACCGATTTTTGAACCGTTCTGGGAAATGCCCTCCTACTGTTTAAGCCCAATAAATTTTGAAGTGTGCTAGCCGTATCACGTCCTCATATGCGAGAAACTCGTGACGAGGACACCCGCGACCAAATTTGCTCTCTCGAACTGGAGGGAGCGCATCGACGGTCGTCCCACGCGTGGAGGTTATCGACGTGCACGCGACATCCACGCTTGTTGGGGGCGTTGCCCTTGCTCGCGACCCAAGGAAACGCCCTGAGTCAAACTGCCCCGCGAGTGGGTTTTTTCCCGCATTAATTCGAAGCCAAAACAGAAAACATTTACAACCGTTACAGAAGTACCCAGAAGGAGTTTTTTTCCGGGTTTGGAAATGATAATAATTAATTACCTTCCAAATAACTGCAGGAGTATGGTACTTTTGCTCGGTTACTATGTAACCCTAGGCACGCTTTGCATGCAACACCTGCCTCTTTTTTGTTTTTTTGTTTTTTTGCTTTTTTTGTTTTTTTTTTTGGGCTGAGAGAGAGCCTTGGAGGTGAGGGAACCTATGCTGCACCCTTGAGGGTAATTAAAAAATTACCTCTCTCTGGCGGAGACTTTCAGCCACCGGCTGTGTCTCATGTGGTTATCCACACCAGTGTAGGTACCCACAGGACCCACGTCCTATGGGTGATGTGGGAGTCCCACCCACTAACCCCACCCCCAAGAGTATCTTTCGCCGCGGTCGTAACCGTGCGCAAGGGGGTTCGAGGTAGTGTTCTATTTAGCAGAGAGCACTACCAAGAAATACTCGGCCCCCCAGAGAAACTCGATTTGCTTAACCATATGTTGCGTTGAGCGGGGGCAAGGACTAGATGCGGAGGGTCAAGTTTTTTGTCCAAAAGGCAGATTGCCGGGGTCATCGAGAGAGATTGTAGGACGTTGCATGCTCGATTTGGAGTCGAGTTGGCCATCGAGAGAAGGTGGAGGTTGAGATGGTCTTCGAATGCTCTAAAAATATTAAGACATAGGAGAGCTGTTGGGTTCTTTAAAGGTTTGCGATTGCCAAGGGAGACTGCACAGAGGTACTTCCAGATTTCGTGGAAAGTAATGCACTGGAGGGACTGCCACCACTGAAACCTGGGATGTATATTTTGAAAAAGAAAGGGGTGTTCGCTCAACTTGTTGCAGAAAAGTTGCAGACAGTGGAGGCATTTTTCGATTATTTGCCTGATTTTAGGGCATGTATAAAAGGCGTGTTGAATTGTTTCTGCGTGGAGAAGACAGAGTGGACAGATGTTCACGAAGGGTAGTGGGAAGAATTTCATTCTCTCACGAACTTGTATGCTGAATATAAAAATACGTAGCCCCACATCTCGGGCTTTAACGGGAATTGCGTCAGCTTGTAAAATTTGCTGGATGAAGTTTGGTTGACAGATGACGTTATGACTTACGGACCATTTTTCTGCGTGTTCGAGTGGTTTAAGTTCGATGGGTAGGAGGGCTCGGTACAGCTTCAGAAGTTTCGGTTCGTTCCCAGGTAACCTCCAGTTGGGGTTGCGTGTGTCCGTACATACTCCTAAAATTTTTTCATCCTTGACATGAATTGGTGTCCAACCTTCCAGAGTGAGGAGTGGTCGCAATGGGTAGTTTGTTTTTGTGAGGGAGAGATCAGGTTCGACTGCTAGAGTTTCCGCCATAAGCACTGTTCCAGTCAAGAAAATTCTGCTGACGAGTTGTTGTTGTTGGTTTGCAAAAGCCGTTAGACACCAGATGCTACTGTCGTTCAGCGTTGGGAGTATGCGGTTGGTGATGAGGTGTAACCAAGGTTGGGGGATTGAGCTGCGTACTTTGTTCAGAATGTTTCGTTTTTGGATCTTGTGCTCCGAGATGATGCAAAATCAGGAAAGACCGATGATGCGATTTCCGGAAAAAGATCTTTGACTTGGTATTCCTCGGTTAGTAGAAAGCCTTCTCGCTGATCAATTCCATACGGTTTTCCTCCGGGTTTGGTGATGAATCTGTTGTACGCCACGTATTCTTGTAAAAGTTCATGGATAATTAGTGCCGGCGGCTGTATTTCCGGTTTAGTGTTGAGGAAGTTTTTCAGGTTTTCCGTCCATCTTGATTTTCGCAGAAGTTTGGACTTGGTAATGAGTGGATGTGAGAGGAAGAGATGGCCTTTTTTAGTGGACGCGTTTGTTTCACATGCGAGTAATTTCCAATGTTCATAGCCTGGTGTAAGTAGTTTGTAGACATACAGTGCTCCTTGTGCCTGGATCAGAGTCGGTGGCCATAGCATGCCCAGACCACCGTTGTCACCGCGGGGTGATGGCCAGGTTTTTGTTTATAAAGCGTAGCTTTCTGTCTATTTCTGACGATGAGAGAAAACTTAGAAGAGTAGTTTTAATTTGGTTTAGGGTAGTTGTCGCTGGGTTCGAGAGATCCGACTGGAAAAGGAATTTTGCGATGAGGTAAGAGTTGATGACTACCTGTCGGGACTGGATTGTGAGATGCAGCCGGCGCCACATTTCCGCAGCGTCTCGGAGTTTTTGGGCTATTTTCTCCCACATGTCTTTTTGGTTTAGGTCCTGGTCGAGATAGAGACCGAGGACTCGTTGTGGTTCTGTAGTTATGGTGAAGACCTGCGTTATGATGGATTGGCTGGATGGGTTCGCAGGGAAGAGTAGAGTTTTTGCTTTGTTTGCTTTAAGACCAGTCATTGTTTCGCTAAGTTCCAGTATTGCTTCCGCTTTTCCTAAATTTTTGTCATTTTTAATGAACAGGGTTGTATCATCTGCGTATGCTCCGAACGATGGATAGGAGGTTAGTGTCGGGATTGGGCGTTCGTTGTACATTGTGTAGAGTCTGTTTATGGGTTCCATTGCGATGACAAAGAGGAGTGGGGCTATGGGGCATCCTTGTCGAACCCCAGTTAGTGTGGTGATTTGTTTGGAGGCTGCTCCGTTGATGAGGAAGCTAGTTCGGGTGGTGTGCAAAGAAGCTTGTATCCATTGGGTGAAAACGAGCGGGAACCCCATTGCATGCATGGTCTGAAAGAGGTGTGGTCTTAGAAGCGTGTCGTATGCTTTTTCGAAATCTGTGAGAAGGAAGGTCAGTTTTTCTCCGGTATTGTCTGCCCAGAACTGTAGATCGAAAATACAAGATAACGTATCCTTAATATTGCGCCCATGCACGAACCCTGTCTGTTCAGGGCTAATCATGTGAGGAAGTACTTGTTTAAGTCTTTCAGCGAGTACTTTCATCAGGATTTTGTAGTCAGTATTTAACAAAGAGATTGGGCGATAGTTTTTCGGATCTCGTGGGTCCCCTTTTCTTAAGAGTAGGACGGTTCTGGAGTCCGTAAAACAGGGGTAGCCGGCGGGGTTCTTGAGAAAATTCCGGAAAGAGACTAATAGTCGTTTTTCTATTTCTCGGGGATTAGCTTTGTAAAATTCCGCAGGGAGTCCGTCAGGACCTGGACTTTTGTTTTTGGCTAGTTTCTTTATGGCAGCAATAACTTCTTCTTCAGTGATATCTCGGTCGAGGATGTGTCTTAGACTCTGTGGGATTTGCCGGAGTGGCGGGAGGGGGACCTGTGTTTGATCTTTGACTTTAGGTGTGAAGAGTGCAATGTAGAAATCACAGATGATCTGTTCAATTTCGTCGGGGTCCGTTGTTGTGGATCTATCTGGCCGATTTAGTGCTGCTATGATGTTTGCTTGCTTCCGTGCTCGTATGTATCCGGATAGCAGGTCAGATGCACACCCTATATCTTTATTGTATTTGAGTTGTGCTACGGTGTGTTTATGTTGTTGTTCTTGTAGAATGTATTTGTTCAGCGAGTTTTCTGCTTCCTGTAGTTTGTGTTGTAGTTTATTGTTCCGAGGGTAGTGGCATAGTTGTTGTTTAGTTTCATGGATGATTCTTTGTAGATGAATTTTTGTCTTGAGGACGCTTTTTGCCTCCTCGATGCTGTACTTGATGAAAAGTTTTTTGATTAGAGATTTGTAAGCTTTCCAGCTTCCGTGAAATGTTGTTCGTATTATTTTCAAACCGCGTGGTCTGAGAAGGAGGGACGTGTTGAGGCGCCAGTTGGATTTGTCGATTTTTTTTTATTGATTTAAAACCAAGTGAAAGTATTGGTGCCGCTATATGATCAGAGAGGTGTTTCGAGATGCCAGCGTTAGAGACTTTCTGGACGAGATGGTTGATTGCCATGGATTGGTAGATTTGGTCAAGGCGTGCGGAAGACTTGTGAGCTGCGGAGTGATAGGTGTAAACAATGTCTGTAGGGTGCAGGGTTCGAAGGCTATCAAGGAGTGAATGGCTGCGCAGTAAGTTTTGAAATTTTCTTGCGTCCTTTGATTGTTCCGGCGGTAGGCGATCCACGGGATGGAATGTTGTATTGAAGTCCCCGAGAATTAATTCAGTTGGGTTGTTTCTTAACCAGTCATCCAGTGTGTCCCAAAATTATTTCCGTTCTCTCAGTTGGGGTGGCGCGTACACACTGGTGATCGTGCTTTCTGAATCTTGGTATTTGAAGGTGCCTTGGCAAATCCTCGGGTTTTCTGTATGTTTTTGACTTAATAAGACAAGTTTCTTATCGTCGTATATAATGCAAACTCCGCCCGTTTGTGTTGATTCGGATGTCGAGTAGATTGTTTTGCGGTTTAGAGTGCGAGAGAGGGAGTCATGTTTGGTGTCATCATCCAGGTGCGAGTCTACGATGCAGCAGATGGATGGTTTGTTGGTGTTGAGGAACTCTTGCAGAAAAGGGGGTTTTTCTTTCTTTGAGAGACCATTGACGTTAAGAATCGAGACGTTTAGGGTATCGATATGGGGAGTTACTACGAGGGGTTTCTCGAGTTTTTTATCCTTTGTTTTGTCTCTTGTGGGGAGCCTGGTGACGTTGATTTTCTTTTGGTTTTCTTTTTGTTAGGGTCTGGTACCGAAGTTGAATGCGGTGTCGGACGGGAACTTGAATTGTTAAGTTTTATCCGTTTGCTGGTTGTGTCGACTGACCCTGTGTTTGTGAGGATTTTGATAGTGCAGGGTTTGGTTCTGTTAGGAGCGGTGTTCAGTTGTACCGATGGGGGGTTTGCCAATGTTTTCAGAATTCCAGAACGAACGCGACCCTGCGACTTGGTCTCTCTGATTAGTTGTTTTGGGTGTCGTTGGGACGTTTGCAGTCCGTTTTGGGGTTTTGGTGAATGGCGAGCTGTTTCAAAGGTGTTCCATTCCTTGACGTCTTCAGTATTTGACTGTGGGGTTATATTGTTCTGTTGAGTTTTCTTCCTTGTTTTCAGTGGTCATTTTGCCGAAAGCGCTGGGTGGGCGGAGTTTTTTAGTTTTAGTGCAGCTCCGACGTGTGGCTTTTTGGGTTCTATGCAGCTTGCGTTTTGTGAAGGAGACAGTGCCCTTGTTCGGGTGCAAAAAAATAGATTCTCCGTCTGTTCTCTCTGCACCAAGACGAGGAGATTGCTAGGATTGCGTGTAATATAGGTACGGTTGTATCGTAGAAATACATAGGAGACTTTGTGTTATCCTTGTTTCTTTTTTGTTTAGAGCTGTGGAATTGAGAGATAGTACCCTGTAGGTTTCGATGTCGTTGTGGTTTGGGATTTGTCCTTTTGTCTGGGTTACTTCGCGTAGGTAGAGGATGATAACCGAAAAAATATTCTATATGGGGTTGTTGCCGTTTCCAGGAAGTTTGCAAACCATAGAGAGTCAGGACTGCGTGTTTCTCCGTACCCGACCCTCGGGGCCGGAGAGTTTGAGGACTTGAGGTTGGAGGGTGTTTGCCGTGAAATGGGGTGGGGGTATACACTATGGGTAATAGAAAGAGATCAAAACAGGGGGAAAAGTGGAATTCATGGTTGCGAGTTTGCAAGCAGATAGATCGATAGCGTAATCACTTATTCGTGGTCAGGGGATAGTGAACAGAGTCTACCAAGAGTGCCACGGGGAATTCAGTTTCGACACTCGAGTGTTCCAGGGCGCCTTCTGTACTTGATCGGGGGTATGATACTCCGGATGGGGAAACTGCCAATACACTGAGCCATTGGCCGAGAGGGTCGCGCAGCATGTGACCAGTCTCGGAGAACTGTGTGAGCAAAAAGGAAGAGCGGTCAGCGAGATCACGAGGCGTAGGATGGAGGGAAAAATGAGGGGGTGTGGGGGTCTGTACCAGTGGTGGTGGGCGCTTTAGCTCAGCTTGAACCTCTGGCGCAGGATGTTGATGCCAGAGTTCACGTTCACCACAAGTTTGTCGGCTGTTGGTTTGTCTTCGTAGGCATCCACGACTTTCGCGTGGATGCAAAAACACCCCCGCGATTGTGGGTGGTTGCCGGTCAACATCTCTGTTTTTCTTTACGCCGGACCTGACCCGGCCAATTCATCCAAACGAAAAAGGCTTTTAGGTCACACATTGGCGATAGAGAAATCCTAGGTGCTCGATCATCCAGGGGGTTATTTCTGTAACTCTTTATGCCAAACAACGATTTCTTTCTTTTTACTTGTTTTTCTCTTTTTTTTTTCTCCTCAGAAGGGGGGATCTTTCCCATACACTTTCATTTTGCCTTTTCCTCATTTTTAGCTCAAGCACATCTACCGCAATGCCTTGTAATGCCTGGCGATGCCTGGCAACGCCTGGGCAATGCCTGGCAATGCTTGGGCAATGCCTCGCAATGTCTGGCAATGTCTGGCAATGCCTGGCAATGCGTGGGCGATGAATGGGCAATGCCTGGAAATGACTTGGCAATGCCTGACAATGCCTCGGCAATGCCAGGCAATGCCTAGGCAATGCCTAGGCAATGCCAGGCAATGCCTAGCAATGCCTGGACAATTCCTGGCAATGCCTGGACAATTCCTGGCAATGCCCATCAATGCATGGGCGATGCCTTGCAATGCCTGGGCAATGCCTGGTAATGCCTGGTAATGCCTGGCAATGCGTGGCAATGCTTGGCAATGCCTGGGAAATTCCAGGTAATGCCTTGGCCATGCCTGGCAATGCCTATCAATGCCTAGGAAAAGCCTGGCAGTGCCTGGCAATGCCTGGCAATGTATTGCAATACCTAGCAATGCCTCGGCAATGCCTGGGTAATGCCTGACAATGCCTGGGTAGTTCCTGGCAACGCCTGTGTAATGCCTGGCAATGCCTAGACAATGCCAAGCAATGCTTGGGTAATGCCAGGAAATGCCTGGCAATACCTTGGTAATGCCTGACAATGCCTGGTCAATGCCTGGTCAATGCCTGGCAATGCCTAGGCAATGCCTGGCAATGCCTGTCAATGCTTGGCAATGCCTTGGTAATGCCTGGACATGCCTGTCAATGCTTGGCAATGCCTTGGTAATGCCTGGCAATGCCTGGGGAATGCCTGGCGATGCCTAGCAATGCCTATGCAATGCCTGGCAAGCCTAGGCAATGCCTAGCAATGCCTCGCAAGCCTAGGCAATGCCTGACAATGTCAGGCAATGCCTGCCAATGCCTAGGCAATGCCAAGCAATGCTTGGCAGTGCCTGGCAATGTCTGGCAATGCCTGACAATGCCTCGGCAATGCCTGGCAATGCCTCGCAGTGCCTGGGTAATGCCTCGCAATGCCTGGGCAATGCCAGGCAATGCCTGGGCAATCCCTGGCAATGCCTGGGCAATGCCTGGCAATGCTTGGCAATGCCTGGCAATGCCTAGCACTGCCGGGTAGTGCTTGGGAAAATGCCTGGCAATGCTTGGGCAATGCTAAGCAATACCTAGCAATGCCTGGCAATGCATGGCAATGTCTGTAAATGCCTAGGCAATGCTGTCAATGCCTGAACAATGCCAGGAAATGCCTGGCAATGCATGGGTAATGCTCGGCAACGCTTGGCAATGCCTGGGTAATGCCTGGCAATGACTGGGCAATGCCTCGCAATGCCTAGGCAATGCCTAGCAATGCCTAGGCAATGCCTTGCAATGTCTAACAATGCCTCACAATGCCTAAGCAATGCTTGGCCATGCCTGGCAATGTCTGGCAATGAATGGCAAAGCCTGGTAATGCCTGGGTAATGCCTGGCAATGCCTGGGAATGCCTGGCAATGCCTGGACAATGCCTGGGAATACGTGGGCAATGCGAGGCAATGCCTGGAAATGCCCAGACAATGCCTGGTAACGCCTGGGCAATGCCAGGCAATACCTGGATAATGCCCGGGCAATGCCAAGCAATGCCTGGTAATGCCTTGGAAATGCCCAGCAATGCCTGAAAATGCCTGGCAATGCCTGGCACTGCCTGGCAATGCCTGGCAATGCCTGGGTAATGCCAAGAAATTCTTAGGCAATGCCTGATCAATGCTTGGCAATGCCTGGGCAATGCCTGGCAAAGCTTGGTAATGCCTGGCAATACCTAGGCAATGCCTGGCAATGCTTGGCAATGCTTGGCAATGCATGGCAATGCATGGATAATGTATGAAAATGCTTGGGCAATGCCAAGCAATGCCTGGGAATGCCTGGGAAATGCCTGGCAATGCGTGGCAATGCCTAGAAAATGCCTGGAAATGACTGGACAATGCCTGGCAATGCCTGGCAATGCTGGAAAATGCTTGGTCAATGCCTGGCAATGCCTCACAATGCCTGGACAATGGCAGGCAATCCCTGGGCACTGCATGGAAATGCCTGGCAATGCCTGGTAATGCCTGACAATGCATGGCAATGCCTGGGCCATGCCTCTCAATGCCAAGGCAATGCCTGCCTGGCTATGCCTGGCAAAGCTTGGGCAATGCCTGGAAATACCTTGGCAATGCCTGGCAATGCCGAGTAATGCGTGGACAATGCCTAGCAATGCCTGGACAATGCCTCGCAATGTCTGGTAATGCCTAGGAAATTCTTGGCAATGCCTGGGCAATGCAAGGCAATGCTTGGGCAATGCCTAGGCAATTCTTGGCAATGCCTAGCAATGCCTGGACAACGCCTAGAAATGGCTGGCAATGCCTGGAAAATGCATGGGCAATGCTTGGCAATGCATGGCAATGCCTGCTAATGGGTGGCAATGCCTGGCAATGCCTGCACAATGCCTGGCAATGCCTGTCTATGCCCGACAATGCTTGGGAATGCCTAGGAAATGCCTCGCAATGCCTGGGCTATGCTAAGCAATGCCTGGAAATGCCTAGGCAATGCCTGGAAATGCCTAGGCAATGCCTGGCAATGCCAAGGCAATGCTTGGCGGTGCCAGGGCAATGCCTGGCCCTGCCAGGGAAATGCCTGGCAATGCCTGGAAATACCTAGCAGTGCCTGGAAATGCCTAGGCAATGCCTGGAGAATGCCTAGGAATGCCTGGATAATACTAGGCAATGCCTGGCAATACCTTGGCAATGCCTGGTAATGTCTGGGCAATGCCTCGAAATGCCTGGCAATGCATGGAAATACACGACAATGCCTCGAAAAGCATGAACAATGCCTGGCAATGCCTGGGCAATGCCTAACAAGGCCTGTCAATGCCTGGTAATGCCTAGGCAATGCCTGGCAATGCCTCGACAATGCCTGGTAATGCCTAGTAATGCCTAGGCAATGCCTGGAAATACATGGGCCATGCCACGCAATGCCTGGGAATGCCTGGACAATGCCAGGCAATAACTAGGCAATTCCAGGCAATGCCTTGCAATGCCTGGGCAATGCGTGGCAATGCCTGGGCAATGCCTTGCAATGCCTGGGCAATGCAAGGCAATACCTCGCAATGCCTGGCAAGTCCTGGGCAATGCCAGGCAATGCCTTGGCGATGCGTGGCAATGCCCAGGCGATGCCTGGGAATGCTTGGACAGTGCCTGGCAAAGCCTGGCAATGCCTAGCAATGCCTAGGCAATGCCTGGAAATGCTTGGCAATGCCTGGCAATGCATGGGAAATGCATGACAATGCTTGGACAATGCCAAGCAATGCCTGGCAATTCCTGGGCAATGCCTGGCAATGCCTTGGCAATGTCTGGCAATGCCTAACAATGCCTGGCAATGCTAGACAATGCCTAGCCAATGCCTGGCAATGCCTCGCAATGCCTGGACAATAACTGACAATGCCTAGGGAATGCCTCGAAATGCCTGGCAATGCCTGACAATGCCGAGCAATGCCTGGGCAATGCCTGGCAATGCCTGGGCAATGCCTGGCAATGCGTGGCAATGCCTAGGCAATGCCTGGCAATGCATGGCAATGCCCGGCAATGCCTGGGCAATGCATGACAATGCTTGGGTAATTCCAAGCAATGCCTGGCAATGGCTAGGCAAGGCTTGGCAATGCCTGTGCAATGCCTGGCAATGCCTGGGAAATGCCTGGGAATGCGTGGCAATGCTGGGCAATGCCTGGTCCATGCCTGACAGTGCCTCGCATTGCCTGGGAAATGGCTGGCCATCCCTGGACAATGCATGGCAAATCCTGGCAATGCCTTGCAATGCCTGGCAATGCCTGGGTAATTCTTGGTAATGCCTGACAATGCCTGGGCAATGCCTGGGCAATGCCTGGACAATGCCTTGAAATGCATGGGCAATGCCTGGCAATGCCTGGGCAATGCCTAGCAAGGCCTGGCAACGCCTGGTAATGCCTGGGCAATGCTTGGCAATGCCTGGACAATGCCTGGTAATGCCTGGCAATGCCTGGGCAATGCCTGGCAATGCGTGGGCAATGCCAGGCAATGCCAGGACAATGCCCGGCAGTGCCTGGACAATTCCAGGCAAAACCTCAGCAATGCCACGCAATGCCTAGCAATGCTTGGGCAATGCCTGGCAATGCTTGGAAATGCTGGACAATGCCTTGTCAATGCCTGGCAATGCCTCGCAGTGCCTGGAAAATGGATGGCAATGCCTGGGGAATGCCTGGCAATGCCTGAAAATGCCTGGCAAAGCCTGGGTAATGCCTGGCAATGCGTGGCAATGCTGGACAATGCCTGGCAATGCATGGCAATGCGTGACAATGCCTTGCAATGTCTGGGCAATGCATAACAATGCTTGAATAATGCCAAGCAATGCCTGGCAATGCCTCGGCAATGCCTGGCAATGCCTGGGCAATGTGTGGCAATGCCTGGGCAATGCCTGGCAATGCCTAGCAATGCTGGGCAGTGCCTGGTCCATGCCTGAAAATGCCTCGCAATGCTTGGGCAATGGCTGGCAATCCCTGGGCAATGCATGGCAAAGCCTGGCAATGCCTTGCAATTCCTGGCAATGCTTGGGCAATGCTTGGCAATGCCTGGGCAATGCGTGGCAATGCCTAGGCAATGCCTGGGAATGCATGGGCAATGCCTCGGCAATGCTTGGCAATGCCTGGTAATGCCTGACAATGCCTGGCAATGCGTTGGCAATTCCTGTCAATGCCTGGGCAATGCCAGGCAATGCCTGGCAATGCGTGGGCCATGCGTTGCAATGCCTGGCAATGCTCGGGTACTTCCTAAAATGCTTGGAAATGCCTGGCAATGCTTTGGCATTGCGTGGCAATCCCTAGGCAATGCTTGGCAATGCGTGGGCAGTGCTTGGCAATGTGTAGGCAATGCCTGGCAATGTATGGCCATGCTTGGGCAATTCTTAGCAATGCATGGTCAATGCAAGGCAATTCTTGGGTAATGTCTGGGCAATGCCGGGAAATTCCTGGGCAACTCTCAGCAATGCCTGGGAATGCCTGGACAATGCTTGGGCAATGCCTGGGTAATGCCTGGACAATGCCTGACAATGCCTGGCAATGCTTGGCAATGCCAGGCAATGCCTAGGCAATGGCTGGCAGTGCCTGGACAATGCCAGGCAATGCCTGGCAATGCATGGGCAATGCCTGGAAATGCCTGGCAATGCCTGGCAATGTATGGCAGTGCCATGCAATGCCTGGCAATGCCTGGACAATGCCTGGCAATGCGTGGGCAATGCCTGTCAATGCCTTTCAATGCTTGGCAATGCATGGAAAATGCCTGGCAATGCCTGACAATGCTTGGGGTATACCTGGCAATGCCTGGGGCATACCTGGTAATGCCAGGCAAGGCTAGGGTAATGCCTGGCAATGTCTGGCAATGCTGGGCAATGCCTGGTCCATGCCTGAAAGTGCCTCGCATTGCTTGGGCAATGGCTGACAATTCCTGGGCAATGCATGGAAAAGCCTGGCAATGCCTGGTTAATGCCTGGTAATGCGACGACAATGCTTGGGAAGTATTGCTTGGGCATTGCCTGGCAATCCCTAGGCAATGCGTGACAATGCCTGGGTAATGCTTGACAATCTCTGGGCAGTGCATGGCAAAGCTTGGCAATGCCTAGAAATGCCTCGCAATGCTTGAGCAATGCTTGGCAATACCTAGCAATGCCTCGCAATGCCTGGCAATGCCTAGGTAATGCTTGGCAATGCCTGGTAATGCCTGGGCAATGCCTGGGAATGCATGGGCAATGCCTGAACAATGCCTGGCAATGCCTGGGCAACGCCTGGCAATGCCAGGGCAATGCCTGGCAATGCCGGGCAATGCCTAGCAATGCCTCGCAATGCCTGGCAATGCCTAGGTAATGCTTGGCAATGCCTGGTAATGCCTGGGCAATGCCTGGGAATGCATGGGCAATGCCTGAACAATGCCTGGCAATGCCTGGGCAACGCCTGGCAATGCCAGGGCAATGCCTGGCAATGCCGGGCAATGCCTAGCAATGCCTAGCAGTGCCTGGCAATGCCAAGGCAATGCCTGGACAATGCCTAGGAATGCCTGGATAAAACCAGGCAATGCCCGGCAATACCTGGGCAATGCCTGGCAATGCCTGGGCAACGCCTGGCAATGCCAGGGCAATGCCTGGCAATGCCGGGCAATGCCTAGCAATGCCTAGCAGTGCCTGGCAATGCCAAGGCAATGCCTGGACAATGCCTAGGAATGCCTGGATAAAACCAGGCAATGCCCGGCAATACCTGGGCAATGCCTGGCAATGCCTGGGCAATGCCTAACAAGGCCTGGCAATGCCTGGTAATGCCTGGGTAATGCTTGGCAATGCCTGGACAATGCCTGCCTGGCAATGTCTGGGCAATGCCTGGCAATGCATGGGCAATGCGAGGCAATGCCTGGCAATGCCTGGACAATGCCCGACAATGCCTGGACAATGCCGAGCAATACCTGGGCAATGCGAAGCAATGCCTAGCAATGCCTAGGCAATGCCTGGCAATGCCTGGACAATGCCCGACAATGCCTGGACAATGCCGAGCAATACCTGGGCAATGCGAAGCAATGCCTAGCAATGCCTAGGCAATGCCTGGCAATGCCTGGAAATGCTGGACAATGCCTGGTCAATGCCTGGTCAATGCCTGGCAATGCCTCCCAATGCCTTGACAACGGGTGGCAATGCCTAAGGAATGCCTAGCAATTCTTGAAAATGCCTGGCAATGCCTGGAAATGCTGGACAATGCCTGGTCAATGCCTGGTCAATGCCTGGCAATGCCTCCCAATGCCTTGACAACGGGTGGCAATGCCTAAGGAATGCCTAGCAATTCTTGAAAATGCCTGGCAATGCCTGAGCAATGCCTGGCAATGCGTGGCAATGCCTGGGCAATGCCTGGCAATGCATGGCAATGCCTAGCAATGCCTGGCAACGTCTAGGCAATGCCTGGCAATGCCTGACAATGCCTGGGCAATGCAAGGCAATGCCTGGCATTACCTGGCAATGCCTGACAATGCCTGGGCAATGCCTGGCAAGGCTAGGGCAATGCCTGGCAATGCTTGGACATTGCCAAGCAAAGCGTGGCAATGCCTGGAAATGCCTGGGCAATGCCAGGCAATGCCTGGGTAATGCATGGCAATGCCCGGGTAATGCCTGGGTAATGCATGGCAATGCCTTACAATGCCTGGCAATGCCTAACAATGCCTGAGAATGCATGGGCAATGCGAGGCAATGCTTGGCAATGCTTGGCAATGCCTCGCAATGCCGGGTAATGCCTGGCAATGCCTGGGCAATCCCAGGCAATGCCTAGAAATGCTTGGCAATGCCTGGCAATGCTTGGACAATGCTTGGCAATGCCTGGGCAATGCCTGGCAATGCCTCGCAATGCCGGGTAATGCCTGGCAATGCCTGGGCAATCCCAGGCAATGCCTAGAAATGCTTGGCAATGCCTGGCAATGCTTGGACAATGCTTGGCAATGCCTGGGCATTGCCTTGCAATGCCTGGTCAATGCCTGGCCTTGCCTGGTCAATGCTTAGCAATGCCTGGCAATGCCTAGGCAATTCTTGGCAAGCTTGGCAATGCCTGGCAATGCCTGGCAATGCCTGGTCAATGCCTGGCCTTGCCTGGTCAATGCTTAGCAATGCCTGGCAATGCCTAGGCAATTCTTGGCAAGCTTGGCAATGCCTGGCAATGCCTGGCAATGCATGGAAATGCCTAGCAATGCGTGTGTAATGCTTGGCAATGCCTGGCAATACCTGGGAAATTCTTGGGTAATGCCTGGCAATTCTTGGGCAAGGGTAGTGCCTGGCAATGCCTCGGCAATACCTGGCAATGCCTGGGCAATGCCTGGCAATGCGTGGCAATGCCTGGCAATGCGTGACAATGCAAGGCAATGCCAAGGCAACGCCTGGGCAATGCCTTGCAATGCTTGACAATGCTTGTGCAATGCCTTGCAATGCCTGACAATGCAGGGGAGATTCCTAGAAATGCCTCGGTAATGCCTGGAAATGCGTGGCAATGCCTGGGCAATGCCTAGCAATGCCTGGAAATGCCTAGACAATGCCTGTCATTGCTTATACAATGCCTGGTAATGCGTGGGAATGCCTGGGCCATGCCTGGCAATGCCTGGCAATGACTAATCAATGTCTGGCAATGCCTGGCAATTCCTGGGCAGTGCCGGACAATTCCTTGCAATGCCTGACAATGCCAGGCAATGCCTAGAAATGCTTGGCACTGCCTTACAATGCCACGCAATGCCTGGGAATGCTTGGGCAATGCCTGGCAATGCCTGGCAATGCCTGACAATGCCAGGCAATGCCTAGAAATGCTTGGCACTGCCTTACAATGCCACGCAATGCCTGGGAATGCTTGGGCAATGCCTGGCAATGCCTGGCAATGCCTGGTCAATGGCTGGCAATGCCTGGTCAATTTCTAGCAATGCCTGGCAATGCCTAGGCAATGCCTGGCAATGCCTTGGAAATGCTTGGCAATGCCCGGGCAATGCCTGGCAATGCGTGGACAATGCCTGGCAATGTCTGGGCAATGCCTGGCAATGCCTAGGCAATGCCTGGCAATGCCTTGGAAATGCTTGGCAATGCCCGGGCAATGCCTGGCAATGCGTGGACAATGCCTGGCAATGTCTGGGCAATGCTTGAGCAACGCCTGGGCAACGCCTTGACAATGCCTGGTTATGCCTTGCAATGCCTGGGCAATGCCTGGCAATGCTTGGTAGTGCCTGGGCAATGCCTGGCAATGAGTGGCAATACGTGGCAATGCGTGGCAATGCCTTGCAATGTTGGGCAATGCCTCGGTAATGCCTCGCAATGCATGGGCAATGCCAGGCAATGCCTGACAATGCCTGGTAATTCCTGGCAATGCCTGGGCAATGCCATGCAATGCCGGAACAATCCCAGACAATGCCAGGCAATGCCTGGGCAATGCCTGGAAATGCCTGGAAATTCTTGGGCAATGCATGGCAATGCCTGGACAATGCCTTGCAATGCCTGGCAATGCGTAGGCAATTCTAAGCAATGCGTGGACAATGCCGGGCAATGCGTGGCAATGCGTGGCAATACGTGGCAATGCGTGGCAATGTCTGGCAAGGCATGGCAATGCGTGGTAATGCCTAGGAGTGCCTAGGCAATGCCAGGCAATGTATGGCAATGCATGGCAATGCTTGGCAATACCTGGCAATGCCTGGCAATGTCTAGGCATTGCCTGGCAATGCATGGAAATGCCTGGCAATGCCTTGAAATTCTTGGACAATGCCAAAAAATTCCTAGCAATGCCTGGGAAATGCTTTGCAATGCCTGGATAATGCCTGGCATTCCCTAGGTAATGCCTGGGCAATGCCTATCAATGCCTGGCAATGCCTAGGCAATGTCTGGCAATGCCTGGCAATGTGTGACAATGTTTGGACAATGCCTGGAAATACCTGGGCAATGCCTGGCAACGCATAGACAATGCCTTGCAATGCCTGGGCAATGCCAGGCAATGCCTAGCAATGCATGGACAATGCCTTGCAATGCCAGGCAATGCTAGGCAATGCATGGCAATCCAGGCAATGCATGGCAATGCCAGGCAATGCTTGGCAATGCGTGGACAATGCTAGGCAATGCCTGGGCAATGCCTGCTTATGCTTGGCATTGCGAGGCAATGCCTGGACAATGCATGGCAATGCCAAGGAAATGCCTGGGCAATGCCAGGCAATGCCTGGGCAATGCCAAGAAATGCCCGAGAAGGCTTGGAAAATGCCTGGAAAATTCCAGGTAATGCCTGGACAATGCCTGGCAATGGCTGGGCAATGCTTGGCAATGCCTGGCAATGCCTAGCTATGCCTGGCAATGCCTTGGCAATGCCTGGGGAATGCCTGGAAATGCTTGGACAATGCCAGAAAATGCCTAGGCAATGCCTAGGTAATTCCAGGAAATGTCTGGGCGATGCCTAGCAATGCCTGGTAATGCTTGGCAATGCGTGGGCAATGCCAGGCAATGCTTGGGCAATGCCTGGAAATGCCTGGCAATTCTTAGGCAATGCATGGCAATGCGTGGCAATGCATGGCAATGCTAGGCAATGTCAAGGAATGCCTGGCAATGCCTGGGCAATGCCACGCAATGCCTGGCAATGCCTGGGCAGTGCCACGCAATGCTTGGCAATTCCTGGCAATGCCGGGCAATGCCTGGCATTGCCTAGCAATGCCTGGGCAATACCAGGCAATGTCTGCAAATGCTCGGCAATGTGTGGCAATGCCTGGGAAATGCTTGGCAATGCCAGGTAATGCTTAGCAATGCCGAGGCAATGCATGGCAATGCCTGGTCAATGCCTTGCAATGCCTCGTCAATGCCTGGCAATGCCTGGCAATGCCTGGGCAATGCATGGCAATGCCTGGGAAATGCCTGGCAATGCCTAGACAATGCCTGGCAATGCCTGGGCAATGCCTTGCAATGCCTAGCAATGCCTTGCAATGCCTAGGAAATGCGTGGTAATGCCTGGGAAATTCCTGGGCAATGCCTGGCAATGCCTCGGCAATGGCAGGCAGTGCCTGGCAATGCGTGGGCAATGCCTAGCAATGCTTGGGTAGTGCAAGGCAATGCCTTGGCAATGCCTAGGCAATGCCATGCCATGCCTGGCAATGCTTGGGCAATACCTGGCAATGTCTTGTGAATGCCTCGTCAATGCTTGTAAATGCTTGGGCAATGCCTGGCAATGCATGGCAATGCCTGGCAATGCCAGGCAATGCCGGGCAATGCATGGCAATGCCTGGCAATGCCTGGTCAATGTATGGCAATGCGTGGACAATGCTAGGTAATGCCTCGAGAATGCCTAGTAATGCTTGGCATACCCTGGCAATGCCTGGGATTGCCAAGCAATGCCTGGGTAATGCCAGGCAATGCCTGGGCAATGCCAGGCAATGCCTGGACAATGCCTAGACAATGCTTGGACAATTTTTGGGCAATGCCAAGCAATGCCATGACAATGCTTGGCAATGCCTGGGCAATGCTTGGCAATGCCTGGCAATGCCTGGCAATGCCTAGTAATCCTTCGCATCGCCTGGCCAATGCCTCAGGAATGCCTGGCAATGCTTGGGCAATACCAGGTAATGCCTAGGCAATGCCTGGGCAATACCAGGCAATGCCTGGGTAATGCCTAGCAATGCGTGGAAATACCTCGCAATGCCNCCAAGCAATGCCATGACAATGCTTGGCAATGCCTGGGCAATGCTTGGCAATGCCTGGCAATGCCTGGCAATGCCTAGTAATCCTTCGCATCGCCTGGCCAATGCCTCAGGAATGCCTGGCAATGCTTGGGCAATACCAGGTAATGCCTAGGCAATGCCTGGGCAATACCAGGCAATGCCTGGGTAATGCCTAGCAATGCGTGGAAATACCTCGCAATGCCTGGCAATACGTAGGCAATGCCAGGCAATCCTTGGGCAATGCATGGCAATGCCTAGCAATTCCTACCAATGCCTGGCAATGCCTGGAGAAAGCCTGGCATTGCTTATACAATGCCAGGTAATGCTTGGCAATGCCTGGGCAATGCCTGGCAACGCCTGGTAATGCCAAATCAATGCCTAGCAATGCCTGGCAATGCCTGGGCAATGCCTGACTATTCCTGGCAATGCCTGACAATGCCAGGCACTGCCTGGAAATGCTTGGCAATGCCTTGCAATGCCTAGGCAATGCTTGGCAATGCCAGGCAATGCCTGGAAATGCCACGCAATGCCAGGCAATGCCAGGCAATGCCTTGCAATTCTTGGGCAATGCCTGGCAATTCCTGGTCAATGCCTGGCAATGCCTGGTCAATGCCTGGCAATGCCTGGCAATGCCTAGGCAATGCTTGGCAATGCCTGGGCCATGCTTGGCAATGCATGGACAATGCCCGGCAATGCCTGGGAAATGCCTGTTAATGTCTGGGCAATTCTTGAGCAATGCCTGGGCAACGCCTGGGCAATGCCTTGCAATGCCTGGGCAATGTATGGCAATGCCTGGTAGTGCCTGGGCAATGCCTGGCAATGCCTGGCAATACTCGGCAATGCCTGGCAATGCCTGGTAATGCCTGGTAATGCCTGGGCAATGCCTGGCAATGCCGGAACAATGCAAGGCAATGCCTGGCAATGCCTGGGCAATGCTTGGCAATGCCTGGAAATCCTTGGGCAATGCATGGCAATGCCTGGACAATGCCTGGCAATGCTAGGCAATGTCTGGCAATGCCTGGCAATGCTTGGCAATATGCGGCAATGCCTGGCAATGCCTAGGCGATGCCTGGCAATGCACGGAAATGCCTGGTAGTGCCTCTCAATACCTCGCAATGCCAGGCAATGCCTGGCAATGCCTGGACAATGCCTAGTAATGCCTAGCAATGCCTGGACAATGCCTCGCAAGGCCTGGGCAGTGCAAGACAATGCCTCGCAATGCATGGGCAATGCCTGGCCATGGCAAGGCAATGCCTGGGAATGCCTGGGCAATTCCAGGCAATGCCTCGCAAAGCCTGGGCAATGCCTGGTAATGCCTGGGTAATGACTGGCAATGACTGGAAATTCCTGGCAATGCGTGACAATGCCTGGCAATGCCTGGGTAATTTCTGGCAATGCCTAGGAAATGCCAGGCAATGGCCGACAATGCCTAGACAATGCCTGGACAATGCCTGGCAATGCCTGGCAATGCCGATGTAAAGCCTGGCAATGCCTGGGAAATGCAAGGAAACGCATGGCAATGCCTTGCAATGCCTGGCAATGCCGAGGCAAAGTGTGGCAATGCCTGGGCAATTCAAGGCAATGCCTGGCAATGCCAGGGCAATGCCTGGCAATGCCAGGACAATGCCTGGCACTGCCTGGAAATGCATGGCAATGCCAAGGCAAAGCCTGGCGATGCCTGGGTCATGCAAGGCAATGCCAGGGCAATGCCTGGCAATGTTGTAAATTAGGATCTTGATATGTCGTATGAGAAAATCTCTTCAATGTTGACAACACCAGTTACAAGTGAACAAGTAGTTCATGAAGCTTAAACCCAAAACCAGTCGCCCTTGTAAAGAGGTGACACTAGAGCTTCACCAGTAACACCAGAGAGCAGAATGATAACTTGAGTAGAAAAGGAACCTACGTACAAGATTAAAGAAATGCTACAGCAGTTCTATGCTAAATAATGTTCCGGCCCTCCGCGCATTGACTCGGTCAGCGCGTCGATAGCGGTCTTCCCAGACGGCAGGAGATGTACTGTTCAATGCCGTCGGTAGCTGGTCAGACTTGACCTTGTCGGTTGTCCAGCTTGCACTGTCACCGCCTGCGGATATTGTCTGCAATGATCCTGCTAGAGATTTCACTCGCGCTGTGCCACGTCGACTGTCTGGACTCTCTCACTCCATGCAGTCTTTCTTGGAGTCACTGACTAAAATAGAGCAATGATATGGCAAATATCATCTGCCCTGTGCCAGGGATAATGGCATGACTGAAGTCATCAATGAACCTGTGGCTGGTAAAGGGTGGCAGAGGGATGAGCTCCTCTGTCTAACGCCGGAGCCAGTCACTGGGTGGATCAGGGGTAGAGGATAGGACTAGAATAGGTGCTACTGAGGGTCAGGGGAGGCATGCCTCCCCTGGCCCTCGGCCGGTTTTATCCTTATGTCCATTGGTACACAGAAAACCACATTCCAACAGGAAATGCCTAGGAAATGCCTAGCAATGCCTGGCAATGCCTGGGCAATGCCTGGGAAATGCCTGGCAATGTCTGGTAGTGCCCAGCAATGCCTGGCAATGCCTGCCAATGCCTAGAAATTCCTAGCAATGCCTCGGTAATGGCTGGCAATGCCTGGCAATGTGTGGGCAATGCCTGGGCATTGCTTGGCAATGCCTAGCAATACCTAAGAAATGCCAGGCAATGCCTGGCAAAGCCTGGGCAATGCCTGGCAATAACTGGGCAAAGCCCGGCAATGCCTCGCAATGCCTGGTAATGCCTTGCAATGCCTGGCAATGCCTGGTAATGCCTGGGGATGCCTAGCAATGCCTGGGCAATGCGTGGTAATGCCTGGCAATGCCTGACAATGCCTGGAAATGCCAGGAAAATTCCACGCAATGCCTCGCAATACCTTTGCAATACCTTGGCAATGCCTTGCAATACCTGGCAATGCATGGGAAATGCCTGGCAATACCTGGGCAATGCCATGAAATGCCTGGCTATGCCTGGGCAATGCCTGGTAATGTCTGGGAAATGCTTGGTAATGCTAGGCAATGCCAGGAAATGCGTGGGCAATGCCTGGGCATTCCTGGCAATGCCTGGTAATGCCTCGTAATTCCTAGGCAATGCTTGGCAATGCTTGGCAATGCCCGGGCAGTGCCAGGCAATGCCTAGCAATTTCTAGGAAATTCCTGGCCATGCCTGGGCAATGCCTGGCAATGCTTGGCAATGCTTGGCAATGCCTGGCAATACCTGAACAATGCATGGAAATACGTAGGCAATGCCAGGCAATGCATGGCAATGCCTGGTCAATAACTGGCAATGCCTCGGCAATGCCTGGCAATGCCTGGAAATGCCTGGGCAATGCCTGGCAATACCTGGTAATGCCTTCCAATGCCCGAGAATGCCTGGGCAATGCCTGGCAATGCCTGGGCCACTCCTGATAATGCCTGCCAATGCCTGACAATGCCTGGCAATGCGTGGGTAATGCCTGGCAATGCCTGGGCAATGCCAGGCAATGCCTGGAAATGCCTGACAATGCCTAGCAATGCTTGGATAATGCCTAAAATGCTTGGTAATGCCTGGCAATGCCTGGGTAATGCCTAGCAATGCCTGGGCAATGCCAGGCAATGCCTGGAAATGCCTGACAATGCCTAGCAATGCTTGGATAATGCCTAAAATGCTTGGTAATGCCTGGCAATGCCTGGGTAATGCCTAGCAATGGTTGGACAATGCCTGGCAGTGCCTGGGCAATGCTTAGCAATACCTGGAGAATGCCTGGCAATACCTGGAAAATGCCTAGCAATGCCTGGAAAAGCCAGGGTAATGCCTAGCAATGCCTGGGCAATGCCTGGACAATGCCTCGAAATGCCTTGCAATGCCTAGCAACGCCTAGCAACGCCTGGTAATGCGTGGCAATTGCTGGCAATGCCTGGCAATGGCTGGGCAATGCCTAGCAATGCCTAGGTAATGCTAGACAATGCCTGGACAATTCCAGGATACGCCTGGCAATGCCTAGATAATGCTTGGCAATACCTGGGCAATGCCTGGCAATGCCTGGCAATGCCGAGCAATGCCTGGGCAATGCGTGGCAATGATTGGGCAATGCCTAGGCAATACCAAGCAAAGTCTGGGCAATTCTTGGCAATGCTTGGGCAATGCCCGTGTAATGCCTGGCAATGCTTGGGCAATGCCTAGCAATGCTTGGCAATGCCTGGGCAATGTCTGGCAATGCCTTGGAAATGCCTGGCAATGCCTAGACAATGCCTAGACAATGCCTGGCAATGCCTTGCAATGCCTAGCAATGCCTGGAAATGCCTTGGCAATGCCTGGCAATACATGGCAATGCTTGCCAATGCGTGGGAAATGCCTGGCAATGCCTAGGCAATGCCAGCCAATGCCTAGCAATGCCTGGGAAATGACTGGTAATGCCTTGGCAATGCTAGACAATGCCTAGGAAATTCCTGGGCAATGCCAGGCAATGCCTGGCAATGCGTGGGCAATGCGCGGCAATGCGTAGCATTGCTTGGCAATGCGTGGGCAATGCCTACGGTATGCCTGACATTGCCTGGGCAATGCAGTTTAATGCCTAGCAATGCCTGGGCAATGCATGGCAATGCCTGGCAATGCCTCGCAATGCATGGTAGTGCTTTGCAATGCCTGGACAATGCCTATGCCATGCCTGGCAATGCCTGGGGAATGCCAGGCAATGCCTGGCATAGCTTGGGCAATGCTTGGGAAATGCCAGGCAATGCCTGGCAATGCATGGAAAATGCCTAGAAATGCCTCGCAATGCTTGGGCAATGCTTGGCAATGCCTGGCAATGTTTGGCATTGCCTAGAAATGCCTGGCAATGCCTTGGAATGCCTCGCAATGCCTGGGCAATACCTGGGAATGCCTGGCAATGCCTGGGCAATGCTTGGGAATGCCAGGGAATGCCTGGTAATAACTGGGTAATACGTGGCAATTCCTGGGCAATGCCTGGCAATGGTTGGCAATGCCTGGCAATACTTGGGCAATGCCTGGCAATGCCTGGACAATGCCAGGCAATGCCTGGCAATGCCAGGGTAATGCCTGGAAATGGCTGGGCAATGCCCGGCAATGCCTGGCAATTCCTGGGCAATGCCTGGCAATGCCCGCGCAATGCCAGGCAGTGCCTGGGTAATGCCTGGCAATGCCTGTCAATGCCTAGCAATGCCTAAGTAATGCCTGGCAATGCATGGCAATGCTTTGCAATGCTTGGAAAATGCGTGGCAATGCCTGGCAATGCCTGGTAATGCCTGGCAATGCCTGGGCAATGCCTGAAAATGCCCGGTAATGCTTGGGTAATGCCAGGTAATGCCTAGCAATGCGTGGACAATGGTTGGCAATCCCTGGGCAATGCCTAGCAACGCCTGGCAATGCCTGGCAATACGTGGAAATGCCTGGGCGATGCCAAGCAATGCCTGGGTTATATCTTGCAATGCCTGGAAATGCGTGGGCAATGCCTCGCAATGCCTAGCAATGCATGGCAGTGCTTGGGAGTGCTTGGCAATGCCTGGGCAGTGCCTTGCAATGCGTGGCAATGCCTGGTCAATGCCTGGCAATGCCTGGACAATTCTAGGCAATGCCTTGCACTGCTTGGCAATGCCCGGACAATGCTTGTCAATACCTGGCAATTCTTAGGCGATGCTTGGCAATGTCTGGCAATGCTTGGCAATGCCTCGCAATGTTGAGGCAAAGCCTGGCAATGCCTGGGCAATTGTAGGCAATTCCTGGGCAATGCCACGCAATGCCTGGCAAATGCCTGGACAATGCCAGGCAATGCCTGGGCAATGCCTGGGCAATGCCTGGGCAATGCCTGGGCAATTGTAGGCAATTCCTGGGCAATGCCACGCAATGCCTGGCAAATGCCTGGACAATGCCAGGCAATGCCTGGGCAATGCCTGGGCAATGCCTGGGCAATGCCTGGGCAATGCCTGGACAATGCCTTGCAATACCTAGCAATGCCTGGGCAATGCTTGGCAATGCCTAGCAACGCCTGCCAATGCCTTGTAATGCCTGGGAATGCCTCGGCAATGCCTAGGGAATGCCTGGCAATGCTTGGACAATGCCAGACAATGCCTGGGCAATGCATGGGCAATGCCAGGCATTGCAGGCAATTCCATCCAATGCCTAGCAATTTCTAGCAATGCCAGGCAATGCCAGGCAATGCCTGGGCAATGCGTGGCAATGCCTCGCAATGCTTGGGAAATGCCTGGCAATGCCTAGAAAATTCCAGGCAATGCCTGGCAATGCCTGACAATGCCTGGCAATGCCTGGCAATGCCAGGCAATGCCTCGAAATGCCTGGGCAAAGCCAGGCAATGCCTGGAATTGTCTAGGCATTGCCAGGCATTTCGCAAGCATTGCGTGGGCAATGCTTGGCAATACCTGGCAATGCGTGGGAAATGCCTGGCAATGCATGGACAATGCCAAGCAATGCCTAGCAATGTCTGGGCAATGCCTCGCAATACCTGGTCAATGCCTGGCAATGCCTGAGCAATGCTAGGCAATGCCTGGCAATGCCTGGGCAATGCCTGGAGATGCCTTGGCAATGACCGGGCAATGCATGGCAATGCATGGGCAATGTTGTGGCAAGGCCTGGCAATGCCTAGCAACGCCTGGCAATGCCTAGGCCATCCCTAGCAAGCTTGGTAATGCCTGGCAATGCCTGGCAATGCATGGAAATTCCTGGCAATGCCTGGGCAATGCCTGGCAATTCCTGGGCAATTCCTAGGCAATGCCTTTCAATGCCTGGGCAATGCCGGACAGTGCTTGGAAATGCCTGGGCAATGCCTGGCAATGCCTGGACAATGCAAGGCAATGCCTCAGCAATTCCTGGGTAATGCCTGGGCAATGCCACGCAATGCCTGGGCAATGCCTGGCAAAGCCTGGTGAATGCCTAATCAATGCCTGGAAATGCTTGGGCAATCCCTGACAATGCGTGGCAATGCTTGGCAATGCGTGGAAATGCCTAGGCAATGCTAGACAATGCTTGGACAATGCCTGGGAAATTCCTGGACAATGCCTGGTAATGCCTGGGAATGCTTTGGCAATGCCTGGCAATAGCTGGCAATGCCTAGGTAATGCTTGGCAATGCCTGGCAATGCCTGGGCAATGCCTAAAAATGCTTGGCAATGCCTGGCAATGCATAGGTAATGCCTGGCAATGCTTGGTAATGCCTGGCAATGCCTGGCAATGCCAGGCAATGCCAGGCAACGCGTGGGTAATGCCTGGCAATGCGTGGGCAATGCCTGGTAATGCCTGGTAATGCCTGGGCAATGCGTGGCAATGCCTGGCAATGTCGGGAAATGCCCGGGCAATGCCTGGCAATGCCTAGGTAATGCCAGGCACTGCCTGGCAATGCATGGCAATGCCTAGGTAATGCCTGGTAATGCCTATGCAATGCCTGGCAATGCCTGGTAATTCCTAGGCAATGCCTAGCAATGCCTGGGCAATGCCTGGCAATGCCTCGCAATGCCCGGCAATGCCTGGCAATGCTTGGCAATGCCTTGGTAATGCCTGGCAATACCTGGACAATGCCTCGCAATGCCTGGGCAATGCCAGGTAATGCATGGCAATGCCTGGCAATGCTTGGCAATGCCTTGGTAATGCCTGGCAATACCTGGACAATGCCTCGCAATGCCTGGGCAATGCCAGGTAATGCATGGCAATGCCTGGGTGATGCCTGGCAATCCCTGGCAATGCCTAGCAATGGCAAGGCAATGCCTCGCAATGCCTTGGCAATGCCAAGCATTGCCTGGTAATGCCTGGCAACGCCTGGGTAATGCCTGGTAATGCCTCGGCAATGCCTCGCAATGCCTGGCAATGCTGGGCAATGCCTTGGTAATGCCTGGCAATACCTGGACAATGCCTCGCCATGCCTGGGCAATGCCAGGTAATGCCTGGCAATGCCTGGAAATGCCTAGGCAATGCCTAGCAATGGCAAGGCAATGCCTCGCAATGCCTTGGCAATGCCAAGCATTGCCTGGTAATGCCTGGCAACGCCTGGGTAATGCCTGGTAATGCCTCGGCAATGCCTCGCAATGACTGGCAATGCCTGGTAATGCCTGTGCAATGCCTAGCAATGCTTGGGAAATTCCAGACAATGTCTTGCAATGCCCAGACAATGCCTGGACAATGCCTTGCAATGCTTAGCAATGCCTAGCAATGTCGAGGCAAAGCCTGGCAATGCGTGGGAAATACAAGGCAACGCGTGGCAATGCCAAGCCAAAGCCAAGCAATGCTTGGGGAATGGAAGGCAATGCCAGGCAAGGCCAGGGCAATGCCTCACAATGCCAAGCAATGCCTAGGCAATGCCCAGCAATGCCTCGCAATGCCCGGGCAATGCCTCGCAATGCCTGGCAATGCCTGGAAATGCCTTCTAAAGACTGGAAATGCCTTGGCAATGCCTGGGAAATGCCTGGCAATGCTTGGGTAAGGCCAGGCAATGCCTGGGCAATGCCTGGGCAATGCCTGGTCAATGCCAGGCATTGCGTGGGCAATGCCAGGTATTGCAAGCAATGCCTATGCAATGCCACACAACACCTGGGCAATGCCTGACAATTCCTGGCAATGCCTGCCAATGCCTGGCAATGCCTGGCGGCGCCTGGCAATGCATGGGCAATGCTAGGCAATGCATGGCAACGCTTGGCAATGCCTGGGCAATGCCTGGCAATGCCTCGCAATGCCTGGAAATGCCTAGGCAATGCCTGGCAATGCTTGGGCAATGCCTGGCAATGCCTGGACAATGCCGGGCAATGCCTTGCAATGCCTGGGCAAAGCCAAGCAATGCCTGGAAATGCTTAGCAATGCCTGGGCAATACCTGGCAATGGATGGGAAATGCCAGGCAATGCCTGGCAATGCCTGGTCAATGCCTGGAAATGCCTAGGCAATGCCAAGCAATGCCTGGGCAATGCCTGGCAATGCTTGGCAATGCCTGGGAAATGCATGGTAATGCCGGGCAATGCCTGGGCAATGCTTTCGCAATGCCTCGCAATGCCTAGGCAATGCCTGGCAAGCCTGGCAACGCCTAGTAATTCGTGGCAATGCATGGAAATGCCTGTTAATGCTTGGGGAATGCATGAAAATTTCTGGCAATGCCTGGTAATGCCCGGGCAATTGCTTGCAATGCTTGGCAATGCCTGGGCAATGGCGGGCAGTGCCTGACAATGCCTGGGCAATGCCTAGAAATTCCTAGGCAATGCAAGGCAATTCTCGGACAATGCCTTGGTAATTCCAGGCAATGCCTGGCAATGCCTGGGCAATGCTTGGCAATGCCTCGTCAATGCCTGGTCAATGCCTGGAAATGCCTGGGCAATGCCTGGCAATGCGTGGCAATGCCTGGCAATGCTTGGCAATTCCTGGCAATGCCTACGCAATGCTAGGCAATGCCTGGGCAATGCCTGGAAATGCCTGGCAATGTCGGGCAATGCCTTGCAATGCCTGGGAATCGCCTGGCAATGTCTGGAAATGCCTGACAAATGCCTGGGCAATGTGTGGCAATGGCTGGGCAATGCCTAGCAATGCCTGGCAATGCTTGGGCAATGCCTGGCAATGCTTGGACAATGCCCGGTAATGCCTGGCAATGCATGGACAATGCCTGGCAATGCCAAGCAATGTCCAGGCAATGCCTGGCAATACCTAGCAATGCCTGGATAATGCCTAACAATGCCAGGCAATGCCTGGCAATGCCTGGCAATGCATAGGCAATGCCTGGAAATTCTTTGCAATGCCTGGCAATGCCTGGCAATGCCTTGGCAATACCTAGCAATGCCTCGGCAATGCCTGGGGAATACCTTGGCAAGGCCTGGCAATCCCTAGGAATGCCTAGGCAATGCCTGGCAAGCCTGGTAGTTCCTGGCAATGCCAAACAATTCATGGAAATGCCTGGAAATGCCTGGGCAATGCCTGGGAATGCCTGGAAATTCCTGGCAATGCCTGGAAATGCCTGGCAATGCCTAGGTAATGCTAGGCAATGCCTGGACAATGCCTGGCAATGCCTGGCAATGCCGGGCAATGCCTGACAATGTCTAGGCAATGCCTTGGCAATGCATGGCAATGCCTGGCAATGCCTGAAAAATGCCTGGCAATGCCTGGAAAATGCCTATCAATGCCTGGCAATGCCTGGACAATGTCTAGCAATGCGTGGAAAATGCCTGGTAATGCCTGGCAATGCTTTGGCAATGCCTAGGCAAGGCCTGGCAATGCCTGGCAATGCCTGGGGAATTCCTAACAATGCCTGGAAAAACCTGGCAATGCCTAGGCAATGACTGGCAATGTTTGGTAATGCCTGGCAATGCCAGGCAATGCTTGGCAAAGCCTAGGTAATGCCTAGCAATGCCTGGGTAATGTTAACATGATGTGCCCCTTGCCATGAGTGCCGTTGATTGTACTCCCTTGTTTGACCACTAGGGAGTGGTCATACACCTGATCAGACTTTACATTTGGATTCCGTGGATTTTTCCATGCAGGATGGAGCTCTGAATCACTCGATTTGAGGGAGTATTCAGAAAGTTAGCCTAGCCTGAAATTCGGGTGTTGGGGGGTTGGAATCTGGTACCCGCCATGGGTGGCGGGATAATCCACTGCCAGTGATATGAGTTTGTCTCTAACGACCCCCGAACGCACCAGGGCCATAAAGGAAGCAACCAGAAGACTCTCCTTGACTAGGGTGAAATTTTCCTTGACTTCTGGACGAGGAATGGTGCTTCGACGGGTCATCGTCGAAGCGCCTCCCATTGCCTAGCGTGCAAGACAAGGTGGACGGTTCCACCAAGGGTTACTTCAACGGCCACAGCAGGGGCTCTATTGATTTGATTTGGGTGTGCTTGGATGCATTGGAAAGCTTAGATGACAGGATATAAGGATCTGATATAACCTCACTATGCTAAGTAACAAAAACGTGTTTCGGTCAGATCTACTGAATGCGCTGCCCACTCACATCTATGATCCTTGTGCTCCACACTCTTCACCATTGGTGTCCTTTGGCTGCCCCAAACACTGGTAGCGTGCATCAGCAAGAGCTAGGCATCCTTGAGGGTGCCTCCACACCTACTAGAGCCAACAAAGGGTTATGGGCCCACGTGGCTAGAAGGACCATAGCTCTACAACGTTCACGCTACCGCCGCGTGCCATGGCACCAACCAAGCAAGAGAGCATCGGCGTCTTGACGGTTGACGGACTTGGCTTCCACTTGTGGAGGTGGGAGTTTGAGGTCTTCCTCGATTACAAGGGCTTTCTTGAGCTGGTCAACGGTAAAAAAACGACCTCTTTGGATACCGCGACACCAGAGGAAGTGGAAGCGTACAAGAAGCGCAATAAGAAGGCACTTGCTTTGTTGGTGTATGTGCTTGCTCCGATGCACCGCTCCCTCATTCAAGCTTGCACGGAGGCCGCAGAGGCCTGGAAGAAGCTCTGCACCATCTACCAGTTTACCAACCTTGCTAACCAGCTCTTTATCTTCAAGAGGCTCGTCACCCTCCGAGCCAACAAAGGTGACGACATCATGGAGATCCTGCAGCAGATTGAGTCCCTTACTGCCGGGTGCGAAGCCAACGGGTGGAAGGTTGACCCTCAGCTGCAAGCCATGATCCTCCTGCTGGCCTTGCCGGACAGTTGGAGTCCCATGATCACCATCGTAGGCGGCTGGTCCGCCCTTGAACTAAAGTACCTGAAGGTGGCTGAGTACGTCTGCAATGAATGGATGCAGTATTGTGGGAGAGAGAGTGGGGCAACATGAAGTTCCGCCTATGCCTTCCGTCCTCAAGGTGGAGGGGGAGGCAAGAAGGGGAAGGGTGCCAAGCAGGGTACCAAGAAAGGTGACAAGAAGGGGGAGTGCTACGTGTGTGGGAAAGAATGCCACTACGCATGCAACTACCCCAACAAGAAGTCGGACCAGCCGGGAAAAGCTGGAAAGAAGGACGACCGCGCCGTGATGGCGAAGGAGTCTACCGACTTGACAGATCCGGGAGTCTCCGTGATTGACTTTGGATCGGGTCGCCACACGCAATGCAAGCGGGTGGCATTCGTCACCTATGGTGCCTCGGAACGGCGCATGATGGTGACCAACGGCCAAACAGAGTTGGCTGCCGGAGAAGGCAACGTTCGCATCGAGGTGGATGTGGACGGGGAGGCTGTCACGAGCACAATTCATGACGTGCTCCACATGTCCAACTTTGGGGCAAATCTGCTCTCAGTGAGCCACCTTACTAACAAGGGGCTCAAGGGGCTCTTCAACAAGGAGGCCATCATCCGGAAGGAGGGGGACGATGAGGTGATTGTACGTGGAATGCGAGAGGAAGACTTGTACATGCCACGTGCAAAGATCTTGGGCAGCTAGGCAAGGTCCGACGCTGCCCACCTCGCAAAGAAGGACGATGGAGACCTGGACCTATGGCATCGTCGCCTATGCCACATCGCTCCCTCAACTGTGAGGGACATGGCAAAGAAGGAAGTGGTGTGGGATCTTGAGGTCAAGAGCCTCGACGCATCCAAGGATGAAGTGTGCAAGCCTTGCGTGGTCGGCAAGGCGACGAGGTAGCTGTTTGATGGCAAAGGGACGCGAGCATCGGGGAAGTTGGAGGTGGTACACACAGATGTGTGTGGACCATTCGAGCCCTCCATTGGTGGGGTGCAGTACTTTGTTACCTTCGTTGAAGGCCACATCCGCAAACTCTACCTCTACATCATCAAGAGGAAGAGCGATGTCATGTCGTGTATGCAGGAGTTCGTGGTGACTGTGGAGCGGCAAACGGAGTTGAAGGTGAAGGCATTTTGAAGCGACAACAACGGCAAGTACAAGGGCTGCTTGGCATGGATGAAGAGCAAGGGAATCGCATGGCAGAAAGCTATGCCACATTCTCCATAGAAGAACGACGTCATTGAGAGAGAAAACCATACCATCCTCAACTTGGTTTGGTCCATGTTGAGCGATGCCGGCCTCGCGCAGCGGTACTGGGGCGAGGCATCATGGACAGCGGCGTACATCATGAACCTGACCCCGACAAAGCTGCTAAAAGACACAGAGTCCAAGGTGTGGAAGATGCCACAAGAAGTGTGGAGCGGGAGGAAGCCGATGGTGGCACACCTCTGCATGTTTGGTTGTGTTGCACATGCTGTTGTGCAGGCACGGGAGGGGCTGGGCAAGCTGGACCCGCGGACTCGCCGGTGCATCTTTGTCGTGTACCAGAGCGGGGGTAAGGCATACCAGCTCTCCGACCCGCGGAGGCAGCAGATTGTGAAGAGTCACGATGTCATGTTTGACGAGGACAGCCGTTGGACAGACAAGGATGCGGGTCTCTCCAAGCGGGGGGAGTGGCTGCCACTCCTCAAGGGGGAGACGCCGGAGGATGCAAAAGAGGGTGACGTCCCATCGGCTCCAGTCGGCAAGAACCATCCGGGCGATGTGAGAGCGGCTGATTTGCATTCAGCCGAGTCGGACAATGAGTCCGAAGCGCCAGTAGCAGTGGAGCTAAACGAAGAGGTGGGGAGTGAGCCCGCATCCCGACGGTCCCTGAGAGAGAGGGAGCAGGCCAGCGGTATGAGTGGTACCGCGAGGGGGCAGCAGTAGCAGGAGCAGCGGCAGTAGCAGCAGCAGCCTCAACAGCAGTAGCCCCGGAGAAGCGGACGCGCAAGGAGGACGACAAAGAGGTACGATGCCGTGGAGGGCTTCTGGACTGGACTTGCTTGAGCATTCTTTGCGCAAGAGGAGCCCAAGACCGTCAAGGAGGCGTTGCAGCGGAAGGATGGGGCTTAGTGGGAGGGAGCTATAGAATATGAGCTTGCCTTCCATGAAGAGAACGATACTTGGCAGCTGATTGACAGGCCGGAGGGCGCGAAAATCATTGGCTCCAAGCGGATCTTCAAGAAGAAGCTCACCAAGGAGGGGAAGGTGGAGCGGTACAAGGCGCGGCTGGTCGCGAAGGGTTACGCCCAGCAAAAGGGTGAACACTACGATGAAACCTTTGTGCCGGTGGCGAAGTTCACCTCCATTTGCTCCATCCTCTCGGTGGCGGCGGCGCGTGACTACAAAGTCCACCAAATGGACGTGAAAACCGTGTTCCTCAACGGCGACCTGGACAAGGAGGTCAACATGGAGGTACCGGAGGGGGTGGACGCGCCGCCGGGGAAGGTGTGCCTGCTTTGCAAGGCGCTCTATGGGCTGAAGCAAGCGCCACTCATGTGGTACCTGAAAACGGATGGCTTCATGGCCGAGCTTAGCTTCAAGCGCTGCGAGGCGGATCACAGCGTGTATGTGCGGAAGCTGCCGGAGTTGCACCAGATCATGGTACTTTATGTGGATGATCTCATCCTCGTGTCATCAGACATGGAGGAATTGGTGAACCTGAGACGGCAGCTGGGCGGTCGGTTCAAAATGACCGACATGGATGAGCTCGAGTACAACCTCGGCGTCGCCATCAAGAGGGACTGCAAGGCACGCACGCTCGAGATGGGGCACACAAAGTACGTGCAAGAGGTGCTCTACCGATAGAACATGGAGGAGTGCAACCCCATCGGCACACCCATGACCACCACATGTGAGCTGAGCTCGAGCATGGGCCCGAGCACAGACAAGGAGAAGGAGGAGATGGCAGGTGTGCCATACCAGTCCGCAGTGGGGAACATCATGTACGCCATGGTGGCGACTCGCCCCGACCTGGCCCTCGCGGAGGGCGAAGTGAGTTGCTATGTCGCTGACCCCAGGCCGCTGCATTGGCAAGCGGTGAAGCGGATCCTTCGCTATCTCAAGGCGACAAAATAGTCGCGGCTTGTGTTTGGTGGGGGAGCACGTGACGACTCCCTCGAGTTGGTTGGCCACTCCGATGCCGACTGGGCTGGTGATGTGGATGACAGAAAATCAATGTCAGGATACGTGTTTCTGCTTGGTGGTGTAAGGATTTCATGGACAAGCAGGAAGTAGGACTGTGTGGCACTGTCCAGCACCGAAGCGGAGTACATCGCACTCGTTGAAGCCGCAAAGGAGGCAGTGTGGCTACGGCGGCTGCTAAAGGAGATCCGCGTGCCGCAGAGGAAGCCCACAGTACTCAATGTTGACAACATGAGTGCCATCAGCCTCACCCAGAACCCAGTGCTGCACAGGAGGACCAAGCACATCAAGATCCACCATCACTACGCACGGGACTTGGTGGCGAAGGGAGATACGGCTATTGTGCATTGTGGTACTAAGCGCATGCTCGCCGATGCCATGACCAAGGTACAGCCCAAGGATAGGCACGATGCAAGCTGCATGGAGCTTGGTCTGCGCTGTGAAGTTTAAAATACTACAGGTTCCAAGGACAGGACATCAAGGCTGCGGTGCAAGGGGGAGATTGACATGATGTGCCCCTTGCCATGAGTACCGTTGATTGTACTCCCTACTTTGACTACTAGGGAGTGGTCAAACACCTGATATGACTTTAGATTTGGTTTCCTTGGATTTGTCCATGCAGGATCGAGCTTTGAATTGCTCGATTTGAGTGAGGTTTCAGAAAGTTAGCCTATCCCAAAATTCGGGTGTTGGGGTGGTGGAATCTGGTACCCGCCATGGGTGGTGGGATAATCCACCGCCAGTGATCTGAGTTCGTCTTCAACGACCCCCGAATGCACCAGGGCCATGAAGGAAGCAACCAGAAGACTCTCCTTGAGCAGGGTGAACTTCTCCTTGACTTCTGGGCGAGGAAAGGCGCTTCGACGGGTCATCGTCGAAGCGCCTCCCATTGCATAACGTGCAAGACAAGGTGGGCGGCTCCACCAAGGGTTATTTCAACAGCCATAGCAGGGGCTCTACTGCTCCGATTTGGGTGTGCTTGGATGCGTTGGAAAGCTTAGATCACAGGCTATGATGATCTGATGTAATCTCACTATACTAAGTCACAAAAGTGTTTTCTGATTAAGATATACTGAATGCGACGTGTTCTGCTCACTCACATCCGTGATCCTTGTGCTCCACACTCTTCACCATTGGTGTCCTTTGGCTGTCCCAAACACTGATAGCATGCATCAGCACGAGCTAGGCATCTTTGAGGGTACCTCCACACCCACTAGAGCCAACAGGCAATGCTTGGCAATGCCTGGGGAATGCCTGGTAATGCCTGGTGATGCCTAGGCAATTCCTGTCAATGTCTGGCAATGTCGTGCAATGCCCGCACAATGCCTGGCAATGCCTGGGCAATGCCAGGCAATGCCTGGCAATGCATGGAAATGCCTGGGTAATGCCTGGTAATGCCTGTGCAATGCCTGGCAATGCTTGGCAATTCCTAGGCAACGCCTAGCTATGCGTGGGCAATGCCTGGCAATGCCTCGCAATGCCTGGCAAGGCTTGGCAATGCCTGGTAATGCTTGGCAATGCCTGGGTAATGCTTGGCAATACCTGGACAATTCCTCGCAATTCCCGAACAATGCCAGGTAATGCCTGGCAATGCCTGTGCAATTCCAAGCAATGCCTGGCAATGCCTGGCAATGCATGGGCAATGCCTGGTAATTCGTAGGCAATGCCTGGCAATGACTGGCAATGCCTGGAAATGCCTGGCAATACCTGCGCAATGCCTGGCAATGCGTGGACAATGCCAGGCAATGTCTTGCAATGCCTGAACAATTCCTAGACAATGCCTTGCAATGTTTGGCAATTCCTAGCAATGCCGAGGCAAAGCTTGGCAATGCCTGGGAAATGTAAGGCAATGCGTGGCAATGCCGAGGTAAAGCCAAGCAATGCCTGGGCAATGCAAGGCAATGCAAGGCACTGCAGGGGCAATGCCAGGGAATGCCTGGCAATGCTTAGGCAATCCCTAGTAATGCTTGCAATGCCCGGGCAATGCATCGCAATACCCAGGCAATACCTCGCAATGCCTGGCAATGCCTGGCAATGCCTTCTAAAGCCTGGCAATGCCTTGGCAATGCCTGGGAAATGCCTGGTAATGCTTGGACAATGCCGGGCAATGCCTGGGCAATGCCAGGCTATGCCTGGGCAATGCCAGGCATTGTAGGCAATGCTTGGGCGATGCCACGGAATGCCTGGGCAATGCCTGGCAATTCCTGGCAATGCCTGCCAATGCTTAGCAATGCCTGGGGATGCCTGGCAATGCGTGGGCAATGCCAGGCAATGCCTAGGCAATGCCAGGCAATGCTGGCAATGCCTGGGTAATGCCTGGCAATGCTTGGGCAATGCCTCGTAATGCTTGGCAATGCCTGGGCAATGCCTCGCAATGCTTTGGCAATTCCTGGCAATGCCTGGCAATGCTGGGCAATGCCGGGCAATGAGTGGAAATGCCTGGGCAAAGCCAGGCAATGCCTGGAAACGCTTGGCAATGTTTGGGCAATACCTGGAAATGCATGGGCAATGCCAGGAAATGCCTGGAAATGCCTAGCAATGCCTGGTCAATGCCTGGCAATGCCTGGCACTGCCTAGGCAATGCCTGGGTAATGCCTGGCAATGCTTGGCAATGCTTGGGCAATGCCGGGCAATGCTTGGGCAATGCCTGGCAATGCCTGGCAATGCCTGGCAATGCCTAGGCAATGCCTGGCAAGCCTGGCAATGCCTGGGAATGCCTGGAAAGCCTGGCAATGCCTGGGAATGCCTGGTAATGCCTGGGCAATTCCTGGTAATGCTTGGCAATGCCTGGGCAATGGCTGGCAATTCCTGGGCAATGCAAGGCAATTCTTGGACAATACCTGGGTAATGTCAGGCAATGCCTGGGCAATTCCCGGCAATGCCTAGTCAATGCCTTGTCAATGCCTGGAAATGCCTAGGCAATGCTTGGCAATGCGTGGCAATGCCTGGCAAATGTCTGGCAATGCCTGGCAATGCCTGGCAATGCCTAGGAAATGCTAGGCAATGCTTGGGCAAAGCCTGGCACTGCCTGGCAATGCTGGCAAATGCCTGGGTAATGCCTGGCAATGGCTGGGTAATGCCTAGCAATGCCTGGAAATGCCTAGGCAATGCCTGGCAATGCTTGGACAGTGCCCGGTAATGCCTAGCAATGCATGGGGCAATGCCTGGTAATGCCTAGCTATGCCTAGGCAATGTTTGGCAATACCAAGCAATGCCTGGGTAATGCCTAACAATGGCTGGCAATGCCTGGAAATGCCTGGTAATGCTTGGCAATGCCTTGCAATGCTTGGCAATGCCTAGCAATGCCAGGCAATGCCATGCATTGCCTCGGCAATCCAGGCGTTACCACGCATTGCCAGGCATTGCCTCGGCAATGCTTGGCAATGCTTGGCGATTCTTGGGCATTGCCACGCATTGTCTAGGCATTACCAGGCGTTGCCCAGGAATTGCCAGGAATTGTCCAGGTATTGCCGGGAATTGCCCAGGCATTGCTAGGCATTTTCGAGGCAGTGCCAGGCATTTCCAGGTATTGCCACGCATTGCCAAGCATTGTCCAGACATTGCCAGGCATTACCCAGGTATTTCCAAGCATTGCCAGGCATTGCCTAGTTATTGCCAGGCATTGCCAGGCAAAGCCAGGCATTGCTAGGCATTGCCAGGCATTGCCCAGGCATTTCCAAACATTGCTTAGGCATTGCCGAGGCATGGCCATGCATTGCCAGGCATTACCAGGCATATTCCAAGGCATTATCCAGGCATTGCCATGCATTGCCAGGCATTGCAAGGCATTGCCACGCATTACCAGGCATTGTCCAGGCAATGTCGGGCATTACCCAGGCATTGCCAGGCATTACCAGACATTGCCTAGGCATTGCCAGGCATTGCCAGGCATTCCCAGGCATTGCAAAGCATTGTCAGGCATTGCTAGGCATTGCCTAGGTATTACCCAGGCAATGCCAGGCATTGTCCATGCATTGCCAGCCATTGCCAGGCATTACCCAGGCATTGCTAGGCATTTTCCAGACATTACTAGGCATTTCTACGCATTGCCTAGGCATTTCTATGCAATACCTAGGCATTGCCTGGCATTGCCAGGCATTGCCCAGGCATTGCGCATAATTGTCCAGGCATTGCCATGCATTTCTAGGCATTGCCTAAACATTGGGAGGCATTGCCTTGACATTGCCAGGCATTGCCTAGGCATTGTCCAGGCATTGCCACGCATTACCCAGGCATTGCCAGGCATTACCCAGGCATTGCTAGGCATTTTCCAGACATTACTAGGCATTTCTACGCATTGCCTAGGCATTTCTATGCAATACCTAGGCATTGCCTGGCATTGCCAGGCATTGCCCAGGCATTGCGCATAATTGTCCAGGCATTGCCATGCATTTCTAGGCATTGTCTAAACATTGGGAGGCATTGCCTTGACATTGCTAGGCATTGCCTATTCATTGCGAGGCATTGCAAGGCATTGCCATGCATTACCCAGGCATTCTCAAGCATTGCCAGGCATTACCCAGGCAGTCCTAGGCATTGCCAGGCATTATCCAAGCATTGCCAGGCGCTCCCCAAGCATTACTAGGCATTGCCACGCATTGCCTACACCTTGCCAGGCATTTCCAGGCATTACTATGCGTTCACGGACATTGCCTAGGCATTGCCAGGCATTGTCAGACATTGCCAAGCATTACCCAGACATTTCCAGGCATTGCCTAGGCATTGTCCAGGCATTGCCACGCATTACCCAGGCATTGCCAGGCATTACCTAGACATTGCCAGACATTGCGAGGCATTGCCAAGCATTGCCAAGGTATTGCTAGGCATTTGTAGGCATTGTCAGGCATTGCCTGGACACTGCCAGGCATTACCCAGGCATTGGCAGGCATTGTCAGGCATTGCCTAGGCATTGCCAGGCATTACCAGGCATTGTCCAGGTATTGCCAGGCATTGCCAGGCATTGCCAAGCATTGCCGAGGCATTGTCAGGCATTGCCAAGCATTGCCTAGGCATTGCCAGGCATTGCTAGGCATTGTCTAGGTATTGTCCAGGCATTGCTAGGCATTTCCCATGCATTGCAAGGCATTGCCAGGCATTGCTAGGCATTTCCAGGCATTGCCTGGCATTGTCCAGGCATTGCCGGGCATTACCCAGGCATTGCCTAGGCATTTCCAGGCATTGCGTGGCATTGCCAGGCATTTCCAGGCATTACTCAGGCATTACCACGTATTGCCAGGCATTACCAGGCATCGTCCAGGCATTGCCAGGCATTACCCAGGCATTTGTGGACATTGCCCAAGCATTGCCAGTCATTGCCCAGGCATTACCACGCATGGCTAGGCTTTTCCCAGGCATTGATAGGCATTGTTAGTAATTGCCTAGGCATTGCCAAGCATTATGTAGGCATTGCCAGGCATTGTCCATACATTGCCAATAGAGTTGACTTCGTTGCTCATAGGAGGCCGACTACAACGACATCGGCACCTCGAGAGGCATCGATGTAACATCGATGTGGTGTAGAAGGCCAGGGGGCACTCAGGACCATGCGAGACTGTTTTTTCCCACGAGCCCAAGTACCCACCGAGGATAAGTCTCGCACCGAGAACATTGCACGTTCAGTTCCCAGAGCAACACTCTCTTTTCAGTGGACGCATCCTGCCGAAAGCACATTACATGGCACACTTCATGACAGCTGGCATGTATCAACCTGATTCAACCAATAATGTCCACGCATCATACGTTGCACTTGGACAGGCTTCATTCTGTGGCACAGCTTGCCCTCATCCTGAGCCGCCATGGCAATGGCCAATCACATGCCAAACCTCGGACTTCAGAATATCCGCATGAGCCGATATTTTGTTGTGGAAAAAATTGTTTGCATAGTTTATTCAAGTACCTTATGTACAAATAATGACACATAACTTCACAGGTTTGGTCGATACATATGGAATATGTCCGACTGTAAAAATTCAACAAAATATGTTGTATATGAATCTTTCCGGAACATCATGACATCGTGTCAACTATAGTTATTTGAGTGTTTAGTCGTTCAAACCAATTGTATGGCCTGGGTTGAATGATCGAATGTGCGGAGGATGTACCAGGTGTGAATGAAACATCGATCGACACCATCGAGCAACGTGTCACTCAATGACGTCGAGCCTCGATGCCATCCAGCGACATTTCACTACGGTTGAGCCACACTTCTCTGTGTCCGACACAAGCAAGACTTGCACCGCCATCGGTGCAAGACTTGCACCGATGGCAGTAACAAACCTCCCCCCTGTTCCGTGCTGAACCCAACACTTTGGCACACTGGCGCCTGAGGCCGGTGCGCCGGTGCGTTCCTCCCACCATGGCATCTTCTCAGCCCAATTCCAAAACCTGCTCAAACCGAACATCCACCACAGGTTCCAGTCCCACGGTAGTTGTTGTATCCGCTGTATCGGCACAATTTGATGCCCATAAGTGGAATCCACCAAAGAAACGGGTCCTCACCGGTGATTTCCTCACCAAAGAACTGTCCAAGCACTGCGAGTCCAAGTCAACGAGCAGCAAAAAGGCGGGATTTGTCTATGGCTCGTGCGTCAAGAGGGTGAGCGGGACATGTGATCGCATCCGCGGCCACTTCGCCTGCAACAACCCGAATGTGGGGAAGTGTCCCCATCCTCCACCAACATACAGGGACGCGTTGGGCATGGAGCGATTTCCACCGCCTCCGGCAGGATGGCAGCCATACAGCGTGAAGCTGTACAAGGGAGAGGGTACCGAATGAAGGACAAAGGACAAACCGGTGCCGTGGCTCAAGTTATGGGAGGCCGAGGAGAAAGCAGCCCAAGCAGCAGACGGGGGATTGACGCGGCAGCACGGCTCTAGTGATGACGATGCTGGGGACGCGGCAGGTCCAAGCAGGCAGGCAGGCACAACAAGACTTGAGGGTGAGATACCTCTCTTTGACATCAACAAGGCCGCCTCTTTTCGACAATCCACCATGGTTGAGCACTCTGACAAGACGAACAACGTGAACTGCCAGCTGGAAATAGTCAAACTCATATGCATTGCTGCTTTACCCATCTCCTTCCGTCGGGAGCCAGCACTCATGGATGTCATCAAGTCAGCAAAGAAGACAACACCGAGCTTTAGGTTGCCAGCCAGAGGCACAGTGGTGGATGACTTGCTCCCGAAACTGGATGCACAGCTTGCTGAGCTAGACGTGCCTTTGAAGCAGGGATGGACAACGTATGACACCAGTCTAGCAGTTGACGAGTGGTCCAATAGGCAGATCAGGCCAATTTACAATGCAATGGCAGTCAATGCAATGGGCTCGGTCCACCTGTTCTTGCGTGATGCCAGCGGTCTGACTAGGGATGCAGACCACACTGCCTCCATGATAGAGGCAGCAATCGAAGCAGTGGGTGAGGACAAGGTTGTTTTGGTGATATGCGATAATGCTCCAGTGAACAAGAAGGCATTCGACCAGCTGCGGGTGAAGTACCTGAAGTTGTTATTCCAGGGTTGTTGTGCACACAACATTGACCTGATCATGAAGGATGTTGGGAAGACTGCATGGGGTGCAGGGATCATTGGACGGTGTGAGAAAGTCATTGCCTTCTTCAGGAACAATGCAATTCCTCGTACATGGCTAAAGGACAAAACAGGGGGCAAGGTGCTCAAGAACAGGTGCGACACCCGCTTTGCTTCGTGTTTTACATGGTGGAGCGGTTGCTGGATCTGCGGGAGGAGCTCGAGGAGTTTTTGCAGCTGGAAGTATGGAAGCAGATTGGTTCACAGCGGGATGCCGGCTTCAGAAGTCGGAAGAGGGAGGTGAGACGGATCATACGACGCAAGGTCTTTTGGCTCCAGGTCCGTCAGTTGAAGGACTTGCTTCTGCCCTTGGTGCGGGTGCTGCGTGTGGCTGATTCCCCGGGTGGGGGGGCTGGTGAGATATACGAGGGCTTGTTGGATTGTGCGGAGCAAGTTAAAGCGCTGGCTGAGAAAAAGGGCAAGAAGGGACGGAAGGTTGCAGAGTCTCATGTGAACTATGTTCTGGGCAGATTGGACCACCGCTGGTCCAAGGATATGAGCTTTCCTTTGTATGCTGCTGCTTGGCGTCTGCATCCTCAGCACTTTGGAAATGATCCGTACAGTGACGCCACTACCCTGCAAGCATGGCAGGCAGTGATGGAGGCACTGGTTCCAGAAGAGAAACACGACGCCATCATGAAGGAGATCGGTGCATTCCAGCTGGCTCAGACCATGGTTGTCCATGATCCCATGGTGACACCTCGCAGGAATGCCAAGGCTGTTGCTGCAGTAGCAAAAGTGCAATGTGGCACAATGTCTGCTGGAGAGTGGCATGTCAACTACATGTGCAACCTGCCTGTGCTTCGCGATCTGGCATTGAAGCTGCTGTCGCAGCCATGTTCTTCATCTGAGTGTGAGCGTGTATTTTCCACTCACGAGTTGATCCACACTGCAAGGAGGAACTGGCTCAAGGTGTCGACACTCAAGCTCCTTGTTTGGTGCAACGTCCGTCTACGCAAGCACTATGGCTGGAATGGACGCAAGGCAGCAAACAACATCACTGTAGCCGCGGAAGCAGAAGCAAAAGCTGACGCAGAGGCCAGCGAGGATGATGGGGAGGTTGTTGAGGAGGGAGTGTTGAGTGAGCCAGAGGATGACATAGAGAGTGATGATGAGGGGGAGGACAAGGAGGAGGAGGAGGTAGAGGAGGCATTGGGAGATGATGATGTGGTTGAAGTCATAGCGTCTATTCGAGTCATGAGCAGCACACCTGGAATGCCTCATGCTCGTCCAGTACGTGTTTGTGCACAGGTGAAGGCCTCAAGCAGCAATGCCTTAGCTCATGGAGCGGGTGGTGAAGGGGCAGCAGGTGGAGAAGGGGCAGCAGGTGGAGAAGGGACAACAGGTGGAGAAGGGGCAGCAGTTGGAGAAGGGGCAGCAGCTGGAGAAGGGCCAGCAGATGGAGAAGGGACAGCAGGTGGAGAAGGGACAGCAGGTGGAGAAGGGGCAGAATGTGGGGAGAGAGGGGCATTTGAGCCAGATGGAGCAGGTGGGGAGGAAGGAGGAGTAGGCAGTGGGGAAGAAGCAGATGGGGAAGGAGCAACTGGAGCTGTACCAGGTGGACAGGGAGATAAGGGAGTAGGAAAGCAAGGGACATCAGCACCATCATCCAATCCAGCAGCAACAGCAGCATCACGGATTGGCAGTGCCAAGCACAGGGATAAGAGAGCTGCCTTATTTGCCATGGCTGCAGCCAGGGCAGCAAAGCGTGCGGCAGGGACTGCCGCAGTAGCCACTGCAGCAAGCAAGCTGGCTAGACGCAGAGCAACAAGTGCTCTGCGCAAGTAGAAATGTTTTCCGACATGAGACATGCTTCCAATTTCATTTGCTTGTTCAATTCAGTCTATTATGCTTTAATGTACATGTCTGAAGCATAGTTCCATTCTAGTGACCACTGTGTGATACTGCATGTGAAGAGTGAAATTTGTGACACACCAAAGTTAATGTTCATGACTGGCAATAAGTAGTTGCAGTACCTTATACTGTACACCTAGAAGTGTGTTTGATAGGGAGGTGAGCAATGGTCAATCTGTGACTACAATTGCAAATTAGTGGGCCTCATTGCCCCCCCCCCCTCCTTGAATAGTGCACCTTGAAGTGTGTATGATAGAATGTTGAACAAGTGCAAATCTGAGTCTGCAGTTACAAATTAGTGGACCTCACTGACCCCCCCTCCCTCCTCTCCCCCCCTCCCCCCCTCCCCCCCCCCAGACCCACATCGATGTTGCCAGTTACAGCTACATCGATGTATTGATGTGGACCTCGATGTACCGAGGTTCGTGGGGCCAAGGTCAACACTGATTCCCAAGCATTGCCCAGGTATTGCCAAGCATTGCCTAGGCATTGCCAGGCATTTCCGGGCATTGCCAGACACTGCGAGGCATTGCCCAGGCATTGCCAGGCATTGCCAGGCATTGCCCGGCATTTCCCATGCATTGCTAGGCATTGCCAGGCATTTCCCAGGCATTGCCAAGCTTTGCCCAGGCATTGCCAGGCATTGCCATGCATTGCCTAGGCATTGCCAGGCACTGTCAGGCATTGCCTAGGCATCGCCCTGGCCCATGATGACTTTTCCAAGTCGAAGTCGACCCCAAGTCGGAAGTCGAAAGTCAGACGTTGCCATATTGGCAAACGGTGGTCAAAGTCGACTTTGCTTAAGCACCCAAGCATGCCAAAAATTGCACCTAATCACTCTCACCATGTCACTTTGCAGGTGTTTTTGAACGTACATGCTGGATCAAATACTAAGTATAATACACTTGTTCCCTTGTGTTTTAATGCCTAGACCATTCCACCTTGCAAGTCTACACATTATGCCTCTACATCTTGCCTTTCAGACATTGCAAAAGTCTTGGATGAACCATCAGAAGTGAGTAGACAAAAGTGACTGCACATAAGTCATTCTATCTACTTTCGTACAGTCTACGCATCCATAACATGCTATGGTTATATTCTCATTCATAGAAATCATTGAACAAAGCTGAATGTGGAAAGTGCTGGAATGTAAGGCAATGAAAGTGGACAATGAGAAGAATAAGATTACATTGGAACATTTACAGACCAGTCATATCCTCAGGTCTTGCGTGCTTTCTTGCCAGCCTTCGCAGCAGTAGCCTTGGCAGCAGCAGCCTTGCTAGCACTGGCCTTGGCAGCCACAGCCTTTGTAGCAGTAGCCTTGGCTGCTGCACCTATCTTCAGAGCAGCTGCCGTAGCAGCAGCTGCCTTGGATGAACCAGCCATGACAGATGTGTGAGGCTTTCCAATGGCTCTAGGAGAAGCAGGACGAGCTGTAGATGCTGCTGCTGCTGGTGTTGTAGATGGACTTGACACAGTTGAAGTCCCACCACCTTTCCCAGCAACTGCTGCACTTCCAGTGTCGCCACCAGGGAGTTGCTGCAGCTTGCTCCAACTCCAAAGCTGCCTCCACATCATTCCGCTTCAGTACACCAAGCTGTAGAATCCTTCCATCTTCCTTTTCAGCTCTTAGCTCCTCCTCCTCAAACTCCTCATCTCCCTCTACCCCTTCACTATCATCATCATCCCCCTCCATTTCCTCCTCAACATCATCGTCAGAATCCTCCTCTTCCTCTGACGCTGCCATTCCTACACGAGTAGCTTCAGCACCCTCACCACCTATGTCCTCTCCACCAACAGCACCAGTAGCTCCTGCTCCAGCTTCAGCACCCTCGCCACTAACACCAATATCTTTTAACCACACCTCATCATCATCACCGGCATCGGTAATGAGGGGGTCCCACACCCAGTCCGCTCCATCTTCATCGTCTGCATCGTCAATCTCTCCATGTGCTTCACTCCCAATCTGAGCTCCTTGGCCATGATTTTGATGATCATTTTTTGGCACTGCGAGATGGCAGCGTTTGGGAGATGCTCCGACATCAAGTTCTGCCAGGCTGAGCTGAGAGAGGCTGCCGAGGCCGAAGTGCAAGTGAAGAAAGGGCTAAAAGAAGGGACATTGCACGAATGTGAAGTTGCCAGCTGCTGCTGTTGCTGCTGCTGCTGCTGCTGCTGCTGCTGTTGCTGCTGTTGCTCACCAGGCATCTGCTGCGCACCAACTGCTACTCGTGCCTTCTCACGCTGCCGCGCCTGGTGGAGTTCCAACCAGCTGACTGGGTTGTCCCTCATACCCCATGCCAAGCCCTCCCTCTTGAACAACACCTCGTCCGCGGGATTGAAGCCGTCTGGAAGCGGGAGAGGGAGCAACCCTAGCATCGCACGTGCTGCTTCTGGGGCATACTTGCACTTCTTGACGTTTCCAACGGGTGCACCATTTCACAGGCATTGTCAAGAAATGTCCAGGCATTGCCAGGCATTGCCATGCATTGCCTAGGCATTGCCAGGCATTGCAAGGCATTGCCAGGCATATGCTAGGTATTACAAAGCATTGAACAGGCATTGCCAGGCATTTCCCAGGGATTGCCAGGCATTGCCAAGCATTTCCAAGCATTGCCCAGGCATTGCCAGGCATTTTCCCAGGCATTGGCAAGTATTCACAGACATTGATAGGCATTGCCAGGCATTCCTGAGCATTGTCCAGGCATTGCTAGGTATTGTCCATGCATTCCTAGGCATTGCCAACCATTGCCCAGGAATTGCCAGGCATTGCCCAGGCATTGCTAGGCATTTGAAGGCACTGCACAGGTATTATAAAGCATTGTCCAGGCATTACCAGGCATTGCCATGCATGGCCTAGGCATTGCAAGGCATTTCCTAGGCATTGCCAGTCATTGCCTAGGCATTGCCAGGCATTACCAGGCATTGCGTAGACATTGCCAGGCATTACACAGGCATCGCCAAATATTGTCCAGGCATTGCCACGCATTGCCCATGCATTCTCGGGCATTGCCAGGCATTGCCAGGCATTGGTAGGCATTGTCCAGCATTGCCCAAGCATTTCCCGGCGTTCCCTAGGCATTGCCAGGCATTGCCAAGTATTGCTAGGCATTGCTCAGGCATTACCAGGTATTTCCTGGCATTTTCCCAGGCATTGCCAGGTATTTCCACGCATTTCCAGGCATTGCCTAGGCATTGTCAGGCATTGCCAAGAATTGCCCAGGTATTGCTACGCTTTGCCATGCATTACCAGGTATTGCCAAGGCCTAGTCAGGTATTGTCCAGGCATTACCAGGCATTGCAATGCATTGCCTAGACATTGCAAGGCATTGCCAGGCATTACCCGGCATTGCCAGGCATTGTCTGGACATTGCCTAGGCATTGTGAGGCATTGCCAGGCATTGTCCATGCATTGCAAGGCATTGCCCAGGCATTGCCAGATATAGTCAGGCATCGGCGGGCATTGCTAGGTATTGCCAAGCATTGCCCAGGCATTGCCAGGCATTATGCGGCATTGCCAGGCATTGCCACGCATTGCCAAGCATTTTCCCAGGCTTTGCCGGGTATTGCCAGGCATGACAGGCATTGCCCAGGCATTGCGAGGCATTGCCCAGGCATTGCCACGCATTGCCAGGCATAACCTAGGCATTGCCAGGCATTGCAGACATTGTCATGCATTGTCCTGACATTGCTAGGAATTTCCAAGCATTGCTAGGTATTACAAGGCTTTTCCAAGGCATTGCCAGGCATTGCCCAGGCATTTCCAAGCATTACCCATGTATTGCCAAACATCAGCAGGCATTGCCACGCATTGATAGGCATTCCCAGGCATTTCCAAGCATTGCCAGCCATTTCTAGGCATTGCCTAGGCATTGCCAGCCATTGCCCAGGCATTGTAAGGCATTACCCGGTATTGCCAGGCACTGCCTGGACTGTGTCCAGGCATTGCTAGGCATTGCTAGGCATTTTCCTAGGCATTGCCAGTATTGCCAGGCATTGCTAGGCATTGTACATGCATTGCTAGGAATTGCGAGGCATTACGCAGGCATTTCCAGGCACTGGCTGGGCATTGCAAGGCATCGCAAGGCATTGCATAGGCATTGTCAAGCATTTTCCAGGCATTGCCAGGCATTGCCACGCATTGCCTAGGCATTGCCACGCATTACTAAGCATTGTCCAAGCATTGCTTGTCATTGCCCATGCATTTCCAGGCATTGCCTAGACATTTCCAGGCATTGCCGAGGCATTGTCAGGCATTACCCGGGATGGCCAGGCATTGCTTGGGCATTGTCTAGGCATTGCGAGGCATTGTCCATGTATTGCCTAGCATTGCCCAGGCATTGCCAGGCTTTGCTAGGCATTGTCACGTATTGCCCAGGCATTGCTAGGAATTCCCTTGGCATTGCCAGGCATTGCACATGCATTGCCAAGCATTTTCCCAGGGACTGCCAGGTATTGGCAGGCATTGCCAGGCATTGCCTAGCATTGTCTAGGCATTGCTAGGCATTACCCAGGCATTGCCAGGCATTGCAAGGCATTGTCAAGACATTTCCAAGCATTGCCGAGGCATTGCAAGGCATTGCCAGCCATTGCCTAGGCATTACCTAGGCATTGCCAAGCATTACCAGGCATTGTCTGGTATTGTCTTGGCATTGCCAGGCATTGCCTCGCATTGCTAGGCATCACCAGGCATTGCACAGGCATTGCCATGCATCGCCCAGCCATTGCTAGGCATTGCCCATGCATTACCAAGAATTGCCAGGCATTGCCAGGCATTGCCTCGCATTGTTAGGCATTGCCCGGGCATTGCCAGGCATTGCCGAGGCATTGCCAAGCATTACCAGGCATTGCCCAGGCATTGCCAGGCATTGGCAGCCATTGCGGGGCATTGCTAGGCATTGCCCAGGCATTGCCATGCATTGCCAGGCATTGCCAAGCATGGCCCAGGCATTGCCCAGGCATTGCCAGGCATTGCCCAAGCATTGCCCGGCATTGCCAAGGCATTGCCAGGCATTGACAGGCATTTCCTAGGCATTGCCAGGCATTGCCAAACATTGCCAGGCATTGCCACACATTGCCTATGCATTACCAGACATTTCCTAGGGATTGCCAAGAATTTCCCAAGCATTGCCAGGCATTGCCAGGCATTCCCTAGGCATTGCCAGGCATTGCAAAGGCATTGCCAGGCATTGCCCAGGCATTGACGAGCATTGATAGGCATTGCCTAGGCATTGCCAGGCATTGCCAGGCATTGCTAGGCATTACCCAGACATTGCAAGGCATTGCCCATGCATTGCCAATCATTGCCAGGCATTGCCCAGGCATTGCCAGTCATGGCTCGGGCATTACGAGGCATTGCCACGTATTGCCCAGACACTGCTAGGCATTGCTAGGCATTACCCAGACATTGCCAGGCATTAAAAGACATTGCCAGGCATTGCCCAGGCATTGCCAATAATTGCTAGGCATTGCCCAGGCATTGCCCGTCATTGCCAAGGCATTGCCCAGGCATTGCCAGGCATTGCTAGGCATTGCCTACACCTTGCCAAAATTGCTAGGCATTGCCAGGCATTGCCCAGGCATTACCACGCATTGCCAAGCATTGCCCACACATTGCTAGGCATCACCTAGCATTGCCTAGGCATTCCCCAGGCATTGCCAGGCCTTACCCATGCATTACCAAGCATTGGCACGCATTGCAAGGCATTTTCAGGCATTGCAAGGCATTGTCCGGGCGTTACCAACCATTCTCCAGGCATTGCCATGCATTGCCTAGGCATTCCCAGGCATTGCCAGGCATTTCCCAGGCATTGCCAGCCATTGACCAGGCATTGCCAGGCATTACGTAGACATTGCCAGGCATTGTCCAGGCATTGCCAGGCATTGCCTGAAATTCCTATGAAATGTATGGGCATTTTCGAGGCATTGCCAGGCATTGCAAAGCATTATCCATGCATTGGCAGGCATTCCCTAGGCATTGCCAGGCATTGCGAAGCATTTCCAGGCATTGTCCAGGCATTGCCAGGCATTGCGAGGAATTTTCACAAGCATTGTCAGGTGTTTCCAGGCATTGCCAGGCATTGCCCAGGCATTGCTAGACATTGCCGGGCATTATTTAGGCATTGCCAGGAATTGCCAAAGCATTGCAAGGCATTGTCTAGGCATTGCCAAGCATTGCCCAGGCGTTGCCAGGCATTGCCAGGAATTTCTATGCATTGGCAAGACATTGCTAAGCATTGCCAGGCATTGCCAGGCATTGTGGAGGCATTGCCAATCATTGCCAGGCATTGCCCAGGCATTGCCAATCATTGCCCAGGCATTGCCACGCATTGCCAGGCATTACAGGGCATTTCACAAGCATTGTCATGCTTTGTCCAGGCATTACCAGGCATTTCCACGCATGGCATAGGCATTGCCAGGCACTGCCAGGCATTGTCATGCATTTTGCAGGCATTGCCCGTCATTGCCCATTGATTGCAAGGTATTTCCCAGGCAATGCCAGGCATTGCCAGGCATTGCTAGGCATTACAAACCATTGGCCAGGCATTTCCAAGAACTCCCTAGGCATTCCCACGCACTGCCAGGCATTACCATGCATTTTGCAGGCACTGCCCGTCATTGCCCATTCATTGCAAGGTATTTCCCAGGCAATGCCAGTCATTGCCAAGCATTGCCAGGCATTGCCCAGGCATTTCCAGGCATTGTCAGGCATTTTTTGAGGCATTGCCGGGTATTTATAGGCATTACCAGGCATTGCCTAGGCTTTGCCGAGCATTCCTAGGCATCGTCCAGGCATTGCTAGGCATTGTCCATGCATTGCTAGGCATTGTCCATGCATTGCTAGGCATTGCTAGGCATTTCCTAGGAATTGCCAGGCTTTGCCCAGGCATTGCCAAGCATTGCCAGGCATTGCCAGGCATTCCAAGGCATTGCAGAGGCATTGTCAAGCATTGTCCAGGCATTGCCAGGCATTGCCACGCATGGCCCAAGCATTGCCAGTCATTGCCAGGCATTGCCGGTCATTGCCAGGCATTGCCAGGCATTGCCGGTCATTGGCATGCATTGCCAGGCATTGTCAAGCATTGCTAGGAATTGCCAGATATTGCCAGAGATTGCCAGGCATTGCCAGGCATTGCCCAGGCATTGCCACGCATTGCCTGGGCATTGCCCAGGCATTGTCAAGCATTGCCCATGCATTCTCAGGCATTACACAGGCATTGCCAGGCATTGCCAGGCATTGCCAGGCATTGTCTAGCATTGCCTAGCATTGCCTTGGGATTGCGAGGAATTCCCTAGGCATTGCTCTGGCATTGCCAAGCATTGCCACGCATGGCCCTGCCATTGCCAAGCATTGCCACGCATGGCCCTGGCATTGCCCAGCATTGCCCTGGCATTGCGAGGCATTCCCTAGGCATTGCCCTGGCATTATTCTGGCGTTTCCAGGCATTGCCACGCATGGCCTAGGCATTGCCAGGCATTGCCAGGCATTGTCAGGCATTGCCCAGGCATTGCCAGGCATTGATAGGCATTACAACGCATTGCCAGTCATTGCCAGGCATTGCAAGTCATTGCCAGACATTATGAGGCATTGTCAGGCATTGCTAGGCATTGCCAGATATTGCCAGGGATTGCCAAGAATGCTTAGACATTGCCAGGCATTGCCCAGGTATTGCGAGGCATTGCTTAGACATTACCCAGGCATTACCAGACATTGCCCATGCATTCTCGGGCATTGCCTAGGCATTGCCAGGCATTGTCAGGCATCGCCTAGCATTGTCCAGTATTGCCCTGGCATTACCAAGCATTCCGTAGGCATTTCTAGGCATTGCGAAGGATTGCTAGGAATTACTCAGGCATTGCCAGGCATTTCCAAGCATTTTCCTAGGCATTGCCAGGTATTTCCAGGCATTGCCTATCATTGCCCAGGCATTGCCAGGAATTGCCAGGCATTGCCTAGGCATTATCAGGCATTGCCAGGGATTGCCAAGCATTGTTCAGGTATTGCCATGCATTGACAGGCATTACCACGCATTGCCCAGGCATTGTCAGGCATTGGCCAGGCATTACCAGGCCTTGCCAAGCACTGCCACGCATTGCCAGGCATTACAGGGGCATTGCCCAGGCATTGCCAGGCATTGCCCAGGCATTGCCCAGGCATTACCAGGCATTGTCCAGGCATTGCCAGGCATTGCCACGCATGGCCTAGGCATTGCCAGTCGTTGCCAGGCATTGCGAGGCATTGCTAGGTATTGCAAGGCATTGCAAGGCATTCCCTAGACATTGCTTGGCATTGCCCATGCACTGTCCACGTATTTCCAGGCACTGTCTAGGCATTGCCAGGCATTGCAAGGCATTGCACAGGCATTATCAAGCATTGTCCAGGCATTTCCAAGCATTGCGACGCATGGCCTAGGGGTTTCTAGACATTGCCAGGCATTTTCAGGCATTGCCCTGGCAATGCCATTCATTGCCAGACATTGCCAGTCATTGCAAGACATTGCCAGGCACTGCCAGTCATTTCCAGGCATTGCCAGGCATTGCAAGGCATTGCACATGCATCGTCAAGCATTTTCCAGGCATTGCCAAGCACTGCCATGCATGCCCTAGGCATTGCCAGGCATTGGCAGGCATTGTCAGGCATTGCCCAGGCATTGCAAGTTATTGCCAGGCATTGCTAGTCATTGCCACGCATTGCCAGGCTTTTCCAGGCATTCCTCAGGCATTGCCAGGCATTGTCCAAGCATTACCATGCATTGCCAAGCATTGCCACGCATTGTCAGGCAATACGAGGCATTGCCCAGGCATTGCCAGTCATTGCAAAGGCATTACTAGGCATTGTAGAGGCATTCCCAGGCATTGCCACGCATGGCCTAGGCATTCCAAGTCATTGCCAGGCATTGCCAAGCATTGCTACGCATTCCCTAGGCATCGCATGGTACTGTCCATGCATTGCCCAGGAATTTCCAGGCATTTCCCAAGCATTGCCAGGCATTGCCAGGCATTGCAAGGCGTTGCACAGGCATTTCCCGACATTGCCACGCATGGCCTAGGCATTGCCAGGCATTGTCAGGCATTGTCAGGCATTGCCTGGCATTTCCTGTCATTGCCTGTCATTGTCCATACATTGCCCACAAATTGCCAGGCATTGCCCAGGCATTGCCAGGCATTGCCACGCATGGTGTAGTTATTTCTTGGCATTGCCAGGCATTGTCAGGCATTGCCCAGGCCTTTCCAGTCATTGCCAGGCATTGCCAGTCATAGGCATGCATTGCTAGGCATTACTAGGCATTGCCTAGGCATTGCCAGACATTGCCCAGGCAGTTCTAGGCATTGCCAAGCATTGCCACACATTGTCAGGCATTATCTAGCACTGCCCAGGCATTGCCAGGCATTGCCCAAGCATTACCACACATTGTTTAGGCATTGCCGGGCATTGCCACACATGGCCTAGGCATTGCCAGGCATTGCCAGGCATTCCCTAGGCATTGCCTAGCATTTCCCATGCATTGCCTAGGAATTGCCAGGCATTGCCCAGGCATTGCCAGGCATTGCAAGGCATTGCACAGGGTTTGTCAAGCATTGCCCAGGCATTGCCAGGCATTGCCACGCATGGCCTAGGCATTGTGAGGCATTGCCAGGCATTGTCAGGCATTGTTCAGGCTTTGCCAATCATTGCCATGCATTGCCAGTCTTTGCCAGGCATTGCCAGGCACTGACAGGCATTGCGAGGCATTGCCAGGCACTGCACAGGCATTGTCAAGCATTGTCTAGGCATTGCCAGGAATTGCCACACATGGCCTAGGCATTGTCAGGCATTGCCAGGCATTGTTAGGCATTGCTAAGGCTTTGCGAATCATTGCTAGGCATTGCTAGTCGTTGCCAGTCATTGCAAGGCATTGCTAGGCATTGCAAGGCATTGCACAGGCATTGTCAAGCACTGTACAGGCATTGCCAGGCATTGCCACGCATGGCCTAGGCATTGTCAAGCATTGCCACGCATTGTCAGGCATTGCCCAGGCTTTGCCAATGATTGCCAGGCATTGCCAGTCCTTGCCAGGCATTGCCAGGCATTGCTACGCATTGCCAAACATTGCCAGGGATTACCAGGTATTGCCATGCATTGCAACGCATTGCCAAGGCTGTGCTAGGCATTGCCTGGGCATTGCCCAGGCATAGCCAGGTATTGCCCATGCATTCTCGGGCATAGCCCAGGCATTGTTAGGCATTGCTAGGAATTGTCCAGATATTGCCAGGCATTGCCTAGGAATTTCAAGGCATTCCCTAGGCATTGCCCTGGCATTGCCAAGCATTTCCACGCATGGCCCTGGCATTGCTAGCCATTGCCACGCATGGTCTTTGCATTGCACTGCATTGCCCTGGCATTGTCAGGCACTCCATAGGCATTGCCCTGTCATTTCCATCGTATTGCTAGGCATTGCCACGCATGGCCTAGGCATTGCTAGGCATTGCGAGGAGTTGCCAGGCATTGCCAGTCATTGCCAGGCATCGCCAGTCATTGCCAAACATTGCGAGGCATTGGCAGGCATTGCTAGGCATTGCCAGACAGTGCCAAGGATTGCCAGGCATTGCCTAGACATTGCCAGGCATTGCCCAGGCATTGCAAGGCATTGCATGGGCATTGCCCAGGCACTGCCACGCATTGCCCATGCATTCACGGACATTGTCCAAGCATTGCGAGGCATTGCTAGGCAATGCCCAGCATTGCCTTGGCATTGCTTGGCATTCCCAAGGCATTGCCAGGCATTCCCAGGCATTGCCAAGGATTTCCAGGCATTGGTGAGGCATTTCCAGGCATTTCAAAGCATTTTCCTAGGCATTGCCAGGTATTTCCAGGCATTTCCAGGCATTGCCCAGGCATTGCGAGGCATTGCCTAGGCATTGTCGGGCATTGCCAAGGATTGCCAAGCATTGCCTAGGTATGGCCACGTATTGCAAGGCATTACCAGGCATTGCCCACGCATTGCTAATCATTGCTAGGCATGGCCAAGCATTTCTAGGCATGGCCAAGCATTTCTAGGCATTGTTACGCATTCCATAGGCATTGCGTGGCATTGCCCGTGCATTGCCCAGGAATTTCCAGGCATTGCTCAGGCATTGCCAGGCATTGCCAGGCCTTGCAAGGCATTGCACAGGCATCGTCAAGCATTGTCCAGGCATTGCCCGGCGTTGCCATACACGGTCTAAGCATTGCCAGGCATTGCCAGGCATTGTCAGGCATTGCCAGGCATTCCCTGTCATTGCATGGTATTGCCCATGCATTGCCCAGGGATTGCCAGGCATTGGCCAGGCATTGCCAGGCATTGCCAAGAATTGCAAGGCATTGGACAGGCATTATCAAGCATTTCTTAGGCATTGCCACACATGACCTCGTTATTGCCAGGTATTGCCATGCATTGACAGGTATTGCCAAGGCATTTCCAGTCATTGCCAGGCATTGCCAGTCATAGGTACGCATTGCCAGGCATTACCAGGCATTGCATAGGCATTACCAGGCATTGCCCACGCATTACCAGGCATTGCCACGCATTGCCAGGCATTATCAGGCATTTCCCAGGCATTGCCAGGCATTACCCAGGCATTACCAGGCATTGTCAAGGCATTGCCAGGCATTGCCACGCATGGCCTAGGCATTGCCAGTCATTCGCAGGTCTTGCCAGGCATTGCCAGACATTGCGAGGCATTGTCAGGCATTCCCTAGGAATTGCCTAGCATTGTCCATGGATTGCCCAAGAATTTCTTTGTACTTGCTAGTTGATAACTAGTGTTCCCAACCCATTGTTTCCCCCTCTGACCATTTGTGACTCGTGTTATGAGTTTTCAACGTTGACCACACACTGTGAAATTCTTTTGGTCATGATTAGTGACATATGCCTACTTTGGCTTGTCACTGTACATGGTTGCCATGCCGTGTCATTACGTACTGAAGGTCTGTGTGCTTTCTA
>SZWC01000570.1:96071-120077 GCA_023375785.1 Penium margaritaceum | reverse complement strand
CCTAGCATTGTCCATGGATTGCCCAAGAATTTCTTTGTACTTGCTAGTTGATAACTAGTGTTCCCAACCCATTGTTTCCCCCTCTGACCATTTGTGACTCGTGTTATGAGTTTTCAACGTTGACCACACACTGTGAAATTCTTTTGGTCATGATTAGTGACATATGCCTACTTTGGCTTGTCACTGTACATGGTTGCCATGCCGTGTCATTACGTACTGAAGGTCTGTGTGCTTTCTAGTTGATAGCCAGTGTTTGCAAACCACTGTTACCCCCTCTGACTATATGTGACTCTTGTTGTGAGTTGTCAATGTTGACCACATGAAGTGAAATTATTTGGTCATGGTCAGTGACATATGCATACTTTGGTTGGTCACTGTGCATGGTAGCCACAGTGTGCTACTACATATTGAAGGTCTTTGTACTTTCTAATCAATAACTAGTATTAACAAACCATTGTTTTGCGCTCTGACCATTTGTGACTCGTGTTTGGAGTTGTCAAAGCTGACCACACATAGTGACATTCTTTGGTCATGGTCAGTGACACATGCCTACTTTGGTTGGTAATTGTACATGGTAGCCACACTGTGCCACTACTTATTGAAGGTCCCTGTGCTTGCTAGTTGATACCTAGTGTTCCCAAACCATTGTTTCCCCCACTGACCATTTGTTACTCGTATTATGANGCTCTGACCATTTGTGACTCGTGTTTGGAGTTGTCAAAGCTGACCACACATAGTGACATTCTTTGGTCATGGTCAGTGACACATGCCTACTTTGGTTGGTAATTGTACATGGTAGCCACACTGTGCCACTACTTATTGAAGGTCCCTGTGCTTGCTAGTTGATACCTAGTGTTCCCAAACCATTGTTTCCCCCACTGACCATTTGTTACTCGTATTATGAGTTGTCAACGTTGACCACACACAACGGATTTCTTTGGTCAAAGGCAGTACATATGCCTACTTTGGTTGCTCATTGTGCATGGTAGCCACACCATGCTGTTACTTATTCAAGGTTGTTGTACTTGCTAGTTGAAAACTAATATTCCGAAGCCATTGTTTCCCCTTTTGACAGTTTGTGACTCGTGTTATGGGTTGTGAATAAGGGTGAAACCAGTCTTTTTGGACTCGTGAGAAAGACTCGTGAGACCGAGTCTTTATAAAGACTCGCGAGACCGAATCCAGGACCCAGTCTCGTCTCGGACTCGTGGAACCTTTTGCTTTAGAGATCTCAAGCATTTGAGCATGACATAACGAGACGTTTGAAGAGATGGGATAATATATCATGAAGTACATAAGGTGAGGGCCTTAAGACTTGCTTGTTTTTACTTGACATCCTAATATTTCACCTGTTTTTTGCATTGTATATGGAAAAGTCTCACGAGTCCAAGTCTTATGGTCTCGCGAGTCCTGGACTCGTGAGACTTTTGAAAAGACTCGCGAGACCGAGTCTGCGAGGAGGCCTTGTCTCGCGAATCCGAGTCTGAGACAAGACTCGCGAGTCTGGACTCGGTTACACCCTTGGTTGTGAACGCTGACCACCCATACTGAAATTCTTTGGTCATGGTCAGTGACATGTGCCTAGTTTGGTTGTTCGATGTGCATAGTAGCCACACCGTGCCACTACGTATTGAATTTCTTTGTCCTTTCTAGTGGATACATAGGGTTCCCAAGCCATTGTCTCTCCCTGTGACCATTTGTGACTCGTGTTATGAGTTGTCAATGTTGACCACACATAGTGGAGTTCTTTGGTCATAGTCAGTGACACATGCCTACTTTGGTTGGTCCTTGTACATGGTAGCCACACCGTGCCACTACTTAGTGAAGGTCTCTGTGCTTGCTAGATGATACCTGGTGTTCCTAATCCATTGTTTCCCACTCTGACCATTTGTGACTCATATTATGAGTTGTGAACGTTGACCACACATAGCAGATTTCTTTGGTCAAAGGCAGTACATATGCCCACTTTGGTCGGTCATTCTGCATATTAGCCACACCGTGCTACTACTTATTTAAGGTCATTGTACTTCGTAGTTGAAAACTAATATTCCAAAACCATTGTTTCCCCCTCTGATTATTTGTGACTCGTGTTATGGATTGTGAACGTTGACCACCCATACTGAAATTCTTTGGTCATGGTCAGTGACATATGCCTAGTTTGGTTGTTCGGTGTGCATAGTAGCCAAACCGTGCCATTACATATTGAAGTTCTTTGTCCATTCTAGTCAATACATAGGGTTCCCAAACCATTGTCTCTCCCTCTGACCATTTGTGACTCGTGTTATGAGTTGTCAATGTTGACCACCCATAGTGAACTTCTTTGGTCATAGTCAGTGACGTATGCTTCCTTTGGTTGGTCACTGTGCACGCTAGCCACACCGTGCCACTACTTGTTGAAGGTCTTTCTACTTGCTAGTTGATAAACAGTGTTCCCAACCTATTGTTTTCACATCTGACCATTTGTGACTCGCGTTATGAGTTTTCAACGTTGACCACACACTGTGAAATTATTTAGGTCATGGTTAGTGGCATATGCCTACTTTGGTTTGTCATTGCACATGGTTGCCACGCCGAGTCACTACCTACTGAAGGTCCTTGTGCTTTCTAGTTGATAGCCAGTGTTCCAAAACCATTGTTACCCCCTCTGACTATCTGTGACTCTTGTTCTGAGTTGACAGTGTTGACCACATGAAGTGAAATTCTTTGGTCATGGTCAGTGACATATGCATACTTTGGTTGATCGCTGTGCGTGGTAGCCACACTGTGCCACTACATATTGAAGGTCTTTGTACGTGCTAATCGATAACTTGTATTCAAAAACCATTGTTTCCCCCTCTTACCATTTGTGACTTGTGTTATGAGTTGTCAACGTTGACAACACATAGTGACATTCTTTGGTCATGGTCAGAGACACATGCCTACTTTGGTTGGTCATTGTCCATGGTAGCCAAAACGTGCCACTACTTAGTGAAGGTCTCTGTGCTTGCTAGTTGATACCTGGTGTTCCCAATCCATTGTTTCCCACTGTGACCATTTGTGACTCATATAATGAGTTGTCAACGTTGACCACACACAGCAGATTTCTTTGGTCAAAGGCAGTACATATGCCCGCTTTGGTCGGTCATTCTGCATGGTAGCCACACCGTGAAGGTCATTGTACTTGCTAGTTGAAAACCAATATTCCGAAACCATTGTTTTCCCCTCTGACCATGTGTGAATCGTGCTATGGGTTGTGAACATTGACCACCCATACTGAAATTCTGTGGTTATGGTCAGTGACATATGCCTGGTGTGGTTGTTTGGTGTGCATAGTAGCCACACCGTGCCACTACGTATTGAAGTTCTTTGTCCTTTCTAGTCGATACATAGGGTTCCCAAACTACTGTCTCTCCCTCTGACCAATTGTGACTTGTGTTATGAGTTGTCAATGTTGACCACACATTGACCACACATTTGGTCATAGTCAGTGACGTATGCATCCTTTGGTTCGTCACTGTACATGCTAGCCACACCGTGCCTCTACTTGTTGAAGGTCTTCGTACTTGCTAGTTGATAACTAGTGTTCCCAACCCATTGTTTCCCCTCTGACCATCTGTGACTCGTGTTATTAGTTTTCAATGTTGACCACACACTGTGAAATTCTTTTGGTCATGGTTAGTGGCATATGCCTGCTTTGGTTTGTCACTGTACATGGTTGCCACGCCGTGTCACTATGTACTGAATGTATTTGTGCTTTAAAGTTGATAGCCAGTGTTTTCCAAACCATTGTTACCCGCTCTGACTATTTGTGACTCTTGTTGTGAGTTGTCAACGTTGACCACATGAAGTGAAATTCTTTGGTCATGGTCAGTGACATATGCATACTTTGGTTGGTCACTGTGCAAGGTGGCCACACTGTGCCACTACATGTTGAAGGTCTTTGTACTTGCTAATTGATAACTAGTATTCACAGACCATTGTTTCCCCCTCTGACCATTTGTGACTCGTGTTGTGAGTTGTCAAAGTTGACCACACATGGTGACATTCTTTGGTCATGATCAGTGACACATGCCTGCTTTGGCTGGTCATTGCACATGGTAGCCACAACGTGCCAATTCTTATTGAAGGTCCCTGTGCTTGCTGGTTGATACCTGGTGTTCCCAAACCATTGTTTCTCCCTCTGACCATTTGTGACTCGTAATATGAGTTGTCAACGTTGACCACACACAGAGGATTTCTTTGGTCAAAGGCAGTACATATGCCTACTTTGGTCGGTCATTGTGCATGGTAGCCACACCGTGCTACTACTTATTGAAGGTCGTTGTACTTGATAGTTGAAAAGTAATACTCCAAAACCATTGTTTCCCCCTGTGACAATTTGTGACTCGTGTTATGGGTTGTGAACATTGACCACCCATACTGAAATTCTTTGGTCATGGTCAGTGACATATGCCTAGTTTGGTTGTTCGGTGTGCATAGTAGCCACACCGTACCACTATGTACTGAAGTTCTTTGTCCTTTCTAGGCAATTCATTGGGTTCCCAAACCATTGTCTTTCCCTCTGACCATTTGTAACTCGTGTTGCGAGATGTCAACGTTGACCACACATAGTGGACATTTTTGGTCATAGTCAGTGACGTATGCGTCCTTTGCTTGGTCACTGTGCACGTTAGCCACACCGTGCCACTACTTGTTGAAGGTCTTTGTACTTTCTAGCTCTTAACTAGTGTTCCCAACCCATTGTTTCCCCCTCTGACCATTTGTGACTCGTGTTATGAGTTTTCAACGTTGACCACACACTGTGAATTTTTTTTGGTCATGGTTAGTGGCATATGCATACTTTGGTTTGTCACTGTACATGGTTTCCACGCCGAGTCACTACGTATTGAAGGTCTTTGTGCTTTCTACTTGTAAGCCAGTGTTTCCAAACCATTGTTACCCCCTCTACCTATCTGTGACTCTTGTTGTGAGTTAACAGCGTTGACCACATGAAGTGAAATTCTTTGGTCATGGTCAGTGACATATGCATACTTTGGTTGGTCTCTCTGCATGGTAGCCACACTGTGCCACTATATATTGAAGGTCTTTTGTACTTGCTAATCGATAACTTGTATTCACAAACCATTGTTTTTCCCTCTGACCATTTGTGACTCGTGTTATGAGTTGTCAAAGTTGACCACACATAGTGACATTCTCTGGTCATGGTCAGTGACACATGCTTACTTTAGTTGGTCATTGTACATGGTAGTCATACCGTGCCATTACTTATTGAAGGTCCTTGTGCTTGCTAGTTGATACCTGGTGTTCCCAAACCATTGTTTCTCCTTCTGAAAATTTGTGACTCCTATTATGAGCTGTCAATGTTGACCACACAGAGCGGATATCTTTGGTCAAAGGCAGTACATATGCGTACTTTGGTCGGCCATTGTGCATGGTCGCCACACCGTGATACTACGTATTGAAGGTCGTTGTACTTTCTAGTTGAAAACAAATATTCTGAAACCATTGTTTCCCCCTCTGACCATTTGTGACTTGTGTTATGGGCTGTGAACGTTGACCACCCATACTGAGATTCTTTGGTCATGGTCAGTGACATATGCCTAGTTTGGTTGTTCGGTGTGCATAGTAGCCACACCGTGCCACTCCGTATTGAATTTCTTTGTACTTTCTGGTCGATACATAGGGTTCCCAAACCATTGTCTCTCCCTGTGACCATTTGTGACTCGTGTTATGAGTTGTCAATGTTGACCACACATAGTGGACTCCTTTGGTCATAGTCAGTGACGTATGCATCCTTTGGTTGGTCATTGTGCACGTTAGCCACACTGTGCCACTACTTGTTGAAGGTCTTTCTACTTGCTAGTTGATAACTAAAGTTGCCAACCCATTGTTTTCCCATCTGACCATTTGAGACTTGCGTGTCACAAGAATGTAGGTACGAGGATAGCAGTAGCAGAAGCAAGCAGAAGCGTTGGAACATGCAAGTGTACGTGAGCAGAGTGATGTAAGCAAGAGCGGCCCCGAGGAGCTAGTCCCAGAGGTTGATAGATGCCGAGACATGAGGTAGTCGAGGTAGACAAGTTGATGTGAGAGAGTGCTAGCGAGATGAGTGATGGTTGGCTGAGTGAGGGAGCTGAGCAAAGAAGCGGGAGCGGCTGAGCGAAGAGCTAAGAGAGGCTGGCGAAGGCAAGGAATGTGAGGTGCGAGCAGAGCAAGGACACGGCAGCGAGGCCGCGGAACCAAAGGGGAACAGGATGGGAAGAACTGTTCTGGTTAACTCGAGGGAATGAATATCCTCGGCATAAAAAGGACAGAACAGGACAAATGAGCAGAGCAACGACTTCTTTCCGCTAGCCAGACGCGGGTGACAGATGTCACGTTATTAGGGGATGGCTTGACGCATCGAACTCAACGGTCAGTTTGACCGAGGGCCGTTAGGTCAAGGTGGCTCGGTCTCGGACCTGAACCATTATCGAGGGCTCGGATATTCTTCCAAGGGATTTGACTTGTCAGATTCTGATTTCCATCACCCCTCGTGAATCTGACAAGGTTAGAGAAGAGTGACTCTGATGTTAGTGGTAGTACACATCCTCCCACATGGGTAAACGTTCTACCCCACAATGCAGTAGAAGATTGGTCCACATTTCCCCCAGGTCAGAAGGGAATTCATCCACCAGCTGATGAAGTCTTCGTCCAAGGACGCGTTTAAGTCCTTCCCTGATTTCCTGGTTAATCTGCTCCTGATAGAGACGAAGGGTTTCATCGGGGACCATTGGTCCCAGATAGGTCAGATTTCCAACTAGGGCATCAGTGATTCCGTAGCCATGTAGGAGTTCGGGGTACAGGGCCTTGTACACCTGACTTGCCCACGCTTGTGCTGTAGAGGGATGCGAGGTGTGGTGAAGAACCCGCACTCTGTCAGTGATGTCTGGAAAACTGTTATTGTTGTGACATGTGGTTGCAACCCACTGTTTCCTCCAGGCTTGTTGCAGGATACGATGCCACAGTTCAGGGATAGAATTGGCCTTCAGTTGGTGATGACGGTAAGAAGGATGGCACTGCTCCCGTAGCAGACGGTAGACATTGAAGAAGACGTCGTCGTAGTCTGGAATGGGGCGATATGGCGAGCGAAGGTGTTCATATTGTCCACTGAGAAGCTGTGCCATATTATATTGATTGATGGGTGTTCTTTGTGCCAGAGTGAGCACTTGGTCTTCCCAATCAATGACATTGCTTCCATCTTCTTCAAGCACGGCACATGTCTCCCAGGAGAGAGTCATGTGGAGAGGTGTGAGAGGGAATGAGAGGAAAGGGATGACACCGCCACTGTCAGTCACAGGAGAGGCTCTGCCACAGCTGGTCTTCTGTGTCCCTGGATTGAGAAGGGTGATCAAGTTGCTGTAGGAGAGAAGATACTTGGACGGTGGTGGAGGCGAAGGTAGGCTATTGGCTGAGAGGGTACAGGGGCGGAACCCCGAGTGCTGCAAGGAGGTTTTGGTGTGAGTGCAGATCGTCGAGCAGTGGGCGATATGACCGGGCAGAACCTTGTGCTGATCAGGAGATGATGAGGAAGCTGGAGGAACGAGCGGAGGAATGATTGATGATTGAGAGGGCGTAGGGGTAGAACCTCATGCGTTTGCAAAGGTTTCGATGCCGGCGCAGGTTGTCGCGACTCGAGCGATGCAACCGGGCGGATCCTTGTGCCGGGCAGAGGATGATGCAGACGGTGGAGGAGCGATTGATGATGGAGTGGGCGCAGGGGCAAAACCACGTGGGCTGCTGAAATAGGGGAATAGGATGCGGCAAGGGGAAGGTAGAGGCCAACGCGCCGCGAGAAATCTGCTACCGGCATGGGTGCAGGCTGCTGCGAAGCGGGCAGCTAGCTCGTGCAAATCCTTGTGCTGGTCACAGATGCTGATGATTGTTGATGAGGAAACGGAGGCTGATGATGATGGCAGAGTGGGCGCAGGGGCGAGCCGCGTGCGCTGAAGGAAGTTTCGGCGTGGGCACAGGTCGTCGCGGAATGGGCGATGCGACCGGGCGGATCCTTGTGCCGAGCGGAAAGCGATACGGAAATAGAGGAGGCAATTGATGAATGAGTGGACGTAGGGGCGGAACCACGTGCGCTGCGAAGCGATGCTGATGAGGAGGAGTGATGCGGAGGCGATGCGGATGATGCGGATGATGAAAAGGCAAGAGGATAGTAGGATAGCTGAGGCGGGCTGATGAAACGGAGGAGGCTGGAGCGAGGATGATAAGGAGAACCGAAGGCAACAGATGAGAATGACGCAAAGAATGAGGATGGATGACGATGCAGACGGAGGAAGGCAGAGAGTGAGGCAACAGAGGCGATGCAGCAGAGAGGTAGAGCGAGACGACCACTGCCTCCGCTTCCAGGAGAGTGACGGCTTGTTCCCCAATTGGCCCTCGGCGGGCAGGAAGCCTGGTGGTGTCCGATATCCTGGCAGATAGAGAAAGTTGGTTTTGTTAGAGGGAGTCAAGCAGCGGGCAATGGCACTGGTCCGCTGATGTCAGGAGAGTGACGGCTTGTTCCCCAGTTGGCTCGGAAATGGGAGCAGGAAGACTGGTGGTGTCCGATATCCTGACGACGGCAGTTTGGGCTGCAGCTACTGACAAAGCGAGAAGGCGATGCAAGAGGGCGGCTCAAGATAATGGACTGAGAATGGTAGAGCAGTGGAAGCAGATGCGGTAGATGAAGGAAGAGGATGAGGGCGAAGGTGCTGGAGGAGACCGAGGAGATGAGGAGCAGCAGAGGGTTGGCGACAGGAAGCTTCCAGGAAGATGATGGCAGGCGGCGACTTGGGAGTTGCTTGCGGCTGATGTGGACGAGGAGTCACCGATTGTTGGCCACGGACGCAGAAATGGGCGCAGGACTTCCTCAGGATGACGAGATGTTTCTTCAGCGTGGGGAACTCGTCGGGCACTGTTGCTGATGTCAGCTGCTGGCGAGGCGGAGAGGCGCGGGGCGACGGTAGCGGTGGCAAAAGAACGCGAATAGAAGCGATGGAGGAAGGATGGCGGCAGAGCGATGACGCGATTACGAGGCACCAGGTGATATTGTCTGACGCTCTGATACCATGTCTGAAGAATGCAGGTACAAGGATAGCAGGAGCAGAAGCAAGCAAAAGCGTCAAAACATGCAAGTGTACGTCAGCAGAGTGATGTAAGCGAGAGCGGTCCCGAGGCGTTAGTCGCAGAGGTTGACAGAGGCCGAGACATGAGGTAGTCGAGGTAGATACGTTGATGTGAGAGAGTGCTAGCGAGATGAGTGATGGTTGGCTGAGTGAGGGAGCTGAGCGAAGGAGCATGAGCGGCTGAGCAAAGACCTAAGAGAGGCTGGCAAAGGCAAGGAATGTGAGGTGCGAGCAGAGCGAAGACACGGCGGCGAGGCCGCGGAACCAAAGGGGAACAGGATGGGAAGAACTGTTCTGGTTAACTCAAGGGAATGAACATCCTTGGCATAAAAAGGACAGAACAGGACAAATGATCAGAGCAACGGCTTCTTTCCGCTAGCCGGACGTGGGTGACAGATATCACGTTATTAGGGGATGACTTGATGCATCGAACTCAACGGTCTGTCTGACCGAGAGCATTAGGTCAAGGTGGCTTGGTCTCGGACCTGAACCATTATTGAGGGCTCGGATATTCTTCCGAGGGATTTGATTTGTCAGATTCTGATTTCCAACATCGCGTTATGAGTTTTCAACGTTGACCACACATTGTGAAATTCGTTTTGGTCATGGTTAGTGGCATATGCCTACTTTGGGATGTCATTGTACATGGTTGCCACGCCGAGTCACTACATACTGAAGGTTTTTGTGCTTTCCAGTTGATAGCCAGTGTTCCCAAACCATTGTTGCCCCCTCTGACTATTTGTGACTTTTATTGTGAGTTTACAGTGTTGACCACATGAAGTGAAATACTTTGGTCATGGTCAGTGACATATGCATACTTTGGTTGGTCGTTGTGCCTGGTAGCCACACTGTGCCACTACATATTGTGGGTCTTTGTACTTGCTAATTGATAACTTGTATTCACAAAACATTGTTTCCCCCTCTTACCATTTGTGACTCGTGTTATGAGTTGTCAAAGCTGACCACACATAGTGACATTCTTTGGTCATGGGTAGTGACACATGCCTACTTTGGTTGGTCATTGTACATGGTAGCCACACCCTGCCACTACTTAGTGAAGGTCTCTGTGCTTGCTAGTTGATACCTGGTGTTCCCAATCCATTGCTTCCCACTCTGACCATTTGTGACTCATATTATGAGTTGTCAACGTTGACCACACACATCAGATTTCTTTGGTCAAAGGCAGTACATATGCCCACTTTGGTCGGTCATTCTGCATGGTAGCCACACCATGCTACTACCTATTCAAGGTCATTGTACTTGGTAGTTAAAAACTAATACTCCGAAACCATTGTTTGCCCCTCTAACCATTTGTGACTCGTGTTATGGGTTGTGAACGTTGACCACCCATAATGAAATTCTTTGGTCATGGTCAGTGACATATGCCTGGTGTGGGTGTTCGGTGCACATAGTAGCCAAACCGTGCCACAACATATTGAAGTTCTTTGTCCTTTCTAGTCGATACGTAGGGTTCCCAAACCATTGTCTCTCCCTCTGACCATTTGTGACTCGTGTTATGAGTTGTCAATGTTGACCACACATAGTGGACTTCTTTGGTCATAGTCAGTGACGTATGCATACTTTGGTTGGTCACTGTGCACGCTAGCCACACCGTGCCACTACTTGTTGAAGGTCTTTCTACTTGCTAGTTGATAAATAGTGTTCCCAACCCATTGTTTTCCCATCTGACCATTTGTGACTCGCGTTATGAGTTTTCAACGTTGACCACTCACTGTGAAATTGTTTTGGTCATGGTTAGTGGCATATGCCTACTTTGGTTTGTCACTATACATGGTTGCCACGCCTTGTCACTACGTACTGAATGTCGTTGTGCTTTCTAGTTGATAGCCAGTGTGCCCAAACCATTGTTACTCCCTCTGACTATTTGTGACTCTTGTTTTGAGCTGCCAGTGTTGACCACATGAAGTGAAATTCTTCGGTCATGGTCAGTGAAAAATGCATACTTTGGTTGGTCGCTGTGCGTGGTAGCCACACTGTGCCACTACCTATTGAAGGTCTTTGTACGTGCTAATCGCTAACTTGTATTCAAAAACCATTGTTCCCCCCTCTTACCATTTGTGACTCGTGTTATGAGTTGTCAACGTTGACCACACATAGTGACATTCTTTGGCCATGGTCAGTGATATTGTTCTTCTATGCCCCATGGCCACTGCTATGGCTTGACGGACAGGTTGGGCATGCACTGCTCCCTTGGAGTAAGTCGCCCAAACCTTGTTTGTGGTGCAAGTCCAAGCAAAACACCAGAAGTGTAGCGCAACGGATAGCATCTTGGACTTAGGAACAACAGGTCCTACGATCAAATCTTGATGTGTGCAGAAGGTTTTTTTACCTTTCTAGCACAGGGGAAGTTTCTTAGACATTTCTCCATGCATGAGGAGAGTGCGCCACTTGGCGGTCAGTGGATGTGCCATTTGGCGGACTGGTGAGGTGGTGTGTAGTGACCACCCAAAAAGGGCCACTACCCACACACCTTAGAAGCCACACCTAGGACTATATGTACTAGGCTCATTCCTCATTCTAAGTACACAATCTGGCCTTAGATGCTCCTCACAGAGTTGTCCAACTAAGGAGCAGTATAAAGAAGACACTGGTTGGTCTAAACCCCAGGAGTTTGTCTTTGACTAGCACCTCGCGCGAAAGTGACCAAGTGTTAAGTGGACACAGTTTCTAGCAAGTGATTGCCTAGGAACTGCTCAGTGTGGAACCGTGATCCTGAGGGTGATATCTTCTCCTAGCTGAATGCTAGGAGCGGACGGCAGGTGCTATTGTGTTGGCCCTGTTTTCTAGTCCGTTTGCCTCATGCCGGTTGACAAAGGGTTGTGGGCCCACACTGACCAGTTGTAAGGCACGCTTTGCTCAACTCTGGTACGCTCTCTCCAGGTGCGCACGCCGGTTCCATCAGCTCCATCAGCTCCATCAGCTTCATCAACTTCAACGGCTTGGTCTGCACTCAGCACACAGGGACCAAGGTAAAGCTCTGCCCTTGGAGGCACGACCCTTGAGTCCCAACCAGGTTAAGCTCTGCCCTTGGTGGCAAGACCCTGGGTGTGTTGGTGTAGATATCTTCTCTGTTTGCAGGTGAACATTGGTTGAAGGGGTAAGCAACGGATCTGCGTCCTAAAACCGGTAGCAGACATCAGCTAACATCAGCCTACATCGGCCTCAACGCAGCAGAGACATGGGAAGCAGATAAGAGCAACAAAAATGGTTGACCCATCAGGAGGAATGGGGACTGCCGCAGGGCAGTCCTCAAACTCAACAGTGGCTACCACAGGGCAGACCACTGGAGCAAATGTGAGTGCTACGTCACTGCTGCAAGGTCTTGGACCCTTGGGAGGAATCCCCATTTTTGAGGGGATTGACTTCCTCCTTTGGAGATTGCAGTTCGAGCTGGCGATGAAATTGCGCGGCTTCATCAAACTATTGAAGGGAGAGGAGCAGGTTCCCGCAGAAGGTACATCCGAGCATGAGGCATGGATGGATCGAAATGATATTGTCATGTTATTCCTCAGCAACGCGATTACTAAGAAGTATGTTCCCATCATTCCCGGGTACACGCTGGTTTCGGAAGCTTACGACAAGCTCAAGCGCGTGCACCAATCCACCTCCCTCGCAAACAGATTATTCATCATACAACGGCTGATCAGCATGCGGGTGAATGAGGGCGAATCAATCCCCGATTTCCTAAAGGAGTTTGAAGGACTCCTTGGCGAGGCTTGCCAGATGAACTAGGACCTTGACGAGAACATGCAAGCCATGATTCTCCTCATGGCGCTACCGGAGAGCTGGAGCCCGATGATCACCGTCATGGGCGGCTGGAAGGAGGACGACCTGACGTACACGGCAATTTCCGAGTACGTGCGAAACGAGGCCATGCACTGTAGCGGAAGTGAGGCTAACTTCTCAGCCTATGCCGCATGCTACGGTGGCCGCGGGAGCAAAGGGTCAGCCTCTGGTCAGAAAGGCGGCAGCGGAAGTGGTGGTGGCGGAGGCAACAATGGCGGCAAGGCTCCCAAGCGATAGGGTAACTGCCGCAACTGCGGCAAACCTGGGTACTGGGCAAGAGAGTGCAGGTCGCCAAAGAAGGAAGACGGCGGAAGCGGTGGGAACAAAGGCAGCAAAAAGGGTGGCAAAGAAGCTACCAACATGATGGCACAGAGCACGCTTCCAGAAAAAGGAGCGGCGCTGCTCAGGCCAGAAGGTTTTGGGCTTGACTCCGGCACTGATCATCACTCTAGCAACGACCAGGCTGGATTTGTCTCCATCGTTCCCACCGATCGGCGGTTCAGATGCGCAAACGGTAGCATCGTGAATGCAAAGGGCGTGGGCGACAAGCTGGTGAGCATCAGCCTCAATGGTGCGGAGAAGGATCTACAGCTATGTGACGTGGTCTACATGCCCTCCTTTCCGGCAAACCTTCTATCCGTGTCAAACATAACGGACAACGACATGACGGTGGTGTTCACGCAGAAGAAGGTGGTCATCGCCAGGAACGAAGACATCAAGGTCCTCTACGCCAACAAAGATCTCATGGCACAGGTTCCATGGGTTGACGGACTCTATGTAGTGCAGACAACGGCAGCAAAGAGCTCGGAAAAGGAGGGCCATGCGGGTGCGACGGAGGCAGTGGTCTCGACATTCACGCTGGAGAGCACACCAACGAAAACTGAAAAAGCATCCTTTGCCACAAAAGACGAAGACGCTGATCTGTGGCATAGACGCTTTGGGCATGTGGCAAATAGCACGCTCCAAGTCATCCAGCAACAACAGCTGGTCCGTGGCATGGATGGTTGCAAGAAGGATGCGGTTGGGTGTGGCAGCCTGTGTGAACCTTGCCTCCAAGGCAAGACCAAGCAAACACGCTTTGAGCGCAATGGTCGCCGCGCAGAATCAGCCCTTGACCTCATTCACACCGACGTGTGCGGACCCTTTCGCATGGCGTCAAATGGTGGTAGCAAGTATTTTCTGACCTTCATAGATGACCACAGCCGCAAGGTGTGGATCTTCTTCCTCAAAGCAAAGGGAGAGATCAGAGAAAAGTTGCAGGAGTTTGTCGCCATGGTGGAGCGGCAGACCGGAAAGAAATTCAAAGCGATGCGAAGCGACAACGGTGGAGAGTACGAGGCATGCAAGGGCTGGTTGAGGCAACATGGGATCAGCCACCAGCCCACAACGCCTTACACGCCGCAGAGCAATGGTGTTGCCGAACGGATGAATCAGACCATCCTCGGCATGGTGCGTAGCATGCTNCGTCAAATGGTGGTAGCAAGTATTTTCTGACCTTCATAGATGACCACAGCCGCAAGGTGTGGATCTTCTTCCTCAAAGCAAAGGGAGAGGTCAGAGAAAAGTTGCAAGAGTTTGTCGCCATGGTGGAGCGGCAGACCGGAAAGAAAGTCAAAGCGATCCGAAGCGACAACGGTGGAGAGTACGAGGCATGCAAGGGCTGGTTGAGGCAACATGGGATCAGCCACCAGCCCACAACGCCTTACACGCCGCAGAGCAATGGTGTTGCCGAACGCATGAATCAGACCATCCTCGGCATGGTGCGTAGCATGCTCTTTGATGCAAAGCTTCCACCGTGGTTCAGGGCAGAAGCGGAAAGAAGAAGGGAAAGCAACAGATGACGCCACAAGAAGTTTGGTCAGGGAAGAAGCCGGACGCATCACACCTGAAAGTATTCGGATGCACCGCATGGGCAAAGGTCCAGGCGGGTGAGGGTGCCGGCAAGGTGGATGCAAGAGCGCGAAAGTGCGTTATGGTGGGCTATGAGATGGCCCACAAGACCTACCGCCTGTGGGACCTGGCAGGAAGAAGACTCATCACCAGCCGAGACTTAACCTTTGACGAAAGGAAACCAGGCAAGGAAGAGATGGTTGATCCCACGCAAGCTCCAAAACAGGGAGAGTGGTTGTTGCTGCTGGAGTCAGGAGATCAAGCTCCCGAAAACTGGCAAGTGGTGCCAGTACAACAGGCCGTGAAGAATAGTGGTGTGGCAGGAAGAGCGGCTGCGCAGGCTGACGCAGCGGCGAGCTCTGATACAGAGTCGGAGACATCCGAGGCCTCTGAAAACAGCTCGGAGGCCAGTGGCTCTTCAAAAGAAGAAAACGTAACTTCAGGGCAGCCTGCAGCACAGGAGCAACAGCATTGCACAGATCCACCAGCAATGCAACGTCGCGGCACACAAAAAAGAAAACAAACTCCAAAGTATGACGCTGACATCGGAAGCTGGACTGGACTGAGCTGGTCCTGTTTGGCTTAGGGAGAGCCGCTCACTGTGGCTGAGACACTGGCAAGGCCCGATGCGGCCAAGTGGAAGGAGGCGGTGGACAGCGAGCTCGCATCCATCGAAGAAAATGGCACATGGGTGCTGGTGGACAGACCCGCTAATGCTCACGTGGTGGGCTCAAAGTGGGTGCTCAGGTTGAAGCGGAAGCAAGTTGATAGCATCAACAAGTACAAGGCAAGGGTCGTGGCGAAAGGATTCTCACAGCGCGCAGGGTCTGAGTACAATGAGACCTTCAAACCGGTTGTCACGTTTGCCTCAATCAGGTCCCTGCTTGCCGTCGCTGCCGCCAAAGACCTTGAGATCCACCAAATGGATGTGAAGACAACTTTCCTTTATGGGAAGCTCGACAAGGAGGTGCTAATGGAGGTGCCGAAAGGTGTCAAAGCACCCGAGGGTAAGGTGTGCAAGCTGGTGAAGGCGTTGTACGGGCTGAAACAGGCCCCACGGATCTGGTACAAGGAGATGGACAGCTTCATGGCTGAGATCTCCTTTGCACATTGCAGGAATGACCCCAGCGTCTATGTGCGGGAGGACAAACGTGGCTTGCTGCTCGTGGCATTGTACGTGGACGATCTCATCATGTGTTCTTCCTCGCAGGAGGCCCTTACGGACCTCAAGAAAAATCTGGCCAGCAGGTTTAAGATGAAGGACATGGGACCTCTCGAGTACTACCTCGGNTGGATGTGAAGACAGCTTTCCTTTATGGGAAGCTCGACAAGGAGGTGCTAATGGAGGTGCCGAAAGGTGTCAAAGCACCCGAGGGTAAGGTGTGCAAGCTGGTGAAGGCGTTGTACGGGCTGAAACAGGCCCCACGGATCTGGTACAAGGAGATGGACAGCTTCATGGCTGAGATCTCCTTTGCACATTGCAGGAATGACCCCAGCGTCTATGTGCGGGAGGACAAACGTGGCTTGCTGCTCGTTGCATTGTACGTGGACGATCTCATCATGTGTTCTTCCTCACAGGAGGCCCTTACGGACCTCAAGAAAAATCTGGCCAGCAGGTTTAAGATGAAGGACGTGGGACCTCTCGAGTACTACCTTGGGATTGCTGTTCACCGCAACCGTAAAGCAGGCACCATCAAGCTCAACCAGAGCAAGTACATCATGGACGTCTTGAAGCGCTACAACATGGAGGACTGCAAACCCGTCAGCACCCCCATACCGTCCGACTGCAAGCTCTCCTCCTCCATGTCACCAAGCAACGAGGCAGGCCGGCGGGAGATGCAAACCATTCCATACCAGTCCGCCGTTGGGAGCCTCATGTACGCAATGGTGGGAACGCAACCTGACATTGCTTATGCGGTGGGTCAGGTGAGCAGGTTTGTGGCCAATCCTGGGCCAGAATATTGGCAAGCTGTGAAGCGAATGTTTTGCTACCTCAAAAAGACTCGGCACGTCGGACTTCGGTTTGGAGGTCTTGAAGGATCAAACTTGCTGCGAATGACATGCTACAGTGACGCGGACTGGGGAGGACGGATTGATGACAGGAAGTCCACCTCAGGGTTTGTCTGTCTTCTCAACGGTGGTGCGGTCTTGTGGGCAAGCTGGAAGCAAGAATACGTCTCGCTTCCTACAGCTGAGGCGGAGTACATTGCACTCTCCGAAGTATGCAAGGAAATGCAGTGACTTCGCAGTTTTCTTGGTGAGATCAAGGCACCACAAGAGGAAGCAACGGTCATCCGCATCGACAACCAAAGTGCCATCGCTATGGCAGAGGACGACATGATCTCCCAGTGTACAAAGCACATTGATATTCGGTACCACTACTCACGTGACCTTGTCGCCAAGGTTGTCGTGGAACTGGAGCACGTCGTAACCAAGAAAATGCTTTCGGACTTCCTGACAAAGCGGCTAGACAGCTACTTGCATGTTGCAGGTGCTCGTGGAGTCGGCATGGTGGATGCAAGAGATGAGAACTAAAGACCAAGAAAGTTGACGTGCACAAGCACAACCTAGAGCTACAGGCTCGTGCCGAAGAAAACTACCACAGCAGGTGGCCTAAGGTGCAAGGGAGAGATTGTTGTTCTTTTATGCCCCATGGCCACTGGTATGGCTTGACAGACAGGTTGGGCATGCACTGCTCCCTTGGAGTAAGTCCCCCAAACCTTGTTTGTGGTGCAAGTCCAAGCGAGACACCACAAGTGTAGCGCAACGGATAGCATCTTGGATTTAGGAACAACAGGTCCTACGATTGAGTCTTGATGTGCGCAGAAGGTTTTTTACCTTTCTAGCACAGGGGAAGTTTCTTAGACATTTCTCCATGCATGAGGAGAGTGCGCCACTTGGCGGTCAGTGGATGCGCCATTTGGCGGACTCGTGAGGTGGTGTGGAGTGACCACCCAAAAAGGGCCACTACCCACACACCTTAGAAGCCACGCCTAGGACTATATGTACCAGGCTCATTCCTCATTCTAATTACACAATCTAGCCTTAGATGCTCCTCACAGAGTTGTCCAACTAAGGAACAGTATAAAGAAGACACTGGTTGGTCTAAGTTCCAGGAGTTAGTCTTTGACTAGCACCTCGCGCGAAAGTGACCAAGTGTTAAGTGGACACAGTTGCTAGCAAGTGATTGCATAGGAACTGCTCAGTGTGGAACCGTGATCCTGAGGGTGATATCTTCTCCTAGCTGAAATGCTAGGAGCGGACGGCAGGTGCTATTGTGTCAGCCCTGTTTTCTAGTTTATTTGCCTCAGGCCGGTTGACAAGTGACACATGCCTACTTTGGTTGGTCATTGTACATGGTAGCCACACCGTGCCACTACTTAGTGAAGGTCTCTGTGCTTGCTAGTTGATACCTGGTGTTCCCAATCCATTGTTTCCCACTCTGACAATTTGTGACTCATATTATGAGTTGTCAATGTCGACCACACACAGTAGATTTCTTTGGTCAAAGGCAGTACATATGCCCGCTTTGGTCGGTCATTATGCATGGTAGCCACACTGTGCTACTACTTATTAAAGGTCATTGTACTTGCTAGTTGAAACTGATATTCCGAAACCATTGTTTTCCCCTCTGACCATTTGTGACTCGTGTTATGGGTTGAGAACATTGACCACCCATACTGAAATTCTTTGGTCATGGTCAGCGACATATGCATAGTATGGCTGTTCGACGTGCATAGTAGCTATACCGTGCCACTACGTATTGAAGTTCTTTGTCCTTTCTAGTCGATACATAGGGTTCCCAAACCATTGTCTCTCACTCTGACCATTTATGACTCGTGTTATGAGTTGTCAATGTTGACCACACATTGACCACACATTTGTTCATAGTCAGTGACATCTGCATCCTTTGGTTGGTCACTGTACATGCTAGCCACACCGTGCCTCTACTTGATGAAAGGCCTTTGTACTTGCTAGTTGATAACTAGTGTTCCCAACCCATTGATTCCCCTCTGACCATCTGTGACTCGTGTTATGAGTTTTCAACATTGACCACACACTGTGAAATTATTTTGGTCATGGTGAGTGGCATATGCCTGCTTTGGTTTGTCACTGTACATGGTTGCCACGCCGTGTCACTACGTACTGAATGTATTTGTGCTCTATAGCTGACAGCCACTATTTCCCAAACCACTGTTACCCCCTCTGACTATCTGTCACTCTTGTTGTGAGTTGTCAACGTTGACCACATGAAGTGAAATTCTTTGGTCATGGTCAGTGACATATGCATACTTTGGTTGGTCACTGTGCAAGGTGGCCACACTGTGCCACTACATATTGAGAGTCTTTGTACTTGCTAATCGATAACTAGTATTCACAGACCATTGTTTCCCCCTCTGACCATTTGTGACTTGTGCTATGAGTTGTCAAAGTTGACCACACATAGTGACATTCTTTGGTCATGATCAATGACACATGCCTACTTTGGCTGGTCATTGCACATCGTAGCCACACCGTGCCACTACTTATTGAAGGTCCCTGTGCTTGCTGGTTGATACCTGGTGTTCCCAAACCATTGTTGCTCCCTCTAACCATTTGTGACTCGTAATATGAGTTGTCAACGTTGACCACACACAGCGGATTTCTTTGGTCAAAGGCAGTACATATGCCTACTTTGGTCGGTCATTGTGCATGGTAGCCACACCGTGCTACTACTTATTGAAGGTCGTTGTACTTGATAGTTGAAAACTAATATTTCGAAACCATCGTTTCCCCCTGTGACCATTTGTGACTCGTGTTATGAGTTGTCAACGTTGACCACACACAGCGGATTTCTTTGGTCAAAGGCAGTACATATGCCTACTTTGGTCGGTCATTGTGCATGGTAGCCACACCGTGCTACTACTTATTGAAGGTCGTTGTACTTGATAGTTGAAAACTAATATTTCGAAACCATCGTTTCCCCCTGTGACCATTTGTGACTCGTGTTATGGGTTGTGAACGTTGACCACCCATACTGAAATTCTTTGGTCATGGTCAGTGTCATATGCCTAGTGTGGTTGTTCCATGTGCATAGTAGCCACACCGTGCCACTACGTATTGAAGTCATTTGTCTTTTTTAGTCGATACATAGGGTTCCCAAACCATTGTCTCTCCCTCTGACCATTTGTGACTCGTGTTATGAGTTGTCAATGTTGACCACACATAGTGGACATTTTTGGTCATAGTCAGTGACTTATGCATCCTTTGGTTGGTCACTGTGCACGCTAGCCACACCGTGCCACTACTTGTTGAAGGTCTTTGTACTTGCTAGTTGATCAATAGTGTTCCCAACCCACTGTTTCCCCATCTGACCATTTGTGACTCGTGTTATGAGTTTTCAACGTTGACCACACACTGTGAAATTCGTTTGGTCATGGTTAGTGGAATATGCCTAGTTTGGTTTGTCACTGTACATGGTTGCTACACCAAGATACTACGTATTGAAGGTCTTTGTGCTTTCTTGTTGATAGCCTGTGTTCCCAAACCATTGTTATCCCCTCTGACTATCTGTGACTCTTGTTGTGAGTTGACAGCGTTGACCACATGAAGTTGAATTCTTTGGTCATGGTCAGTGACATATGCATGCTTTGGTTGGTCGCTGTGCGTGGTAGCCACACTGTGCCAATACATATTGAATGTCTTTGTATGTGCTAATCGATAACTTGTATTCAAAAGCCACTGCTTCCCCCTCTTACCATTTGTGACTCGTGTTATGAGTTGTCAACGTTGACCATACATAGTGACATTCTTTGGTCATGGTCAGTGACACATGCCTACTTTGGTTGGTCATTGTACATGGTAGCCACACCGTGCCACTACTTAGTGAAGGTCTCTGTGCTTGCTAGTTGATACCTGGTTTTCCCAATCCATTTTTTTTCACTCTGACCATTTGTGACTCATGTTATGAGTTGTCAACGTTGACCACACAGAGCACATTTCATTGGTCAAAGGCAGCACATATGCCCGCTTTGGTCAGTCATTCTGCATGGTAGCCACACCGTGCTACTACTTATTAAAGGTCATTGTACTTGCTAGGTTAAAACTAATATTTCGAAACCATTGTTTTCCCCTCTGACCATTTGTGACTCGTGTTATGGGTTGTGAACATTGACCACCCATACTGAAATTCTTTGGTCATGGTCAGTGACATATGCATAGTATGGTTAATCGGTGTGCCACACCATGCAACTACGTATTGAAGTTCTTCGTCCTTTCTAGTTGATACATAGGGTTCCCAAACCATTGTCTCTCCCTCTGACCCATTGTGACTCCAGTTATGAGTTGTCAATGTTGACGACACATTGACCACACATTTGGTCATAGTCAGTGACGTATGCATCCTTTGGTTGGTCATTGTGCAGGCTAGCCACACCGTGCCACTACTTGTTGAAGATATTTGTACTTGCTAGTTGATCACTAGTGTTCCCAACCCATTGTTTTCCCCATCTCACCATTTGTGACTCGTGTTATGAGTTTGCAACGTTGACCACACACTGTGAAATTCTTTTGGTCATGGTTAGTGGCATATGTCTACTTTTGTTTGTCACTGTACATGGTTGCCACGCCGAGTCACTACGTATTGAAGGTCTTTGTGCTTTCTTGTTGATAGCCAGTGTTCTCAAACAATTGTTACCCCCTCTGACTATCTGTGACTCTTGTTGTGAGTTGTAAACGTTGACCACATGAAGTTCAATTCTTTGGTCATGGCCAGTGACGTATGCATACTTTGGTTGGTGACTGTGCATGGTAGCCACACTGTGCCACTATATATTGAGGGTCTTTGTACTTGCTAATCGATAACTAGTATTCACAAACCATAGTTCCGCCTTCTGACCATTTGTGACTCGTGTTATGAGTTGTCAAAGTTGACCACACATAGTGACATTCTTTGGTCATGGTCAGTGACATATGCCTACTTTGGTTGGTCATTGTACATGGTAGCCACACCGTGCCACTACTTATTGAAGGTCCTTGTGCTTTCTAGTTGATACCTGGTGTTCCCAAACCATTGTTTCTCCCTGTGACCATTTGTGACTCCTATTATGAGTTGTCAACGTTGACCACACACAGGGGATTTCTGTGGTCAAAGGAAGAACATATGCCTACTTTGGTTGGTCATTGTGCATGGTAGCCACACCGTGCTACTACTTATTGAAGGCCGTTGTACTTGCTAGTTGAAAACTAATATTCCGAAACCATTGCCCCCTCCCCCCTGTGACCATTTGTGACTCGTGTTATGGGCTGTGAACGTTGACCACCCTTACTGAAATTCTTTGGTCATGGTCAGTGACATATGCCTAGTTTGGTTGTTCGGTGTGCATAGTAGCCAAACGGTGCCACTACGTATTGAAGTTCTTTGTCCTTTCTAGTTGATAAATATGGTTACCAAACTATTGTCTCTCCCTCTGACCATTTGTGACTCGTGTTATGAGTTGTCAATGTTGACCACACATAGAGGACTTTGGTCTTAGTCAGTGACATATGCATCCTTTGGTTGGTCATTGTGCACGCTAGCCACACCGTGCCACTACTTGTTGAAGGTCTTTGTACTTGCTAGTTGATAACCAGTGTTCCCAACCCATTGTTTCCCCCTCTGACCATCCGTGACTCGTGTTATGAGTTTTCAGCATTGACCACACACTGTGAAATTCTTTTGGTCATTGTTAGTGGCATATGCCTACTTTGGTTTGTCACTGTACATGGTTGCCACACCGTGTCACTACGTACTGAAGATCTTTGTGCTTTCTAGTTGATAGCCAGGGCCTCCAAACCATTGTAACCCCCTCTGACTATATGTGATTCATGTTGTGAGTTGTCAACATTGACCACATGAAGTGATATTCTTTGGTCATGGTCAGTGACATATGCATACTTTGGTTGGTCACCGTGCATGGTAGCCACATTGTGCCACTACATATTGAAGGTTTTTGTACGTGCTAATTGATAACTAGTATTAACAAACCATTGTTTCCCCCTGTGACCATTTGTGACTCGTGTTATGAGTTGTCAAAGTTGACCACACATAGTGACATTCTTTGGTCATGGTCAGTGACACATGCCTACTTTGGTCGGTCATTGTACATTGTAGCCACGCCGTGCCAGTACTTATTGAAGTTCCTTGTGCCTCATAGTTGATAGCTGGTGTTCCCAAACCATTGTTTCCGCCTCTGATCATTTGTGACTCGTATTATGAGTTGTCAACGTTAACCACACACAGCGGATTTCTTTGGTCAAAGGCAGTACATATGCCTACTTTGGTCGGTCATTGTGCACGGTAGCCACACCGTGCTACTACTTATTGAAGGTCGTTGTACTTGCTGAATGTAAACTAATATTCCAAACCCATTGTTCCCCCTCTGACCATTTGTGACTCGTGTTATGGGTTGTGAACGTTGACCATCCATACTGAAATTCTTTGGTCATGGTCACTGACATATCCCTAGTTTGGTTGTTTAATGTGCATAGTAGCCACACCGTGCCACTACGTATTAAAGTTCTTTGTCCTTTCTAGTCGATACATAGGCTTCCCAAAACCATTCTCTTTCCCTCTGACCATTTGTGACTCGTGTTATGAGCTGTCAATGTTGACCACACATAGTGGATTTCTTTGGTCATAGTCAGTGACGTATGCATCCTTTGGTTGGTCACTGTGCAAGCTAGCCACATGGCGCCACTAGTTGTTGAAGGTCTTTGTACTTGCTAGCTGATAACTAGTGTTCCCAATCCATTGTCCCCCCCTCTGACCATTTGTGACTCGTGTTATGACTTCTCAATGTTGACCACACGCTGTGAGATTCGTTTGGTCATGGTTAGTGGCATATGCCTACTTTGGGTTGTCACTGTACATGGTTGCCACGCCGTGTCTCTACGTTGTGCCAAAGTTGTGACCAAATTGTGCCAGAATTGTGCCATAGTTGTGCCAAAGTTGTGCCAGAGTTGTGCCAGAGTTCTGCTAGAATTGTGCCAGAGTAGTGCCGGAGTTGTGCCAGAGTTGTGCCAGACATGTGCCAAAGTTTTGCCAGTGTTGTGCCAGAGATGTGCCAGATTTGTGCCACAGTTGTGCCAAAACTGTGCCAGAGTTGTGCCAGAGTTGTGCCAGAGTTGTGCCAGAGTTGTGCCAGAGTTGTGCCAG
>SZWC01000570.1:82107-92460 GCA_023375785.1 Penium margaritaceum | reverse complement strand
GCCAGAGTTGTGCCAGAGTTGTGCCAGAGTTGTGCCAGAGTTGTGCAAGAGATGTGCCAGAGTTGTGCCCAACTTGTGCCATAGTTTTGCCAGAGTTGTGCCAGAGTTGTGCCCGAGTTGTGCCATAGTTGTGCCAGAGTTGTGCCAGATTTGTGCCAGAGTTGAGCCAGATTTGTGCCAGAGTTTTGCCACAGTTGTCCTAGAGTTATGCCAGAGTTGTGCCAGAGTTGTGCCAGAGTAGTGCCAGAGTTGTGCCAGAGCTGTGCCAGAGTTGTGCTTGAGTTTTGCCAGAGTTGTTCTAGAGTTGTGCCAGAGTTGTGCCAGATTGTGCCAGAATTGTGCCACAGTTGTGCCAAAATTGTGCCAGATTTGTGCTAGAGTTGTGCCTGTGTTGTGCCAGAGTTGTGCCAGAGTTGTGCCAGAGTTGTGGCAGAGTTGTGCCAGAGTTGTACCAGAGTTGTGCCAGAGTTGTGCCAGATTTCTGCCAGAGTTGTACCAGAGTTGTGCCAGAGTAGTTACAGAGTTGTGCCAGAGGTTTGCCAGAGTTGTGCCAGGTTTGTCCCAGAGTTGGGCCAAAGATGTGCCAGAGTTGTGTCAGAGTTGTGCCAGAGTTATGCCCGAATTGTGCCAGAGTTGTGCCAGAGTTGTGCCCGAGTTGTGCCAGAGTTGTGCCAGTGTTTTTCCAGAGTTGTGCCAGAGTTGTGCCAGAGTTGTGCGAGAGTTGTGCCAGAGTTGTGCCAGAGTTGTGGCAGAGTTGTGCCAGAGTTGTGCCAGAGTTGTCCCAGAGTTGTGCCAAAGTTGTGCCAGAGTTGTGCCAGAGTAGTGCCAGAGTTGTGCCAGAGTTGTGCCAGAGTTGTGCTCGAGTTGTGCCAGAGTTTTGCCAAAGTTGTGCCAGAGTTGTGCCAGATTGTGCCAGAATTGTGCCACACTTGTGCCAAAGTTGTGCCAGATTTGTGCCACAGTTGTGCCGGTGTTGTGCCAGAGTTGTGCCAGAGTTGTGCCAGAGTTCTGCCAGAGTTGTGCCAGAGTTGTACCAGAGTTGTGCCAGAGTTAAGCCAGAGTTCTTCCAGAGTTGTACCAGAGTTGTGCCAGAGTAGTGCCAGAGTTGTGCCAGAGGTTCTCTAGAGTTGTGCCAGATTTGTGCCAGAGTTGTGCCAGAGATGTGCAAGAGTTGTTTCAGAGTTGTGCCAGAGTTCTGCCCGAATTGTGCCAGAGTTGTACCAGTGTTGTACCTGAATTGTGCCAGAGTTGTTCCAGAGTTTTGCCAGACTTGTGCAAGAGTTGTGCCAGTTTTGTGCCAGAGATGGACCAGAATTCTGCCACAGTTGTGCCAAAGTTGTGACAGAGTTGTTTTTCAGTTGTGCCAGAGTTGTGTCAGAGTTGTTCCAGAGTTGTGCCAGACTTTTTCCAGAGTTGTGACATAGTTGTGCCAGAGTTGTGCCAGAGTTGTGCCAGAGCTGTGCCAGAGTTGTGCCAAAAGTTGTGCCAGAGTTGTGTTAAAGTTGTGCCACAGTTGTGCCAGAGTTGTGCTAGACTTGTCCCAGAGTTGTGCCATAGTTGTGCCAGAGTTGTGCCAAAAGTTGTGCCAGAGTTGTGTTAAAGTTGTGCCACAGTTGTGCCAGAGTTGTGCTAGACTTGTCCCAGAGTTGTGCCATAGTTGTGCCATAGTTGGGCCAACTTGTTCCAGAGTTGTGCCAGAGTTGTGCCAGGGTTGTGCCATAGTTGTGCTTGAGTTGTGCTAGAGTTGCGCTGGAGTTGTGCCATAGTTGTGCCAGAGTTGTGCCAGAGTTGTGCCAGAGGTGTGCGAGAATTGTTCCAGAGTTGTGCCAGAGTTGTGCCAGGGTTGTGCCATAGTTGTGCTTGAGTTGTGCTAGAGTTGCGCTGGAGTTGTGCCATAGTTGTGCCAGAGTTGTGCCAGAGTTGTGGTATAGTTGTGCCAGAGTTCTGCCAGAGTTTTGCCATAGTTGTGGGAGAGTTGCGCCAGAGTTGTGCCAGAGTTGTGCCAGAGGTGTGCCAGAGTTGTGCCAGAGGTGTGCGAGAATTGTTCCAGAGTTGTGCCAGAGTTGTGCCTGAGTTGTACCAGAGCTGAGCCAGATTTGTTTCAGAGTTGTGCAAGAATTGTGCCAGATTTATGCCAGAGTTGTGCCAGAGTTGTGCCAGAGTTGTGCCAGACTTGTGCCAGAGTTGTGCCAGAGTTGTGCTAGAGTTGTGGCAGAGTTGTAGGAGAGTTGTACCAGAGTTGTGCCAGAGTTGTGCCAGAGTTGTGTCAGATTTGTGCCAGAGTTGTGCCAGAGTTGTGCCAGAATTATGCCAGATTTGTGCCAGAGTTGTGCCAGAGTTGTGCCAGAGTTGTGCCAGAGATGTGCCGGAGTTGTGCCAGAGTTGTGCCAAAGAAGTGCCAGAATTGTACCACAGTTGCGCCAAAGTTGTGCCTGATTTGTGTCATAGTTGTGCAAGAATTGTGCCAGAGGTATGCCAGAGTTGTGCCCGAGTTGTGCCAGAGTTGTGCCAGATTTGTGCCAGAGTTGTGCCAGAGTTTTGCCATGGTTGTGCCAGAGTTGTAGCAGAGTTGTGCCAGAGTTGTGCTAGAGTTCTGCCAGAGTTGTGCCAGAGTTGTGCCAGAGTTGCACCAGAGTTGTTCCAGAGTTGTGCCAGATTTGTGCCAGAGTTGTACAAGAGTTGTGCCAGAGATGTACCGGAATTGTGCCACAGTTGTGCCAAATTTGTGCCAGAGCTGTGCCAGAGTTGTGCCAGAGTTGTGCCAGAGTTGTGCCAGAGTTGTACCAAAGTTTTGCCAGATTTGTTCCAGAGTTGTGCCAGAGTTGTGCCAGTGTTGTGCCTGAGCTGTGCCAGAGATGTGCCAGAGTTGGCCAGAGTTGTGCTAGAGTTGTGCCAGTGTTGTGCCAGATTTGTGCCGGAGTTGTTCCAGAGTTCTGCCAGAGTTGTGCCAGGGTTGTGCCAGAGTTGTACCAGAGTTGTGCCAGAGTTGTGCAAGAGTTGTGCCAGAGTTGTGCCAGAGTTGGAGCAGAGTTGTGGCAAAGTTGTGCCAGAGTCGTGCCAGTGTTGTGCCAGAGTTGTGCCGGAGTTGTGCCGGAGTTGTGCCAGAGTTGTGCCAGAGTTCTGCCGGGGTTGTGCCAGAGTTGTGCCAGAGTTGTCCCAGAGTTCTGCCAGAGTTGTGCCAGGGTTGTGCCAGAGTTCTGCCAGATTTGTGCCAGCGTTGTGCCAGAGTTGTGCTAGAGTTGTGCCAGAGTTGTGCCAGAGGTGTGCGAGAGTTGTGCCAGAGTTGTGCCAGAGTCGTGCCAGAGGTTTGCCAGAGTTGTGCTCAAGCTGTACCAGAGCTGTGCCAGGGTTGTGCCAGAGTTGTTCCAGAGTTGTACCAGAGTTGTCCTATAGTTGTGCCAGAGTTGTGCCAGAGTGGTGCCAGAGTGGTGCCAGAGTTGTGGAAGCGTCGTGCCAGAATTGTGCCAGAGTTGTGCCAGCGTCGTGCGAGAGTTGTGCCAGAGTTGTGCCAGAGTCGTGCCAGAGGTTTGCCAGAGTTGTGCTCAAGCTGTACCAGAGCTGTGCCAGGGTTGTGCCAGAGTTGTTCCAGAGTTGTACCAGAGTTGTCCTATAGTTGTGCCAGAGTTGTGCCAGAGTGGTGCCAGAGTGGTGCCAGAGTTGTGGAAGCGTCGTGCCAGAATTGTGCCAGAGTTGTGCCAGCGTCGTGCGAGAGTTGTGCCAGAGTTGTGCCAGAGTCGTGCCAGAGGTTTGCCAGAGTTGTGCTCAAGCTGTACCAGAGCTGTGCCAGGGTTGTGCCAGAGTTGTTCCAGAGTTGTACCAGAGTTGTCCTATAGTTGTGCCAGAGTTGTGCCAGAGTGGTGCCAGAGTGGTGCCAGAGTTGTGGAAGCGTCGTGCCAGAATTGTGCCAGAGTTGTGCCAGCGTCGTGCGAGAGTTGTGCCAGAGTTGTGCCAGAGTCGTGCCAGAGGTTTGCCAGAGTTGTGCTCAAGCTGTACCAGAGCTGTGCCAGGGTTGTGCCAGAGTTGTTCCAGAGTTGTACCAGAGTTGTCCTATAGTTGTGCCAGAGTTGTGCCAGAGTGGTGCCAGAGTGGTGCCAGAGTTGTGGAAGCGTCGTGCCAGAATTGTGCCAGAGTTGTGCCAGCGTCGTGCGAGAGTTGTGCCAGAGTTGTGCCAGAGTCGTGCCAGAGGTTTGCCAGAGTTGTGCTCAAGCTGTACCAGAGCTGTGCCAGGGTTGTGCCAGAGTTGTTCCAGAGTTGTACCAGAGTTGTCCTATAGTTGTGCCAGAGTTGTGCCAGAGTGGTGCCAGAGTGGTGCCAGAGTTGTGGAAGCGTCGTGCCAGAATTGTGCCAGAGTTGTGCCAGCGTCGTGCGAGAGTTGTGCCAGAGTTGTGCCAGAGTCGTGCCAGAGGTTTGCCAGAGTTGTGCTCAAGCTGTACCAGAGCTGTGCCAGGGTTGTGCCAGAGTTGTTCCAGAGTTGTACCAGAGTTGTCCTATAGTTGTGCCAGAGTTGTGCCAGAGTGGTGCCAGAGTGGTGCCAGAGTTGTGGAAGCGTCGTGCCAGAATTGTGCCAGAGTTGTGCCAGCGTCGTGCGAGAGTTGTGCCAGAGTTGTGCCAGAGTCGTGCCAGAGGTTTGCCAGAGTTGTGCTCAAGCTGTACCAGAGCTGTGCCAGGGTTGTGCCAGAGTTGTTCCAGAGTTGTACCAGAGTTGTCCTATAGTTGTGCCAGAGTTGTGCCAGAGTGGTGCCAGAGTGGTGCCAGAGTTGTGGAAGCGTCGTGCCAGAATTGTGCCAGAGTTGTGCCAGCGTCGTGCGAGAGTTGTGCCAGAGTTGTGCCAGAGTCGTGCCAGAGGTTTGCCAGAGTTGTGCTCAAGCTGTACCAGAGCTGTGCCAGGGTTGTGCCAGAGTTGTTCCAGAGTTGTACCAGAGTTGTCCTATAGTTGTGCCAGAGTTGTGCCAGAGTGGTGCCAGAGTGGTGCCAGAGTTGTGGAAGCGTCGTGCCAGAATTGTGCCAGAGTTGTGCCAGCGTCGTGCGAGAGTTGTGCCAGAGTTGTGCCAGAGTCGTGCCAGAGGTTTGCCAGAGTTGTGCTCAAGCTGTACCAGAGCTGTGCCAGGGTTGTGCCAGAGTTGTTCCAGAGTTGTACCAGAGTTGTCCTATAGTTGTGCCAGAGTTGTGCCAGAGTGGTGCCAGAGTTGTGCCAGAGTTGTGCCATATTTGTGCAGGAGTTGTGCCAGTGTTGTGCCAGAGATGTACCGGAATTGTGCCACAGTTGTGCCAAATTTGTGCCAGAGCTGTACCAGAGTTGTGCCAGAGTTGTGCCAGAGTTGTGCCAAAGTTGTGCCAGAGTTGTGCCAGAGTTGTGCCAGAGTTGTGCAAGAGTTGTACCAGAGTAGTACCAGAGTTGTACCAGAGTTGTGCAAGAGTTGTGCTCGAGTTGTGCCAGAGTTGTGCCAGAGTTGTGCCAGAGTTGTTGAAGAGTTGTGCCATAGTTGTGCCAGAGTTGTGCCAGAGTTGTCCCAGAGTTGTGCCAGAGTTGTACTAGAGTTGTACCAGAGTTGTGCCAACGTTGTGCCAGGGTTGTGCCAGAGTTCTGCCAGATTTGTGCCAGCGTTGTGCCAGAGTTGTGCCAGAGTTCTGCCAGATTTGTGCCAGCGTTGTGCCAGATTTGTTCCAGTTATGTGCCAGATGTTTGCCAGAGTTGTGCCAGAGTTGTGCCAGGGTTGTGCCAGAGTTGTGAACGAGTTGTGCCACAGTTGTGCCAGTGTTGTGCCAGAGTTATGGCAGAGTTGTGCCAGAGTTGTGTCCGAGTTGTGCCAGAGTTGTGCCAGACTTGATCCAGAGTTGTGCCAGAGTTGTGCCAGAGTTGTGCCAGAGTTTTGCCAGAGATGTGCAAGAGTTGTGCCAGAGATGTGCCAGAGTTGTGCCGGAGTTGTGCCAGAATTATGCCAGAGTTGTGCCAGAGTTGTGCCAGAGTTGTGCCAGAGTTGTGCCAGAGTTGTGCCAGAGATGTCCCAGAGTTGTGCCAGAGTTGTGCCAGAGTTGTGCCAGAGTTGTGCCAGAGTTGTGCCAGAGTTGTGCCAGAGTTGTGCCAGAGTTGTGCCAGAGTTGTGCCAGAGATGTCCCAGAGTTGTGCCAGAGTTTTGCCAGCGTTGTGCTAGAGTTGTGCCAGAGTTGTGCCAGATTTGCGCCAGAGTAGTGCCAGAGTTGTGCAAGAGTTGTGCCAGAGTTGTGCTTAAGTTGTGCCAGAGTTGTGTCAGAGTTTTGCCAGAGTTGTGCCAGAATTGTGCCACAGTTGTGCCAAATCTGTGCCAATGTTGTGCCAGAGTTCTGCCATAGTTCTGCCAGAGTTGTGCTAGCGTTGTGCCAGATTTGTTCCAGAGGTATGCCAGATTTGTGCCAGAGTTTTGCCAGAGTTGTGCCAGAGTTGTGCCAGAGTTGTGCGAGAGTCGTGCCAGAGTTGTGCCAGAGTCGTGCCAGAGTTGTGCCAGAGTTGTGCCAGAGTTGTGCCAGAGTTGTGCCAGAGTTGTGCCAGAGTTGTGCCAGAGTTGTGCCAGAGTTGTGCCAGAGTTATGCCAGAGTTTTTCCAGAGTTGTGCGAGAGTTGTGCCAGAGTTGTGCCAGAGTTGTGCCAGAGTTGTGCCAGAGTTGTACCCGAGTTGTGCCAAAGTTGATCCAAAACTGTACCAGAGTTTTGCCAGAGTTGTGCCAGAGATGTGCCAGAGTTGTGCCAGAGTTGTGCCAGAGTTTTGCCAGAGTTGTGCTAGATTTCTGCCAGAGTTGTGCCAGAGTTGCGCCAGAGTAGTGCCAGTGTTGTTCCAGAATTGTGCCAGAGTTGTGCTTGAGTTGTGCCAGAGTTGTGCCAGAGGTTTGCCAGAGTTGTGCCAGAGTTGTGCCAGAGTTGTGACAGAATTGAACCAGAGTGTGCCAAAGTTGTGCCAGAGTTGTGCCAGAGATGTGCCAGAGTTGTGCCAGAGTTGTGACAGAATTGAACCAGAGTGTGCCAAAGTTGTGCCAGAGTTGTGCCAGAGATGTTCCGGTGTTGTGCCAGATTTGTGCCAGAGTTGTGCCAGAGTTGTGCCAGAGTTTTTCCAGAGTTGTGCGAGAGTTGTGCCAGAATTGTGCCAGTGTTGTGCCAGAGTTGTGCCAGAGTTGTACCAGAGTTGTGCCAAAGTTGATCCAAAATTGTGCCAGAGTTGTGCCAGAGTTGTGCCAGAGATGTGCCAAGTTTTGCCAGAGTTGTGCCAGAGTTTTGCCAGAGTTGTGCTAGAGTTCTGCCAGAGTTGTGCCAGAGTTGGGCCAGAGTAGTGCCAGAGTTGTTCCAGAATTGTACCAGAGTTGTGCTTGAGTTGTGCCAGAGTTGTGCCCGAGTTTTGCCAGAGTTGTGCCAGAGTTGTGCCAGAGTTGTGCCAGAATTGTGCCAGAGTGTGCCAAAGTTGTGCCAGAGTTGTGCCAGAGTTGTGCCAGAGTTGTGCCAGAGTTGTTCCGGTGTTGTGCCAGATTTGTGCCAGAGTTGTGCCAGAGTTGTGCCAGAGTTGTGCCAGAGTTGTACCAGAGTTGTGCCAGAGTTGTGCCAGAGTTGTGCCAGAGTTGTACCAGAGTTTTACCAGAGTAGTGCCAGAGTTGTGCCAGTGTTCTACCAGAGTTGTGCCAGATTTGTGCCAGGGTTGTGCAAGAGATGTGTTAGAGGTTTGCCAGAGTTGTACCAGAGTCATGCCAGAATTGTGTCAGAGTTGTGCCAGAGTTGTGCCAGAGTTGTGACAGAGTTTTCCCAGAGTTGTGCCAGATTTGTTCCAGAGTTGTGCCAGTGTTGTGCCAGAGATGTGCCAGAGTTGTGCCAGAGTTGTGCCAGAGTTTTTCCAGAGTTGTGCTAGAGTTGTGCCAGAGTTGTGCAAAAGTTGTGCCAGAGTAGTGCTAGAGTTGTGCCAGAGTTCTGCCAGCGTTGTGCTCGGGTTGTGCCAGAGTTGTGCCAGAGTTGTGCCAGAGTTGTGCCAGAGTTGTTCCAAATTGTGCCAGAATTGTTCCACAGTTGTGCCAAAGCTGTGCCAGAGTTGTGCCAGGGGTTTGCCGGTGTTGTGCTAGAGTTGTGCCAGAGTTGTGCCAAAGTTGTGCCAGAGTTGTGCCAGAGTTGTACCAGAGTTGTGCCAGAGTAGTGCCAGAGTTGTCCCAGAGTTTTGCCAGAGTTGTGCCAGATTTGTGCCAGAGGTATGTCAGAGTTGTACCAGAGTTGTGCCAGAATTATGCCAGAGTTGTGCCAGAGTTGTGCCAGAGTAGTGCCAGAGTTGTCCCAGAGTTTTGCCAGAGTTGTGCCAGATTTGTGCCAGAGGTATGTCAGAGTTGTACCAGAGTTGTGCCAGAATTATGCCAGAGTTGTGCCAGAGTTGTGCCAAAGTTGTTCCACAATTGTGCCAGAGTTGTTGTGCCAGAGTTGTGCATGAGTTGTGCCAGAGTTGTGCCAGAGTTTTTCCAACGTTGTGCTAGAGTTGTGCCAGAGTTGTGCCAGAGTTGTGCCAGAGTAGTGCGAGAGTTTTGCCAGAGTTGTGCCAGAGTTGTGCCAGAGTTGTGCCAGAATTGTGCCACAGTTGTGCTGAATTTGTGCCAACGTTGTGCCAGAGTTGTGCCAGAGTTTTGCCAGAGTTGTGCCAGCGTTGTGCCAGATTTGTTCCAGAGTTGTGCCAGATTTGTGCCAGAGTTGTGCCAGAGCAGTGCCAGAGTTGTGCCAGAGTTTTGCCAGAGTTGTGCCAAAGTTGTGCCAGAGTAGTAACAGAGTTGTGCCAGAGTTGTGCTCAAGCTGTGCCAGAGCTGTGCCAGGGTTGTGCCAGAGTTGTGCCAGAGTTGTTCCAGAGTTGTGCCAGAGTTGTGCCAGTGTTGTGCCAGAGTTGTACTAGAGTTGTACCAGAGTTAGGCCAAAGCTGAGCCATACTTTTGCAAGAGGTGTGCCAGAGTTGTGCCAGTGTTGTGCGAGAGTTGTGCCAGAGTTGTGCCAGAGTTGTGCTAGAGTTGTACCAGAGTTAGGCCAAAGCTGAGCCATACTTTTGCAAGAGGTGTGCCAGAGTTGTGCCAGTGTTGTGCGAGAGTTGTGCCAGATATGTGCTAGAGCTGTGCTAGATATGTGCCAGAGTTCGGCCAGAGTTGTGCCATAGTTGTGCCAGAGTTGTGCCAGAGTTATGCCAGAGTTGTGCCAGTGTTGTGCCAGAGTTGTACTAGAGTTGTACCAGAGTTAGGCCAAAGCTGAGCCATACTTTTGCAAGAGGTGTGCCAGAGTTGTGCCAGTGTTGTGCGAGAGTTGTGCCAGAGTTAGGCCAAAGCTGAGCCATACTTTTGCAAGAGGTGTGCCAGAGTTGTGCCAGTGTTGTGCGAGAGTTGTGCCAGATATGTGCTAGAGCTGTGCTAGATATGTGCCAGAGTTCGGCCAGAGTTGTCCCAGAGTTGTGCCAGAGTTGTGCCAGAGTTGTGCCAGAGTTGTGCCAGAGTTGTGCCAGAGGTATGCCAGAGTTGTGCCAACGTTGTGCCAGAGTTGTGCCAGAGTTCTGCCAGATTTCTGCCAGCGTTGTGCCAGATTTGTTCCAGAGTTGTGCCAGATTTTTGCCAGAGGTGTGCCAGAGTTGTGCCAAGGTTGTGCCAGAGTTGTGAACGAGTTGTGCCACTGTTGTGCCAGAGTTGTGCCAGAGTTATGGCAGAGTTGTGCCAGAGTTGTGTCCGAGTTGTGCCAGAGTTGTGCCAGACTTGATCCAGAGTTGTGCCAGAGTTGTGCCAGAGTTGTGCCAGAGCTTTGCCAGAGATGTGAAAGAGTTGTGCCAGAGATGTGCCAGAGTTGTGCCGGAGTTGTGCCACAGTTGTTCCAAAATTGTGCCAGAGTTGTGCCAAAGTTGTGCCAGAGTTGTGCCAGAGTTCTGCCAGAGATGTCCCAGAGTTGTGCCAGAGTTTTGCCAGCGTTGTGCTAGAGTTGTGCCAGAGTTGTGCCAGATTTGCGCCAGAGTAGTGCCAGAGTTGTGCAAGAGTTGTGCCAGAGTTGTGCTTAAGTTGTGCCAGAGTTGTGCCAGGGTTTTGCCAGAGTTGTGCCAGAATTGTGCCACAGTTGTGCCAAATTTGTGCCAACGTTGTGCAAGAGTTGTGCCATAGTTCTGCCAGAGTTGTGCTAGGGTTGTGCCAGATTTGGTCCAGAGTTGTACCAGATTTGTGCCAGAGTTGTGCCAGAGTTGTGCCAGAGTTGTGCCAGAGTTGTGCGAGCGTCGTACCAGAGTTGTGCCAGAGTTGTGCCAGAGTTGTGCCAGAGTTGTGCCAGAGTTGTGCCAGAGTTGTGCCAGAGTTGTGCCAGAGTTGTGCCAGAGTTGTGCCAGAGTTGTGCCAGAGTTGTGCCAGA
>SZWC01000570.1:55428-76981 GCA_023375785.1 Penium margaritaceum | reverse complement strand
GGGGGGGGGGGGGTAACAATGGTTTGGGGATACTAGCTATCAACTAGAAAGCACAAAGACCTTCAATACGTAGTGACACGGTGTGGTAACTACGTACAACGATAAACCAAACTAGGCATATGTCACTTATCATGGCCGAAGAATTTCAATATGGGTGGTGACCTTTCACAACCCATAACATGAGTCACACATGGTCAGAGGGGAAAAACATGGTTTCAAAACACTCTGCATCTTTTATAAAGAACAAAGATTTTTCGTATGTATTGGCACGGTGTGGCTACCGTGCACAATGACCTATCCAAGTAGGCATACATCACTGCTCATGACCAAAGAAGCTTAGTGTGTGTGGTCAACGTTCACAGCTCATAACACAAGTCACAAATGGGCAGATGGAGAAACAATGGTTTGGGAGTACTCGGTATCGACTAGCAAGTACAAAGACCTTCGATAAGTGGTGGCACGGTGTGGTCACCATGCACAATGACCAACCAACGTATGCTTGTGTCACTGAATACCATAGAAAGAGTTTCAGTGTGTGTTGTCCACTTTCCTTCTCACGGCTGGTCAGTCGAAGCAATGGTTGAGAGGTTATTCAAGCTCAAAGTTGCAAAACTTGACATTCCGTCTGCGTCAAATTTTTATGATTAAACTAACTTTGTTATCATTCATACTTTTGAAAACTACCCTCTAATCTTACACCCCCTTATTTTATGCCCTTTACCCATAGGAACCCATATAATGTCATTTGGACATCATATGAACACCATGTGAGTTGGCTCAGTGCTTGTAGAGTTACATTATGGAGCGGTAGGTCCTGGGTTTGAATCCTCGTATGCGCAAAATAGAATAGGCTCGGGACCTGGGGGGAGGGGGGTGGCCGTGTAGTGATACCTCAACTCTACCTTCGAGTCTAAGCCGTGGGAGGATAGGGGGGTGTCATACTGCGGTCGCAAATCTGTCCTCCAGGTCGTCCACGGAACATCCCTCTAGGGAGGTGAGAGTGAGTATTCTGGTGAAGGCACCTCCGCGTAACAACTCAACAAAAACTGACCTGGTGTCAAAGGGAGAAACCTTTTGCTATTTATTGACTACCAAGTACAAATAATTTCAACAGGTAGTGGAACGGTGTGGCTACCATGCACAATGACCAACCAGATTAGGCATGTGCCACTTACCATGACCGACTAATTCTACTATGTGTGGTCAACGTCGACAACCCATAGTATGTGTCACGAATTGTCACAGGGTATCTAGTATTTGGGAATACTAGATACCAACTAGCAGGTACAACGACATTCAGTCAGTAGTAGGACGGTGTGGCTACCATGCACAATGACCGACCAAAGTAGGCATATGTACTACCTTTGAGCAAAGAAATCCACAATGTGTGGTCAACGTTGACAACTCATAATACGAGTCACGAATGTTCAGAGGGGGAAACAATGGTTTGGAAACACCAAGTATCAAATAGCAAGCACAAGGACCTTCAATACGTTGTAGCACGGTATGGATACCATGCACGATGACCAACCAACGTACGCATATGTCACTGACCATGACCAAATAATGTCACTAAGTGTGGTGAACTTTGACAACTCATAACACGAGTCACAAATGGTCAGGGTGGAAGACAATGGCTTGTGAATACTAGTTTTTGACTAGCAAGTAAATATACCTTCAATATGTAGTGGCACAGTGTGGCTACAATGCACATTGACCAACCAAAGTATGCATATGTCACTGACCATGAACAAATAATTTCACTTCATGTGGTCAAAATTTACAACTCACAACATGAGTCACAGATAGTCAGAGGGGGCTAATAAATGGTTTGGGAACACTAGCTGTCAACATGAAAGCACAAAGACCATCAATACACAATGACACGGCGTGGTAACCATGTACAGTGACAAACCAAAGTAGGCATATGTCACAAACCATGACCAAACAGATTTCACAGTGTGTGTTCAACGTTGAAAACTCATAACATGGGTCACAAATGGTCAGTGGGGGAAACCATGGGTTGGGAACACTAGTTATTGACTAGAAAGTAGAAAGATTTTCAACAAGTAGTGGCACGGCGTGGCTAGCGTGCACAGTGTCCAACCAAATGATGCACACGTCACTGACTATGACCGAATAAGTCCACTATGTATGGTCAACATTGACAACCCATAACAGGAGTCACAAATGGTTAGAGGGAGAGACAATGGTTTGGGAACCCTATGTATTGACTAGAAAGGACAAAGAACTTCAATACGTAGTGGCACGGTGTGGCTACTATGCACACCAAACAACCAAACAAGGCATATGTCACCGACCATGATGAAAGAATTTCAACATAGGTGGTCAACATTCACCAATCATCACACGAGTTACAAACGGTCAAAGGGGAAAACAATGGTCTGTGAATATCAGTTCTCAACTAGCAAGTACAGAGACCTTCAATCAGTACAAGCACGGTGTGGCTACCATGCACAATGACCGACCAAAGTAGGCATATGTACTACCTTTGACCAAAGAAGTCCGCTGTGTGTGGATAGCGTTAACAACTCATAATAGGAGTCACAAATGGTCAGAGGGGGAGACAATGGTTTGGGAACACCGGGTATCAACTAGCAAGCACAAGGACCTTCAATAAGTTGTGGCATGGTGTGGATACCATGCACGATGACCAACCAAAGTAGGCATATGTCAGTGACCATGACCAAATAATGTCACTAAGTGTGGTAAACGTTGACAACTCATAACACGAGTCACAAATGGTCAGAGTGGAAGACAATGGTTTGTGAATACTAGTCATCGAGTAGCAAGTACAATTACCTTCAATATGTAATGGCACAGCGTGGCTACCATGCACAGCGACCAACCAAAGTATGCATATGTCAGTGACCATGACCAACAAATTTCACTTCACGTGGGCAGCGTTGAAAGCTCACAACACGAGTCACACCTAGTCAAAGGGGGGTAACATTGGTTTGGGAACACTAGCTATTGATTCGAAAGCACAAATACCTTCAATACGTAGTAACACGGTGTGGTAACCATGTACATTGACAAACCAAAGTAGGCATATGTCACTAACCAGGACCACACGAATTTCACAGTGTGTGGTCAACGGTGAAAACTCATCACACGAGTCACAACTGGTCAGAGGGGGAAACAATGGGTTAAAAACACTTGTTGTCAACTATCAAGTACAAAGAACTTCAACAAGTAGTGGCACGGTGTGGCTAGCGTGCACAGCGACCAACCAAAGGATGAATACATCGCTGACTATGACCGAAGAAGTCCACTATGTGTGGTCAACATTGACAACTCAAAACACGAGTCACGAATGGGCAGAGGGAGAGACAATGGTTTGGGAACCCTATGCATGGACTAGAAAGGACAAATTACTTCGATACGTAGTGGCACGATGTGGCTAATATGCACACCAAACATCCAAATTAGGCATATGTCACTGACCATGACCAGGGAATTTCAATATGGGTGGTTGACCAACCATAACACGAGTCACAAACGGTCAGGGGAGGAAACAATGGTTTGGGAATATCATTTCTCAACTAGAAAGTACAACAATCTTCAGTCAGTAGTAGCACGGTGTGGATACCATGCACAATGACCGACCAAAGTAGGCATATGTACTGCCTTTGACGAAAGGAATCCGTTGTGTCTGGTCAACATCGAAAACTTATAACACGAGTCACAAATGGTCAGACGGGGGAAACAATGGTTTGGGAACACCAAGAATCAACTAGCAAGCACAAGGAGCTACAATACATTGTGGCATGGTGTGGATACCATGCACGATGACCAACTAAGGTATGCATATGTCACTGACCATGCCAAATAATGTCACTAAGTATGGTAAACTTTGACAGCTCATAACAAGAGTCACAAATGGTCAGGGTGGTAGATAATGGTTTGTGAATACTATTTATGAACTAGAAAGTACAAATACCTTCAATATGTTTTGGCACAGTGTGGCTACAATGCACATTGACCAACCAAAGTATGCATATGTCACTGACCATGAACAAAGAATTTCACTTCATGTGGTCAACATTTACAATTCACAACACGAGTCACAGATAGTCAGAGGGGGCTAACAATGGTTTGGAAATGCTAGCTGTCAACAAGAAAGCACAAAGACAATTGATACATAATGACACGGCGTGGTAACCATGTACAGTGACAAACCAAAGTAGGCATATGTCGCAAACCATGACCAAACGGATTTCACAGTGTGTGGTCAACGTTGAAAACTCATAACACGAGTCACAAATGGTCAGTGGGGTAAACCATGGGTCGGAAACACTTGTTATCAAATAGCAAGTTGAAATATTTTCAACGAGTAGTGGCACAGTGTGGCTAGCGTGCACAGTTACCAACCAAAGCATGCATACGTCACAGACTATGACCGAAGAAGTCCACTATGTATGGTCAACATTGACAACTCATAACACGAGTCACAAATGGTCAGAGGGAGAGACAATGGTTTGGGAACCCTATGTATCAACTAGAAATGACAAAGAACTCCAATACGTAGTGGCACGGTGTGGCTACTATGCACACCAAACAACCAAACTAGGCATATGTCACTGACCATGACCAAAGAATTTCAATATGGGTGGTCAACATTCATTAACCATAACACGAGTCACAAACGGTCAGAGGGGGAAACAATGGTCTGGGAATATCAGCTCTCAACTAGCAAGTACAGCGACCTTCAATCAGTATGAGCACGGTGTGGCTACCATGCACAATGATGGCCCAAAGTAGGCATATGTACTACCTTTGACCAAAGAAATCTGCTTTGTGTGGACAGCGTTGACAACTCATAATACGAATCACAAGTGGTCAGAGGGGGAAACAATGGTTTGGGAACATCAGGTATCAACTAGCAAGCACAAGGACCTTCAACAAGTTTTGGCACGGTGTGGATGCCATGCACGATGACCAACCGAAGTAGGTATATTTCACTGACCATGACCAAATAATTTCTCTAAGTGTGGTAATCTTTGACAGCCCATAACACAAGTCACAAATAGTCAGAGTGGAAGACAATGGTTTGGGAATACTAGTTATCAAGTAGCAAGTACAAATACCTTCAATATGTTGTGGCACAGCGTGGCTATCATGCACAGTGACCAACCAAATTATGCATATGTCACTGACCATGACCAAGGAATTCCACTTCATGTGGTCAGCGTTGACAACTCACGACACGAGTCACAGATAGTCAAAGGGGGGTAACAATGGTTTGGGAACACTAGCTATTAACTAGAAAGCACAAATACCTTTAACATGTAGTGACATGGCGTGGTAACCATGTACAGTGACAAACCAAATTAGGCATATGTCATTGACCATGTTTAAACAAATTTCACAGTGTGTGGTCAATCTTGAAAACTCATAACACGAATCACAAATAGTCAGAGGGGGAAAAAAGGGTTGGGAACACTAGCTGTCAACTAGCAAGTACAAAGAACTTCAACAAGTAGTGCACGGTTTGGCTAGCGTGTACAGTGACCAGCCAAAGGATGACTACGTCACTGACTATGACCGATGAACTCCAGTATGCGTGGTCAACATTGACAACTGATAACAGGAGTCACAAATGGTCAGAGGGATATACAATGGTTTTGGAACCATATACATAGACTAAAAAGGACAAATAACTTCAATACGTAGTGGCACGGTGTGGCTACTATGCACACCAAGGAACCAAACTAGGCATATGTCACTGACCATGACCAAAGAATTTCAATATGGACGGTCAAAGTTCACCATCATAACACTAGTCAAAAACGGTCAGAGGGGGAAACAATGATCCGGGAATATCAGTTCTCAACTAGAAAATGCAACGCCCTTCAATCAGTAGTAGCACGGTGTGGCTACCATGCACAATGACCAACCAAACTAGGCATATGTACTGCCTTTGACCAAAGAAATCCGCTGTGTGTGGTCAACGTTGACAACTCATAATACGAGTCACAAAAAGTCAGAGGGGAAAACAATTTTTTGGGAACACCAGGTATCAACTAGCAAGCACAATGACATTCAATACGTTGTAGCACGGTGTGGATACCATGCAAGATGACCAACAATGGTATGCATATGTCACTGACCATGACCAAAGAATGTCACCATGTGTGGTAAACATTGACAGCTCATAACACGAGTCACAAATGGTCAGAGTGGAAGATAATGGTTTCTAAATACAAGTTCTTGACTAGCAAGTACAAATACCTTCAATATGTAGTGGCACAGTGTGGCTACAATGCACAGTGACCAACCAAAGTATGCATATGTCACTGACCATGACCAAAGATTTTCACTTCATGTGGTCAATGTTGACAACTCACAACACAAGTCATAGATATTCAGAGGGTCTAACAACGGTTTGGGAACACTAGCTATCAACAAGAAAGCACAAAGACCTTTGATACGTAATGATAGTCGTGGTAACCATATACAGGGATAAACCAAAGTAGGCATATGCCACTAACCATGACCAAACGGATTTCACAGTGTGTGGTCAACGTTGAAAACTCATAACACGAGTCACAAGTGGTCAGTAGGGGAAACCATGGGTTGGGATCACTAGTTATCAACTAACAAGTAGAAAGATCTTCAACAAGTAGTGGCACGTTGTGGCAAGCATACACAGTGACCAACCAAAGGATGCATGTCACTGGTTATGACCGAAGAAGTCCACTATGTGTGGTCAACATTTACAACTCATAACACGTGTCACAAATGGTCAGAGGGAGAGACAATGGTTTGGGAACCCTATGTATTGACTAGAAAGGACAAAGAACTTTGATACGCAGTGGCACGGTGTGGCTAATATGCACACCAAACTATCAAACTAGGCATATGTCACTCACCATGACCAGAGAATTTCAATATGGGTGGTCACTGTTGACCAACCATAACACGAGTCACACACGGTCAGGGGAGGAAACAATGCTATGGGAATATCAGTTCTCAAATAGCAAGTACAACGACCTTCAGTCAGTAGTAGCACGGTGTGGCTACCATGCACAATGACTGACCAAAGTAGGCATATGTACTGCCTTTGACCAAAGGAATCTCTGTGTGTGGTCGGCGTTGACAACTCATAATACGAGTCACAAATGGTCAGAGGGGAAAACAGTGGTTTGGGAGCACAAAGTATCAAATAGCAAGCACAAGGAGCTGCAATACGTTGTGGCACGGTGTGGATACCATGCACGATGACCAACCAACGTAGGCATATGTCACTGACCATGACCACATAACTTCACTAAGTGTGGTGAACTTTGACAACTCATAACACGAGTCACAAATGGTCAGGGTGGAAGATAGTGGTTTGTGAGTACCAGCTATCGACTAGCAAGTACAAATACCTTCACTATGTAGTGGCAAAGTGTAGCTACAATGCACAGTGACCAACCAAATCATGCATATGTCACTGACCATGAACAAAGAATTTCACTTCATGTGGTCAACATTTACAACTCACAACACGAGTCACAGATAGTCAGAGGGGGCTAATAAATGGTTTGGGAACACTAGCTGTCAACAAGAAAGCACAAAGACCTTCAATACATAGTGACACGGCGTGATAACCATGTAGAGTGACAAACCAAAGTAGGCATGTGTCACAAACCATGACCAAACGGATTTCAGTGTGTGTGGTCAACGTTGAAAACTCATCACACGAGTCACAAATGGTGAGTGGGGGAAACCATGGGTTGGGAACGCTAGTTATCAACTAGCAAGTAGAACAATTTTCAACAAGTAGTGGCACGGTGTGGCTAGCATGCACAGTGACCAACCATATGATGGACACGTCACTGACTATGACCGAAGAAGTCCACTATGTATGGTCAACATTGACAACTCATAACACGAGTCACAAATGGTCAGAGGGAGAGATAATGGTTTGGGAACCCTATGTATCGACTAGAACGGACAAAGAACTTCAATATGTAGTGGCACGGTATGGCTACTATGCACAACAAACAACCAAACCAGGCATATGTCACCGACCATGATGAAATAATTTGAATATGGGTTGTCAACATTCACCAATCGTGACACAAGTCACAAACGGTCAGAGGGGGAAACAATGGTTTGTGAATACCAGTTATCAACTAGCAAGTACAGCGACCTTCAATCAGTATAAGCACGGTGTGGCTACCATGCACAATGACCGACCAGAGTTAGGCATATGTACTACGTTTGACCGAAGAAATCGCTGTGTGTGGTCAGCGTTGACAACATATAATAGGAGTCACAAATGGTCAGAGGGGAAGACAATAATTTGGGAACACCAGGTATCAACTAGCAAGCACAAGAACCTTCAATAAGTCGTGGCATGGTGTGGATACCATGCACGATGACCAACCAAAGTAGGCATATGTCACTGACCATGACCAAATAATGTCACTAAGTGTGGTCAACATTGATAACTCATAACACGCATCACAAACGGTCAAAGTGGAAGATAATGGTTTGTGAATACTAGGCATCGACTAGCAAGTATAAATACCTTCAATATGTAGTGGCACAGCGTGGCTACCATGCACATTGACCAACCAAAGAATGCATATGTCACTGACCATGACCAATGAATTTCACTTCACGTGGTCAGCGTTGACAACTCACAACACGAGTCACTGATAGTCAGAGGGGGGTAACAATGGTTTGGGAACACTAGCTATCAACTAGAAAGCACAAAGATCTTCAATACGTAGTGACACGGCGTGGTAACCACGTACAGTGACAAACCAAACTAGGCACATGTCACTAACCATGACCAAAGAATTTCAATATGAGTGGTCAACGTTCACAACCCATAACATGAGTCAGAACCAGTCAGAGGGGGAAAACATGGTTTCAAAACACTATGTATCTTCTAGCAAGCACAAAGATTTTTTGTATGTATTGGCACGGTGTGGCTACCGTGCACAATGACCTACCCAAGTAGGCATACATCAGTGCTCATGACCAAAGAAGTTTAGTGTGTCTCGTCAACGTTCACAACTCATAATACAAGTAAAGAACGGGCAGAGGGAGAAACAATGGTTTGGGAATGCTCGGTATCGACTAGGAAGTACAAAGACATTTGATAAGTGGTGGCACGGTGTGGCTATCATGCACAATGACCAACCAAAAGTATGCTTGTGTCACTGAATATCATAGAAAGAGTTTCACTGTGTGTCGTCAACTTTCCTTCTTACGGCTGGTCAATCGGAACAATGGTTGAGAGGTTATTCAAGCTCAAAGTTGCAAAACTTGAAATTCTGTCTGCGTCAAATTTTTATGATTAAACTAACTTTGTTATCATTCATACATTTGGAATCTACCCTCTAATATTACACCCCCTTGTTTTATGCCCTTTGCCCATAGGAACCCTTATAATGTCATTTGGACATCATATGAACACCATGTGAGTTGGCTTAGTGCTTATAGAGTTACATTCTGGAGCGGTAGGTCCTGGGTTTCAATCCTCGTACACGCAATATAGAATAGGCTTGCGGCCTCGGGGGAGGGGGGGGGGGGAGGGGCGTGTTGTGATACCTCAACTCTACCTTCAAGCCTTAGCCGTGGGGGGGTAGGGGGGCTTTCATAATGCGGTAGCAAATCTGTCCTCCATGTCGTCCACGGAACATCCCTCTAGGGCGGTGGGAGGGAGTATTCCAGTGAAGGCACCTACGTGTAACAAATAAACAAATGCCAACCTGGTGTCAAAGGGAGAAACATCTTGCTATTTACTGACTAGCAAGAACAAAGAATTTCAACAAGTAGTGGAACGGTGTGGCTACCATGCACAATGACCAACCAGATCAGGCATGTGCCACTTACCATGACCAAATAAGTTTACTATGTGTGGTCAACATTGACAACCCATAATATGGGTCACAAATTGTCAGAGGGGGAAACAATGGTTTGGGAATACTAGATACCAACTAGCAAGTACAACGACATTCAGTCAGTAGTAGCACGGTGTGGCTACCATGCACAATGACCGACCAAAGTAGGCATATGTACTGCCTTTGAGCAAAGAAATCCACTGTGTGTGGTCACCGTTGACAACTCATAATACGAGTCACGAATGGTAAGAGGGGGAAACAATTATTTGGGAACACCAAGTATCAAATAGCAAGCACAAGGACCTTCAATAGGTTGTGGCACGGTGTGGATACCATGCACGATGACCACCCAAAGTAGGCATATGTCAATGACCATGACCAAATAATGTCACTAAGTGTGGTAAACTTTGACAACTCATAACACGAGTCACAAATGGTCAGGGTGGAAGAAAATGGTTCGTGAATACTGCTTACCGGCTAGCAAGTACAAATACCTTCAATATGTAGTGGCACAGTGTGGCTACAATGCACAGTGACCAACCAAAGTATGCATATGTCACTGACCATGAACAAAGAATTTCACTTCATGTGGTCAACATTTACAACTCACAACACGAGTCACAGATAGTCAGAGGGGGCTATGAATGGTTTGGGAACACTAGGTGTCACAATGACACGGCGTGGTAACCATGTACAGTGACAAACCAAAGTAGGCATATGTCACAAACCATGACCAAATGGATTTAATAGTGTGTGGTCAACGTTGAAAACTCATAACACGAGTCACAAATGGTCAGTGGGGGAAACCATGGGTCGAGAACACTGGTTATCAAATAGCAAGTAGACAGATTTTCAACAAACAGTGGCACGGTGTGGCTAGCGTGCACAGTGACCAACCAAAGGATGCACACGTCACTGACTATGACTGAAGAAGTCCACTATGTATGGTCAACATTGACAACTCATAACACGAGTCACAAATGGTCAGAGGGAGAGAAAATGGTTTGGGAACCCTATGTATCGACTAGAAAGGACAAAGAACTTCAATACGTAGTGGCATGGTGTGGCTACTATGCACACCAAACAACCAAACTAGGCATATGTCACTGACGATGACCAGAGAATTTCAATATGGGTGGTCAACATTCACCAACCATAACACGAGTCACAAACGGTCAGAGGGGGGAATAATGGTATGGGAATATCAGCTCTCAACTAGCAAGTATAGCGACCTTCAATCAATATAAGCACGGTGTGGCTACCATGCACAATGACCGCCCAAAGTAGGCATATGTACTACCTTTGACCAAAGAGATCCGCTGTGTGTGGACAGTGTTGACAACTCATAATACGAATCACAAATGGTCAGAGGGGGAAACAATGGTCTCGGAACATCAGGTATCAACTAGCAAGCACAAGGACCTTCAACAAGTTGTGGCACGGTGTGGATGCCATGCACGATGACCAACCAAAGTAGGCATATGTCATTGACCATGACCAAATAATGTCTCTTAGTGTGGTAATCTTTGACAGCTCATAACACAAGTCACAAATGGTCAGAGTGGAAGACAATGGTTCGTGAATGCTAGTTATCGAATAGCAAGTACAAATACCTTCAATATGTTGTGGCACAGCGTGGCTACCATGCACAGTGACCAACCAAAGTATGCATATGTCACTGACCATGACCAACGAATTCCACTTCATGTGGTCAGCGTTGACAACTCATAACACGAGTCACAAATGGTCAGAGTGGAAGACAATGGTTCGTGAATGCTAGTTATCGAATAGCAAGTACAAATACCTTCAATATGTTGTGGCACAGCGTGGCTACCATGCACAGTGACCAACCAAAGTATGCATATGTCACTGACCATGACCAACGAATTCCACTTCATGTGGTCAGCGTTGACAACTCATAACACAAGTCACAGATAGACAAAGGGGGGTAACAATGGTTTGGGAACACTAGCTATTAACTAGAAAGCACAAATGCCTTTTGTATGTAGTGACACGGTGTGGTAATCATGTACAGAGACAAACCAAATTAGGCGTATGTCACAAACCATGACCAAACGTATTTCACAGTGTGTGGTCAACGTTGAAAACTCATAACACGAGTCACAAATAGTCAGTGGGGGAAACCATGGGTTGGGAACACTAGTTATCAAATAGCAAGTAGAAATATCTTCAACAAGTAGTGGCACGTTGTGGCTAGCGTGCACAGTGACCAACCAAAGGCTTCATATGTCAGTGGCTATGACCGAAGAAGTCCACTATGTGTGGTCAACATTCACAACTCATAACACGAGTCACAAAGGGTCAGAGGGAGAGACAATGGTTTGAGAACCCTATGTATTGACTAGAAAGGAAAAAGAACTTCAGTACGTAGTGGCACGGTGTGGCTAATATGCACACCAAACTACCAAACTAGGCATATGTCACTGACCATGACCAGAGAATTGCAGTATGGGTGGTCACCATTGACCAACCATAACACGAGTCACAAACGTTCAGGGGAGGAAACAATGATATGGGAATATCAGCTCTCAACTAGCAAGTACAACAACCTTCAGTTAGTAGTAGCACGGTGTGGCTACCATGGGCAATGACTGACCAAAGTAGGCATATGTACTGCCTTTGACCACAGAAATCCGCTGTGTGTGGTCAACGTTGACAACTCATAATACGAGTCACAAATGGACAGAGGGGGAAATAATGGTTTAGGAACACAAAGTATCAAATAGCAAGCACAAGGAACTTTAATACGTTGTGGCACGGTGTGGATACCATGCACGATGACCAACCAAAGTAGGCATATGTCACTGACCATGACCAACTAATGTCACTAAGTGTGGTAAACTTTGACAACTCATAACACGAGTCACAAATGGTCAGGGTGGAAGACAATGGTTTGTGAATACTAGTTATCGACTAGCAAGTACAAATACCTTCAATATGTAGTGGCACAGTGTGGCTACAATGCACAGTGACCAACCAAAGTATGCATATGTCTCAGACCATGACCAAATAATGTCACTCAGTGTGGTAAACTTTGACAACTCATAACACGAGTCACAAATGGTCAGGGTGGAAGACAATGGTTTGTGAATACTAGTTATCGACTAGCAAGTACAAATACCTTCAATATGTAGTGGCACAGTGTGGCTACAATGCACAGTGACCAACCAAAGCATGCACATGTCACTGACCATGAACAAAGAATTTCAGTTAATGTGGTCAACATTTACAACTCACAACACGACTCACAGATAGTCAGAGGGGGCTAACAATGGTTTGGGAAGACTGGCTGTCAACAAGAAAGCACAAAGACCTTCAATACATAATGACACGGCGTGGTAACCATGTACGGTGACAAACCAAAGTAGACATATGTCACAAACGATGACCAAACGGATTTTAGTGTGTGTCGTCAACGTTAAAAACTCATAACACGAGTCACAAATGGTCAGTGGGGGAAACTATGGGTTGGGAGCACTAGTTATCAACTAGCAAGTAGAACTATTTTTAACAAGTAGTGGCACGGTGTGGCTAGCGTGCACAGTGACCAACCAAAGGATGCACACGTCACTGACTATGACTGAAGAAGTCCAGTATGTATGGTCAACATTGACAACTCATAACACGAGTCACAAATGGTCAGAGGGAGAGACAATGGGTGAAGAAACCTATGTATCGACTAGAAAGGACAAAAAACTTCAATACGTAGAGGCACAATGTGGCTACTATGCACACCAAACAACCAAACTAGGCATATGTCACCGACCATGATGAAAGAATCTCGATATGGGTGGTAAACATACACCAATCATAACATGAGTCAAAAACGGTCAGAGTGGGAAATAATGGTCTGTGAATACCAGTTCTCAACTAGCAAGTACAGCGACCTTCAATCAGTATACGCACAGTATGGCTACCATGCTTAATGACCGGCCAAAGTAGGCATATGTACTACGTTTGACCGAAGAAATCGCTGTGTGTGGTCAGCGTTAACAACTCATAATAGGAGTCACAAATGGTCAGAGGGGGAGACAATGGTTTTGGAATACCAGGTATCAACTAGCAAGCACAAGGACCTTCAATAAGTTGTGGCACGGTGTGGATGTCATGCACGATGACCAACCAAAGTAGGCATATGTCTCAGACCATGACCAAATAATGTCACTCAGTGTGGTAAACTTTGACAACTCATAACACGGGTCACAAACGGTCAGGGTGGAAGATAATGGGTTTTGAATACTAGTTATTGATTAGCAAGTACATATACCTTCAATATGTAGTGGCACAGCGTGGCTACCATGCACATTGACCAACCAAAGTATGCATATGTCACCGACCATGACCAACGACTTCACTTCATGTGGTCAGCAAAACAACTCACAACACGAGTCACTGATAGTCAGCGGGGGGTAACAATGGTTTGGGAACACTAGCTATAAACTAGAAAGCACAAATACCTTTTATACGTAGTGACACGACGTGGTAAAAAAGTACATTGACAAACCAAAGTAGGCATATGTCACTAACCATAACCAAAGAATTTCAATATGAGTGGTCAACGTTCACAACCCATAACATGAGTCACAAATGGTCAGAGGGGGAAAACATGGTTCCAAAACACTATGTATCTTCTAGCAAGTACAAAGATTATTCGTATGTATTGGTACGGTGTGGCTACGGTGCACAATGACCTACCCAAGTAGGCGTACATCACTGCTCATGACCAATGAAGTTAAGTGTGTGTGGTCAACGTTCACAACTCATAATACAAGTCAAAAATGGGCAGAGGGAGAAACAATCGTTTGGGAATACTCGGTATTGATTAGCAAGTACAAAGACCTTCGATAAGTGGTGGCAGGCTGTGGCTACCATGCACAATGACCAACCAAAGTATGCTTGTGTCACTGAATGTCAGAAGAAGAGTTTCACAGTGTGTAGCCAACTTTCCTTCTTACGGCTGGTCAATCAGAGCAATGGTTGAGATGTTATTCAAGCTCAAAGTTGCAAAATATGAAATTCCATCCGCGTCAATTTGTTTTCATTAAACTAACTTTTTTTATCCTTCATACTTTTGAAAACTACCCTCTAATGTTACACCCCCTATTTTATGCCCCTTACCCATATGAACCCTTATAATGTCAGTTGGACATCATATGAACACCATGTGAGTTGGCTTAGTGCTTATAGAGTTACATTCTGGAGCGGTATGTCCTGGATTTGAATCCTCGTACGCGCAATATAGAATAGGCTTGCGACCTGGGGGGGGGGAGCGTGTTGTGATACCTCAACTCTACCTTCGAGCCTAAGCCGTGGGGGGATGGGGGAGGGGGTGTCATAATGCGGTCGCAAATCTGTCCTCCAGGTCGTCCAGGGAACATCCTTCTAGGGGGGTGGGAGGGAGTATTACAGTGAAGGCACCTATGCGTAACAAATCAACAAAAACCAAACTGGTGTCAAAGGGAGAAACCATTTGCTATTTATTGACTAGCAAGTACAAAGAATTTCAACAAGTAATGGAACGGTGTGGCTACCATGCACAATGACCAACCAGATTACGCATGTGCCACTTACCATGACCAACTGATTTTACTATGTGTGATCAACGTTGACAACCCATTATATGGGTCACGAATTGTCAGAAGGGGAACCAATGGTTTGGGAATACTAGATACCAACTAGCAAGTACAGCGACATTCAGTCAGTATTAGCACCGTGTGGCTACAATGCACACTGACCGACCAAAGTAGGCATATGTACTGCCTTTGAGCAAAGAAATCCACTGTGTGTGGTCAACGTTGACAACTCATAATACGAGTCACAAATGGTCAGAGGGAGAGACAGTGGTTTGGTTGCGGAGTGGTGCAAACTGGTAACGGAGTAGTGCGAACTGGTTGCAGAGTGGTGCAGACTGGTTGCGGACTGGTGCGAACGGGTTGTGGAGTGGTGCGAACTGGTTGCGGAGGGGTGCAAACTGGTTGCGGAGTGGTACAAACTGGTTGCGGAGTGGTGCGAATTGGGTGCGGAGTGGTACAAACAGGTTGCAGAGTGGTGCGAACTGGTTCCGGAGGGGTGCAAACTGGTTGCAGAGTGGTGCGAACGGGTTGCGGAGTGGTCTGAACTGGTTGCGGAGTGGTCCCAACGGGTTGCGGAGTGGTGCGAATAGGTTGCGGAGTGGTGCGAACGGGTTGCGCAGTGGTGCAAACTGGTTGCGGAGGGGTGCGAACTGGTTGCGGAGTGGTCCGAACTGGTTGCGGAGTGGTCCAAACTGGTTGCGGAGTGGTGCGAATTGGGTGCGGAGTGGTACAAACAGGTTGCAGAGTGGTGCGAACTGGTTCCGGAGGGGTGCAAACTGGTTGCAGAGTGGTGCGAACGGGTTGCGGAGTGGTCTGAACTGGTTGCGGAGTGGTCCCAACGGGTTGCGGAGTGGTGCGAATAGGTTGCGGAGTGGTGCGAACGGGTTGCGCAGTGGTGCAAACTGGTTGCGGAGGGGTGCGAACTGGTTGCGGAGTGGTCCGAACTGGTTGCGGAGTGGTCCAAACTGGTTGCGGAGTGGTGCGAATTGGGTGCGGAGTGGTACAAACAGGTTGCAGAGTGGTGCGAACTGGTTCCGGAGGGGTGCAAACTGGTTGCAGAGTGGTGCGAACGGGTTGCGGAGTGGTCTGAACTGGTTGCGGAGTGGTCCCAACGGGTTGCGGAGTGGTGCGAATAGGTTGCGGAGTGGTGCGAACGGGTTGCGCAGTGGTGCAAACTGGTTGCGGAGGGGTGCGAACTGGTTGCGGAGTGGTCCGAACTGGTTGCGGAGTGGTCCAAACTGGTTGCGGAGTGGTGCGAATTGGGTGCGGAGTGGTACAAACAGGTTGCAGAGTGGTGCGAACTGGTTCCGGAGGGGTGCAAACTGGTTGCAGAGTGGTGCGAACGGGTTGCGGAGTGGTCTGAACTGGTTGCGGAGTGGTCCCAACGGGTTGCGGAGTGGTGCGAATAGGTTGCGGAGTGGTGCGAACGGGTTGCGCAGTGGTGCAAACTGGTTGCGGAGGGGTGCGAACTGGTTGCGGAGTGGTCCGAACTGGTTGCGGAGTGGTCCAAACTGGTTGCGGAGTGGTGCGAACTGGTTGTGGAGTGGTACGAACTGGTTGCGGAGTGGTGCGAACTGGTTGCGGAGTGGTGCAAACTGGTTGCGGAGAGCTGCGAACTGGTTGCGGAGTGGTTCAAACTTGTTGCGGAGTGGTGCAAACTGGTAACGGAGTGGTGCGAACTGGTCGAGGAGTGGTGCGAACTGGTTGTCGAGTGGTGCGAAACGGTTGCGGAGTGGTGCAAACGGCTAACGGAGTGGTGCGAACTGGTTGCGGAGTGGTGTAAACTGGTTGCGGAGTGGTGCCAACTGGTTGCGGAGTGTTGCGAACTCGTTGTGGAGGGCTGCGAACGGATTGTGGAGTGGTGGGAACTGGTTGCGGAGTGGTGCAAACGTGTTGCGGAGTGGTGCGAATAGGTTGCGGAGTGGTGCGAACTGGTTGCGCAGTGGTGCTAACTGGTTGAGGAGTGCTGTGAACTGGTTGCGGAGTGGTGCCAACTGGTTGCCGAGTGTTACGAACTGGTTGCGGAGTGGTGCAAACTGGTTGCGGAGTGGTGCGAACTGGTTGCAGAGTGGTGCGAACGGGTTGCGGAGTGGTGCAAACTGGTTGCGGAGTGGTGCGAACTGCTTGCGGAGTGGCACAGACTGGTTGTGGAGTGGTGCAAACTGGTTGCGGAGTGGTGCAAACTGGTTGCGGAGAGGTGCGAACTGGTTGCGGAGTGGTGCGAACTAGTTGCCGAGTTGTGCAAACTGGTTGCAGAATGGTGCGAACTGGTTGCGGAGTGGTGCAAACGGGTTGCGGAGTGGTGCGAACTGGTTGCGGAGGGGTGCGAACTGGTTGCGGAGTGGTACGAACTGGTTGCGGAGTGGTGCAAACTGGTTGCGGAGAGGTGCGAACTGGTTGCGGAGTGGTGCGAACTAGTTGCCGAGTTGTGCAAACTGGTTGCAGAATGGTGCGAACTGGTTGCGGAGTGGTGCAAACGGGTTGCGGAGTGGTGCGAACTGGTTGCGGAGGGGTGCGAACTGGTTGCGGAGTGGTACGAACTGGTTGCGGAGTGGTGCAAACTGGTTGCGGAGAGGTGCGAACTGGTTGCGGAGTGGTGCGAACTAGTTGCCGAGTTGTGCAAACTGGTTGCAGAATGGTGCGAACTGGTTGCGGAGTGGTGCAAACTGGTTGCGGAGTGGTGTGAACTGGTTGCGGAGTGGTGCCAACTGGTTGCGGAGTGGTGCGAACTGGTTGTGGAGTGGTACGAACTGGTTGCGGAGTGGTGCGAACTGGTTGCGGAGTGGTGCAAACTGGTTTTGGAGAGCTGCGAACTGGTTGCGGAGTGGTTCAAAATGGTTGCGGAGTGGTGCAAACTGGTAACGGAGTGGTGCGAACTGGTCGAGGAGTGGTGCGAACTGGTTGTCGAGTGGTGCGAAACGGTTGCGGAGTGGTGCAAACGGCTAACGGAGTGGTGCGAACTGGTTGCGGAGTGGTGCAAACTGGTTGCGGAGTGGTGTGAACTGGTTGCGGAGTCGTGCGAACTGGTTCCGGAGTGGTGCGAACGGGTTGCGGAGAGGTGCGTACTGGTTGCGGAGTGGTTCTAACTGGTTGCGGAGTGGTGCGAACTGGTAACGGAGTGGTGCGATCTGGTTGCAGAGTGGTGCGAACTGGTTTCGGAGTTGTCAAACTGGTTGCGGAACGGTGCGAACGGGTTGTGGAGTGGTGCGAACTGGTTGTGGAGTGGTGCGAACTGGTTGCGGAGTGGTGCGAACTGCTTGTGGAGAGGTGTAAACTGGTTGCGCAGTGGTGCGAACTGGTTGTGGAGTGGTGCGAACTGGTTGCGGGGTGGTACGAACTGGTTGCGCAGTGGTGGGAACTGGTTGCGGAGTGGTACGAACTGGTTGCAGAGTGGTGAGAACTGGTTGCGGAGTGTTACGAACTGGTTGCGGAGTGGTGCGAACTTGTTGCGGAGTGGTACGAACTGGTTGCGGAGTGGTGCGAACTGGTTGCGGAGTGGTGCGAACTTGTTGCGGAGAGCTGCGAACTGGTTGCCGAGTGGATCAAACTGGTTGCGGAGTTGTGCAAACTGGTAACGGAGTGGTGGGAACTGGTTCCAGAGTGGTGCAAACTGGTTGCGGAGTGGTGCGAACCGGTTGCGGAGTGGTGCAAACTGGTAACGGAGTAGTGCGAACTGGTTGCAGAGTGGTACGAACTGGTTGCGGAGTGGTGCGAAACGGTTGTGGAGTGGTGCAAACGGCAAACGGAGTGGTGCGAACTGGTTGCGGAGTGGTGCAAACTGGTTGCGGAGTGGTGCGAACTGGTTGCGCAGTGGTGCGAACTGGTTGCGGGGTGGTACGAACTGGTTGCGCAGTGGTGCGAACTGGTTGCGGGGTGGTACGAACTGGTTGCGCAGTGGTGCGAACTGGTTGCGGGGTGGTACGAACTGGTTGCGCAGTGGTGCGAACTGGTTGCGGGGTGGTACGAACTGGTTGCGCAGTGGTGCGAACTGGTTGCGGGGTGGTACGAACTGGTTGCGCAGTGGTGCGAACTGGTTGCGGGGTGGTACGAACTGGTTGCGCAGTGGTGCGAACTGGTTGCGGGGTGGTACGAACTGGTTGCGCAGTGGTGCGAACTGGTTGCGGGGTGGTACGAACTGGTTGCGCAGTGGTGCGAACTGGTTGCGGGGTGGTACGAACTGGTTGCGCAGTGGTGCGAACTGGTTGCGGGGTGGTACGAACTGGTTGCGCAGTGGTGCGAACTGGTTGCGGGGTGGTACGAACTGGTTGCGCAGTGGTGCGAACTGGTTGCGGGGTGGTACGAACTGGTTGCGCAGTGGTGCGAACTGGTTGCGGGGTGGTACGAACTGGTTGCGCAGTGGTGCGAACTGGTTGCGGGGTGGTACGAACTGGTTGCGCAGTGGTGCGAACTGGTTGCGGGGTGGTACGAACTGGTTGCGCAGTGGTGCGAACTGGTTGCGGGGTGGTACGAACTGGTTGCGCAGTGGTGCGAACTGGTTGCGGGGTGGTACGAACTGGTTGCGCAGTGGTGCGAACTGGTTGCGGGGTGGTACGAACTGGTTGCGCAGTGGTGCGAACTGGTTGCGGGGTGGTACGAACTGGTTGCGCAGTGGTGCGAACTGGTTGCGGGGTGGTACGAACTGGTTGCGCAGTGGTGCGAACTGGTTGCGGGGTGGTACGAACTGGTTGCGCAGTGGTGCGAACTGGTTGCGGGGTGGTACGAACTGGTTGCGCAGTGGTGCGAACTGGTTGCGGGGTGGTACGAACTGGTTGCGCAGTGGTGCGAACTGGTTGCGGGGTGGTACGAACTGGTTGCGCAGTGGTGCGAACTGGTTGCGGGGTGGTACGAACTGGTTGCGCAGTGGTGCGAACTGGTTGCGGGGTGGTACCAACTGGTTGCGGAGTGGTGCGAACTGGTTGCGGAGTGGTGCGAACTGGTTGCGGAGTGGTGCGAACTGGTTACGGAGTGGTGCGAACTGGTTGCGGAGAGGTGCGAACTGGTTGTGGAGTGGTTCGAACTGGTTGCGGAGTGGTGCGGACTGGTGACGGAGTGGTGCGCTCTGGTTGCAGAGTGGTGCGAACTGGTTGCGAAGTTGTGCGAACTGGGTGCGGAGTGGTGCGAACTGGCTGCGGAGTGGTGCGAACTGGTTGCGGAGTGGTGCGAACGGGTTGCAGAGTGGTGCGAACTGGTTTGGGAGTGGTGGGAACTGGTTGCGGAGTGGTGCGAACTGGTTGCAGAGTGGTGCGAACTGGTTTCGCAGTGGTGCGAAGTGAGTGTGGAGTGATGCGAACTGGTTGCGGAGTGGTGCGAACTGGTTGCGGAGTCGTGTGAACTGGTTGCGGAGTGGTGCGAACTGGTTGCGGAGTGTTACAAACTGGTTGCCGAGTTGTCCGAACTGGTTGCGGAGTGGTACCAACTGGTTGCAGAGTGGTCCGAACTGGTTGCAAAGTGGTGCGAACTGATTGCGGAGTGGTGCGTACTGGTTGTGGAGTGGTGCAGACTGGTTGTGGAGTGGTGCAAACTGGTTGCGGAGTGGTGCGAACTGGTTGCGGACTGGTGCGAACTGGTCGCGGAGTGGTGCAAACTGGTTGCGGAGTGGTGGGAATTGGTTGAGGAGTGGTCCGAACTGGTTGCGGGGTGGTGCAGACTGGTTGTGGAGTGGTGCGAACTGGTAGCGGACTGGTGCGGACCGGTTGCGGAATGGTGCGAACAGGTTGGGGAGTGGTGTGAACTGGTTGCGGAGTGGAGCGAACTGGTCGCGGAGTGGTGCAAACGCGCTGCAGAATGGTGCAAACTGGTTGCGGAGTGGTGTAAACTGGTTGCGAAGGGATGCGAACAGGTTGCCGAGTGGTGCGAACTGGTTGCAGAGTGGTGCAAACTGGTTGCGGAGTGCTGCAAATTGGTTGCAGAGAGGTGCAAACTGGTTGCTGAGTGGTGCGAACTGGTTCCGGAGTGGTGCGAACTGGTTGCGCAGTGGTGGAACTGGTTGCGGAGTGGTGCGAACTGGTTGCAGAGTGGTGCGAACTGGTTGCGGAGTGGTGCGAACTGATTGTGGTGTGGTGTGAACTGGTTGCGGAGAGGTCCGAACTG
>SZWC01000570.1:42393-54043 GCA_023375785.1 Penium margaritaceum | reverse complement strand
GCGGAGTGGTGCGAACCGGTTGCGGAGTGGTGGGAACCGGTTGCGGAGTGGTGGGAACGGGTTGCGCAGTGGTACGAACTGGTTGCAGAGTGGTGTGAACCGGTTGCGGAGTGGTGCAAGCTGGTTGCGGAGTGGTGCAAACTGGTTGCGGAGTGGTACAAAAGGGGTGCGGAGTGGTGCGAACTGGTTGCGGTGTGGTGCCAACTGGTTGTTGAGTGGTGTCAACTGGTTTCGAAGAGGTGCGAACGGGTTGCGGAGTGGTCTGAACTGGTTGCAGAGTGGTGCCAACTGGTTGCGGAGTGGTGCGAACTGGTTGCAGAGTGGTACGAACTGGTTGCGGAGTGGTGCGAACTGGTTGCGGAGTGGTGCGAACTGGTTGCGGAGTCGTGTGAACTGGTTGCGGAGTGGTGCGAACTGGTTGCGGAGTGTTACAAACTGGTTGCCGAGTTGTGCGAACTGGTTGCGGAGTGGTACCAATTGGTTGCAGAGTGGTCCGAACTGGTTGCAAAGTGGTGCGAACTGATTGCGGAGTGGTGCGTACTGGTTGTGGAGTGGTGCAGACTGGTTGTGGAGTGGTGCAAACTGGTTGCGGAGTGGTGCAAACTGGTTGCGGACTGGTGCGAACTGGTTGCGGAGTGGTGCGAACTGGTTGCGGAGTGGTGGGAATTGGTTGAGGAGTGGTCCGAACTGGTTGCGGGGTGGTGCAGACTGGTTGTGGAGTGGTGCGAACTGGTAGCGGACTGGTGCGGACCGGTTGCGGAATGGTGCGAACAGGTTGGGGAGTGGTGTGAACTGGTTGCGGAGTGGAGCGAACTGGTCGCGGAGTGGTGCAAACTCGCTGCAGAATGGTGCAAACTGGTTGCGGAGTGGTGTAAACTGGTTGCGAAGGGATGCGAACAGGTTGCCAAGTGGTGCGAACTGGTTGCAGAGTGGTGCAAACTGGTTGTGGAGTGCTGCAAACTGGTTGCAGAGAGGTGCAAACTGGTTGCTGAGTGGTGCGAACTGGTTCCGGAGTGGTGCGAACTGGTTGCGCAGTGGTGGAACTGGTTGCGGAGTGGTGCGAACTGGTTGCAGAGTGGTGCGAACTGGTTGCGGAGTGGTGCGAATTGATTGCGGTGTGGTGTGAACTGGTTGCGGAGAGGTCCGAACTGTTTGCGGAGTGGTGCGGATTGGTTGCAGAGTGGTGCGAACTCCTTGCGGAGTGGTGCGAACTGCTTGCAGAGTGGTGCGAACGGGTTGCGGAGTGGTCCGAACTGGTTGCGGAGAGGTGCTAACTGGATGCAGAGTGGTACGAACTGGTTGCAGAGTGGTGTGAACCGATTGCGGAGTGCTGCGAACCGGTTGCGGAGTGGTGCAAACCGGTTGCCGAGTGGTGCAAACTGGTTGCGGAGTGGTGCAAACTGGTTGCGGAGTGGTGCGAACTAGTTGCGGAGTGGAACAAACTGGTTATGGAGTGGTGCGAACGGGTTGCTGAGTGGTGCGAACTGGTTGCGGAGTGGTGCGAACTGGTTGCCAAGTGGTGCGAACTGGTTGCGGAGTGGTGCGAACTGGTTGCGGAGAGGTGCGTACTGGTTGCGGAGTGGTTCGAACTGGTTGTGGAGTGGTGCGAACTGGTAACGGAGTGGTGCGAACTGGTTGCGGAGGGGTGCGAACTGGTTGCGGAGTGGTGCGCACTGGTTGCGGAGAGGTGCGTACTGGTTGCGGAGTGGTGCGAACTGGTCGCGGAGTGGTGCGAACCGGTTGCGGAGTGGTGCAAACTGGTTGCCGAGTGGTGCGAACTGGTTGCGGAGGGGTGCGAACTGGTTGCGGAGTGGTGCGCACTGGTTGCGGAGAGGTGCGTACTGGTTGCGGAGTGGTGCGAACTGGTCGCGGAGTGGTGCGAACCGGTTGCGGAGTGGTGCAAACTGGTTGCCGAGTGGTGCGAACTGGTTGCGGAGGGGTGCGAACTGGTTGCGGAGTGGTGCGCACTGGTTGCGGAGAGGTGCGTACTGGTTGCGGAGTGGTGCGAACTGGTCGCGGAGTGGTGCGAACCGGTTGCGGAGTGGTGCAAACTGGTTGCCGAGTGGTGCGAACTGGTTGCGGAGGGGTGCGAACTGGTTGCGGAGTGGTGCGCACTGGTTGCGGAGAGGTGCGTACTGGTTGCGGAGTGGTGCGAACTGGTCGCGGAGTGGTGCGAACCGGTTGCGGAGTGGTGCAAACTGGTTGCCGAGTGGTGCGAACTGGTTGCGGAGGGGTGCGAACTGGTTGCGGAGTGGTGCGCACTGGTTGCGGAGAGGTGCGTACTGGTTGCGGAGTGGTGCGAACTGGTCGCGGAGTGGTGCGAACCGGTTGCGGAGTGGTGCAAACTGGTTGCCGAGTGGTGCGAACTGGTTGCGGAGGGGTGCGAACTGGTTGCGGAGTGGTGCGCACTGGTTGCGGAGAGGTGCGTACTGGTTGCGGAGTGGTGCGAACTGGTCGCGGAGTGGTGCGAACCGGTTGCGGAGTGGTGCAAACTGGTTGCCGAGTGGTGCGAACTGGTTGCGGAGGGGTGCGAACTGGTTGCGGAGTGGTGCGCACTGGTTGCGGAGAGGTGCGTACTGGTTGCGGAGTGGTGCGAACTGGTCGCGGAGTGGTGCGAACCGGTTGCGGAGTGGTGCAAACTGGTTGCCGAGTGGTGCGAACTGGTTGCGGAGGGGTGCGAACTGGTTGCGGAGTGGTGCGCACTGGTTGCGGAGAGGTGCGTACTGGTTGCGGAGTGGTGCGAACTGGTCGCGGAGTGGTGCGAACCGGTTGCGGAGTGGTGCAAACTGGTTGCCGAGTGGTGCGAACTGGTTGCGGAGGGGTGCGAACTGGTTGCGGAGTGGTGCGCACTGGTTGCGGAGAGGTGCGTACTGGTTGCGGAGTGGTGCGAACTGGTCGCGGAGTGGTGCGAACCGGTTGCGGAGTGGTGCAAACTGGTTGCCGAGTGGTGCGAACTGGTTGCGGAGGGGTGCGAACTGGTTGCGGAGTGGTGCGCACTGGTTGCGGAGAGGTGCGTACTGGTTGCGGAGTGGTGCGAACTGGTCGCGGAGTGGTGCGAACCGGTTGCGGAGTGGTGCAAACTGGTTGCCGAGTGGTGCGAACTGGTTGCGGAGGGGTGCGAACTGGTTGCGGAGTGGTGCGCACTGGTTGCGGAGAGGTGCGTACTGGTTGCGGAGTGGTGCGAACTGGTCGCGGAGTGGTGCGAACCGGTTGCGGAGTGGTGCAAACTGGTTGCCGAGTGGTGCGAACTGGTTGCGGAGGGGTGCGAACTGGTTGCGGAGTGGTGCGCACTGGTTGCGGAGAGGTGCGTACTGGTTGCGGAGTGGTGCGAACTGGTCGCGGAGTGGTGCGAACCGGTTGCGGAGTGGTGCAAACTGGTTGCCGAGTGGTGCGAACTGGTTGCGGAGGGGTGCGAACTGGTTGCGGAGTGGTGCGCACTGGTTGCGGAGTGGTGCGAACTGGTTGCAGAATGGTGCGAACTGGTTGCGGAGTGGTGCGGACTGGTTGCGGACTGGTGCGAACGGGTTGTGGAGTGGTGCAAACTTGTTGCGGAGTGGTGCGAACTGGTTGCGGAGTGGTGCGAACTGCTTGCGGAGTGGTGTTAACTGGTTGCGTAGTGGTGCGAACAGGTTGTGGAGTGGTGCGAAGTGGTTGCGGGGTGGTACGAACTGGTTGCGGAGTGGTGCCAACTGGTTGCGGGGTGGTGCGAACTGGTTGCAGAGTGGTGAGAACTGGGTGCGGAGTGTTACGAACTGGTTGCGGAGTGATGCGAACTGGTTGCGGATTGGTGCGAACTGGTTTCGGAGTGGTGCAAACTGGTTGCGAGGTGGTGCGAACTGGTTGCGGAGTGGTCCGAAATGGTTGCGGGGTGGTGCAGACTGGTTGTGGAGTGGTGCGAACTGGTTGCGGAGTGGTGCGAACTAGTTGCGGAGTGGTGCAAAATGGTTGCGGAATGGTGCGAACTGGTTGCGGAGTGGTGCGAACTGGTTGCGGAGTGGTGCGAACTGGTTGCAGAGTGGTGCGAACAGGTTGGGCAGTGGTGCAAGCCGGTTGCGGAGTGGTGCAAACTGGTTGCGGAGTGGTGCGAACTGGTTGCGGAGTGGTGCGAACTGGTTGCGGAGTGGTGCGAACTGGTTGCAGAGTGGTGCGAACAGGTTGGGCAGTGGTGCAAGCCGGTTGCGGAGTGGTGCGAACCAGTTGCGCAGTGGTGCAAACTCGTTGCGGAGTGGTGGAAACCGGTTGTGGAATGGTGCAAACTGGTTGCGGAGTGGTGCGATCTGGTTGCGGAGTGGTACAAAATGGTTGCGGAGTGGTGCGAACTGGTTGCGGTGTGGTGCAAACTGGTTGTGGAGTGGTGCGAACTGGTTGCAGAGTGGTGCGAACTGGTTGCGGAGTGGTGCGAACTGGTTACGGAGTGGTGCGAACTGGTTGCGGAGAGGTGCGAACTGGTTGTGGAGTGGTTCGAACTGGTTGAAGAGTGGTGCGAACTGGTAACGGAGTAGTGCGGTCTGGTTGCAAAGTGGTGCGAACTGGTTGCAAAGTTGTGCGAACTGGTTGCGGAGTGGTGCGAACTGGCTGCGGAGTGGTGCGAACTGGTTGCGGAGTGGAACAAACTGGTTGCGGAGTGGTGCGAACGGGTTGCGGAGTGGTGCGAACTGGTTGCGGAGAGCTGCGAACGGGTTGCCGAGTGGTGCAAACTGGTTGCGGAGTGGAGCAAACTGGTAGCGGAGTGGTGGGAACTGGTTCGAGAGTGGTGCGAACTGGTTGCGGAGTGGTGCGCACTGGTTGCGGAGAGGTGCGAACTGGTTGCGGAGTGGTGCGAACTGGCTGCGGAGTGGTGCGAACTGGTTGCGGAGTGGAACAAACTGGTTGCGGAGTGGTGCGAACGGGTTGCGGAGTGGTGCGAACTGGTTGCGGAGAGCTGCGAACGGGTTGCCGAGTGGTGCAAACTGGTTGCGGAGTGGAGCAAACTGGTAGCGGAGTGGTGGGAACTGGTTCGAGAGTGGTGCGAACTGGTTGCGGAGTGGTGCGCACTGGTTGCGGAGAGGTGCGAACTGGTTGCGGAGTGGTGCGAACTGGCTGCGGAGTGGTGCGAACTGGTTGCGGAGTGGAACAAACTGGTTGCGGAGTGGTGCGAACGGGTTGCGGAGTGGTGCGAACTGGTTGCGGAGAGCTGCGAACGGGTTGCCGAGTGGTGCAAACTGGTTGCGGAGTGGAGCAAACTGGTAGCGGAGTGGTGGGAACTGGTTCGAGAGTGGTGCGAACTGGTTGCGGAGTGGTGCGCACTGGTTGCGGAGAGGTGCGAACTGGTTGCGGAGTGGTGCGAACTGGCTGCGGAGTGGTGCGAACTGGTTGCGGAGTGGAACAAACTGGTTGCGGAGTGGTGCGAACGGGTTGCGGAGTGGTGCGAACTGGTTGCGGAGAGCTGCGAACGGGTTGCCGAGTGGTGCAAACTGGTTGCGGAGTGGAGCAAACTGGTAGCGGAGTGGTGGGAACTGGTTCGAGAGTGGTGCGAACTGGTTGCGGAGTGGTGCGCACTGGTTGCGGAGAGGTGCGAACTGGTTGCGGAGTGGTGCGAACTGGTTGCGGAGTGGTACGAACTGGTTGCAGAGTGGTGAGAACTGGTTGCGGAGTGTTACGAACTGGTTGCGGAGTGGTGCGAAATGGTTGCGGAGTGGTACGAACGGGTTGCGGAGTGGTGCGAACTGGTTGCGAAGTGGTGCGAACTGGTTGCGGAGAGCTGCGAACGGGTTGCCGAGTGGTTCAAACTGGTTGCGGAGTGGAGCAAACTGGTAACGGAGTGGTGGGAACTGGTTCGAGAGTGGTGCGAACTGGTTGCGGAGTGGTGCGAACCGGTTGTGGAGTGGTGCAAACTGGTAACGGAGTAGTGCGAACTTGTTGCGGAGTGGTGCGAACTGGTTGCGGAGTGGTGCGAACTGGTTGCGGAGTGGTGCGAACTGGTTGCAGAATGGTGCAAACTGGTTCCGGAGTGGTGCGAACTGGTTGCCGAGTGGTGCGAACTGGTTGCAGAATGGTGCAAACTGGTTCCGGAGTGGTGCGAACTGGTTGCCGAGTGGTGCGAACTGGTTGCGGAGTGGTATGAACTGGTTGCGGAGTGGTGCGAACTGGTTGCGGAGTGGTGCAAACTGGTTGCGGAGTGGTGCGAACCAGTTGCGGAGTGGTGCGAACCGGTTGCGGAGTGGTGGGAACGGGTTGCGCAGTGGTACGAACTGGTTGCAGAGTGGTGCGAACCGGTTGCGGAGTGGTGCAAGCTGGTTGCGGAGTGGTGCAAACTGGTTTCGGAGTGGTACAAAAGGGGTGCGGAGTGGTGCGAACTGGTTGCGGTGTGGTGCCAACTAGTTGTTGAGTGGTGTCAACTGGTTTCAAAGAGGTGCGAACGGGTTGCGGAGTGGTCTGAACTGGTTGCAGAGTGGTGCCAACTGGTTGCGGAGTGGTGCGAACTGGTTGCGGAGTGGTACGACCTGGTTGCGGAGTGGTGCGAACTGGTTGCGAAGTGGTGCGAACTGGTTGCGGAGAGCTGCGAACTGGTTGCGGAGTGGTTCAAACTTGTTGCAGAGTAGTGGAAACTGGTAACGGAGTGGTACAAACTGGTTGAGGAGTGGTGCGAACTGGTTGCGGAGTGGTGCGAAACGGTTGTGGAGTGGTGCGAACGGTAAACGGAGTGGTGCGAACTGGTTGCGGAGTGGTGCAAACTGGTAGCGGAGTGGTGCGAACTGGTTGCGGAGTGGCGCGAACTGGTTGGGGAGTGGTGCGAACTGGTTGCGCAGTGGTGCGAACTGGTTGCGGAGAGCTGCGAACTGGTTGCGGAGTGGTTCAAACTTGTTGCAGAGTAGTGGAAACTGGTAACGGAGTGGTACGAACTGGTTGAGGAGTGGTGCGAACTGGTTGCGGAGTGGTGCGAACGGGTTGCAGAGTGGTGCGAACTGGTTGCGGAGTGGTGCGAACGGGTTGCAGAGTGGTGCGAACTGGTTGCGGAGTGGTGCGAACGGGTTGCAGAGTGGTGCGAACTGGTTGCGGAGTGGTGCGAACGGGTTGCAGAGTGGTGCGAACTGGTTGCGGAGTGGTGCGAACGGGTTGCAGAGTGGTGCGAACTGGTTGCGGAGTGGTGCGAACGGGTTGCAGAGTGGTGCGAACTGGTTGCGGAGTGGTGCGAACGGGTTGCAGAGTGGTGCGAACTGGTTGCGGAGTGGTGCGAACGGGTTGCAGAGTGGTGCGAACTGGTTGCGGAGTGGTGCGAACGGGTTGCAGAGTGGTGCGAACTGGTTGCGGAGTGGTGCGAACGGGTTGCAGAGTGGTGCGAACTGGTTGCGGAGTGGTGCGAACGGGTTGCAGAGTGGTGCGAACTGGTTGCGGAGTGGTGCGAACGGGTTGCAGAGTGGTGCGAACTGGTTGCGGAGTGGTGCGAACGGGTTGCAGAGTGGTGCGAACTGGTTGCGGAGTGGTGCGAACGGGTTGCAGAGTGGTGCGAACTGGTTGCGGAGTGGTGCGAACGGGTTGCAGAGTGGTGCGAACTGGTTGCGGAGTGGTGCGAACGGGTTGAAGAGTGGTGCGAACTGGTTGGGGAGTGGTGTGAACTGGTTGCGCAGTGGTGCGAACTGGTTGCAGAGTGGAGGTTTCGCAGTGGTGCGAAGTGAGTGTGGAGTGGTGCGAACTGGTTGCGGAGTGGTGCGAACTGGTTGCGGAGTCGTGTGAAGTGGTTGCGGAGTGGTGCGAACTGGTTGCGGAATGTTACAAACTGGTTGCCGAGTGGTGCGAACTGGTTGCGGAGTGGTACAAACTGGTTGCAGAGTGGTCCGAACTGGTTGCAAAGTGGTGCGAACTGATTGCGGAGTGGTGCGTACTGGTTGCGGAGTGGTGCAGACTGGTTGCGGAGTGGTGCGAACTGGTTGCGGAGTGGTGCGAACTGGTTGCGGACTGGTGCGAACTGGTTGCGGAGTGGTGCGAACTGGCTGCGGAGTGGTGGGAATTGGTTCAGGAGTGGTCCGAACTGGTTGCAAAGTGGTGCGAACTGGTTGCGGACTGGTGCGAACTGGTTGCGGAGTGGTGCGAACTGGTTGCGGAGTGGTGCGAACTGGTTGCGGAGTGGTGCGAACTGGTTGCGGACTGGTGCGAACTGGTTGCGGAGTGGTGCGAACTGGCTGCGGAGTGGTGGGAATTGGTTCAGGAGTGGTCCGAACTGGTTGCGAGGTGGTGCAGACTGGTTGTGGAGTGGCGCGAACTGGTAGCGGAGTTGTGCGGACCGGTTGCGGAATGGTGCGAACAGGTTGGGGAGTGGTGCGAACTGGTTGCGGAGTGGAGCGAACTGGTCGCGGAGTGGTGCAAACGCGTTGCAGAATGGTGCAAACTGGTTGCGGAGTGGTGTAAACTGGTTGCGAAGGGATGCGAACAGGTTGCGGAGTGGTGCGAACTGGTTGCGGAGTGGTGCAAACTGGTTGCGGAGTGCTGCTAACTGGTTGCAGAGAGGTGCAAACTGGTTGCTGAGTGGTGCGAACTGGTTCCGGAGTAGTGCGAACTGGTTGCGCAGTGGTGGGAACTGGTTGCGGAGTGGTGCGAGCTGGTTACAGAGTGGTGCGAACTGGTTGCGGAGTGGTGCAACCTGATTGCGGTGTGGTGCGAACAGGTTCGGAGAGGTCCGAACTGGTTGCGGAGTGGTGCGGATTGGTTTCGGAGTGGTGCGAACTGGTTGCGGAGTGGTGCGAACTGCTTGCGGATTGGTGCAAACGGGTTGCGGAGTGGTGCGAACTGGTTGCGGAGAGGTGCGAACTGGTTGCAGAGTGGTACGAACTGGTTGCGGAGTGGTGTGAACCGGTTGCGGAGTGCTGCGAACCGGTTGCGGAGTGGTGCGAACCGGTTGCCGAGTGTTGCAAACTGGTTGCGGAGTGGTGCAAACTGGTTGTGGAGTGGTACGAACTAGTTGCGGAGTGGAACAAACTGGTTATGGAGTGGTGCGAACTGGTTGCAAAGTGGTGCGAACTGGTTGCGGAGTGGTGCGAACTGGTTGCCAAGTGGTGCGAACTGGTTGCAGAGTGGTGCGAACTGGTTTCAGAGTGGTGCGACTGGTTGTGGAGTGGTGCCAACTGGTTGCGGAGTGGTGCTAACTGGTTGCGGAGTGGTGCAAACTGGTTGCGGAGTGTTACGAACTGGTTGCGAAGTGGTGCGAACCGGTAGCCGAGTGGTTCAAACCAGTTATGGAGTGGTGCGAACTGGTTGCGGAGTGGTGCAAACCGGTTGTGGAGTGGTGCTAACTGGTTGAGGAGTGTTGCGAACTGGTTGCGGAGTGGTGCAAACTGGTTGCCGAGTGGTGCGAACTGGTTGCGGAGTGGTACGAACTGGTTGCGGAGTGGTGCGAACTGGATGCGGAATGATGCGAACTAGTTGCGGAGTGGTGCAAACTGGCTGCGGAGTGGTGCGAACGGGTTGCGAAGTGTTACGAACTGGTTGCGGAGTGGTGCGAACCGGTAGCGCAGTGGTGCAAACCGGTTGCGGAGTGGTGCGAACGGGTTGCGGAGTGGTGCAAACCGGTTGTGGAGTGGTTCTATCTGGTTGAGGAGTGCTGCGAACTGGTTGCAGAGTGGTGCAAACTAGTTGCGAAGTAGTGTGAACTGGTTGCGGAGTGGTGCGAACTGGTTGCGGGGTGGTGCGAACTGGTTGCGGAGTGGTGCGAACTGGTTGCGGAGTGGTGCGAACTGGTTGCGGAGTGTGCGAACTGGTTGCGGAGGGGTGCAAACGGGTTGTGTAGTGGTGCGAACTTGTTGCGGAGTGGTGCGAACTGGTTGCGGAGTGGTGCGAATAGGTTGAGGAGTCGTGCGAACTTGTTGCGCAGTGGTGAGAACTGGTTGTGGAGAAGTGCGAACTGGTTGCGGGGTGGTGCGAAATGGTTGCGGAGTGGTGTGAACTGGTTGTGGAGTGGTGTTAACGGGTTGCGGACTGTTTCAAACTGGTGGCGGAGTGGTGCAGACTGGTTGCGCAGTGGTGGGAACTGGTAGCGGAGTGGTGAGAACTGGTTGTGGAGTGGTGCGAACTGGTTGCGGAGTGGTGCGAACTGGTTGCGGAGTGGTGGGAACTGGTTGAGGAGTGGTGCGAACTGGTTGCAGAGTGGAGCGAACTGGATGCGGAGTGGTGCAAACTGGTTGCGGAGTGGAGGAACTGGTTGCGGAGTGGTGCGAACTGGTTGCGGAGTGGTGCGAACTGGTTGCAGAGTGGAGCGAACTGGATGCGGAGTGGTGCAAACTGGTTGCGGAGTGGAGGAACTGGTTGCGGAGTGGTGCGAACTGGTTGCGGAGTTGTGCGAACTGGTTGCGGAGTGGTACAAACTGGATGCGGAGTGGTGCAAACCGGTTGCGGAGTGGTGCGAACTGGTAGCGGAGTGGTGCGAACCGGTTGCAGAATGGTGCAAACTGGTTGCGGAGTGGAGCGAACTGGTCGCAGAGTGGTGTGAACTCGTTGCAGAATGGTGCAAGCTGGTTGCCGAGTGGTGTAAACTGGTTGCGAATGGGTGCGAACGGGTTGCGGAGTGGTGCGAACTGGTTGCGGAGTGGTGTTAACTGGTTGCGGAGTGTTACGAACTGGTTGCGGAGTGGTGCGAACTGGTAGCGGAGTGGTGCAAAGCGGTTGCGGAGTGGTGTGAACTGGTTGCGGTGTGGTGCAAACCGGATGTGGAGTGGTTCTAACTGGTTGAGGAGTGCTGCAAACGGGTTGCGGAGTGGTGCAAACTGGTTGCGGAGTGGTGCGAACTGGTTGCGGAGTGGTGCGAACTGGTTGCGGAGTGGTGCAAACAGGTTGCGAGTGGTGCGAACTGGTTGCGGAGTGGTGCGAACTGGTTGCGGAGTGGTGCAAACAGGTTGCGAGTGGTGCGAACTGGTTGCGGAATGGTGCGAACTGGTTGCAGAGTGGTGCGAACTGGTTGCGGGGTGTTGCTTACTGGTTGCGGAGGGGTGCAAACGGGTTGTGGAGTGGTGCGAACTTGTTGCGGAGTGGTGCGAATTGGTTGCGGAGTGGTGCAAATAGGTTGCCGAGTGGTGCGAACTAGTTGCGCAGTGGTGGGAACTGGTTGAGGAGTGGTGTAAACTGGTTGCGGAGTGGAGCAAACTGGACGCGGAGTGGTGCAAACTGGTTGCGGAGTGGCGGAACTGGTTGCGGAGTGGTGCAAACTGGTTGCGGAGAGGTGCGAACTGGTTGCGGATTGGTACAAACTGGTTGCGGAGTTGTCCAACCGGTTGCGGAGTGGTGCGAACTGGTAGCGGAGTGGTGCGAACCGGTTTTGGAATGGTGCGAACAGGTTGGGGAGTGGTGCAAACTGGTTGCGGAGTGGAGCAAACTGGTCGCGGAGTGGTGCGAACTCGTTGCAAAGTGGTGCAAACTGGTTGCGGAGTGGTTTAAACTGGTTGCGAAGGGTTGCGAACGGGTTGCGGAGTGGTGCAAACTGGTTGCGGAGTGGTGCAAACTGGTTGCGGAGTGGTGGGAACTAGTTGCGAAGTGGTGCAAACTGGTTGCTGAGTGGTGCGAACTGGTTCGGGAGTGGTGCGAACTGGTTGCGCAGTGGTGGGAACTGGTTGCGGAGTGGTGCGAACTGGTTTCGGAGTGGTGCGAACTGGTTGCGGAGTGGTGCGAACTGGTGGCGGAGTGGTGC
>SZWC01000570.1:17614-35723 GCA_023375785.1 Penium margaritaceum | reverse complement strand
TGGTTGCGGAGTGGTGCGAACTGGTTGCGGAGTGGCGCGAACTGGTTGCGGAGTGGTGCGAACTGGTTGCAGAGTGGTGCGAACTGGTTGCGGTGTGGTGCAAACTGGTTGCGGAGTGGTGCCAACTGCTTGCGGAGTGGCGCAAACTGGTTGCGGAGTGGTGCGAACTGGTTGCGGAGTGGTGCGAACTGGTTGCGGAGTGGTGCGAACTGGTTGCAGAGTGGTGCGAACTGGTTGCAGAGTGGCACGAACTGGTTGCGGAGCGGTGTGAACCGGTTGCGGGGTGGTGCGAACCGGTTGCGGAGTGGTGCAAACCGGTTGCGGATTGGTGCGAACTGGTTGCGGAGTGGTGCGAACTGGTTTCGGAGTGGTGCGAACGTCTTGCGGAGTGGAACGAACTGGTTGTGGAGTTGTGCGAACTGCATGCGGAGTGGTGCAAACTGGTTGCGGAGTGGTGCGAACTGGTTGCGGAGTGGTGCGCACTGGTTGCGGAGTGGTGCGAACTGGTTGCGGAGTGGAACAAACTGGTTGTGGAGTGGTGCGAACTGGTTGCAGGGTGGTCGAACTGGTTGCAAAGTGGTGCAAACTGGATTCAGAGTGGTGCGACTGGTTGGGGAGTGGTGCGAACTGGTTGCGGAGTGGTGCTAACTGGTTGCGGAGTGGTGCGAACTGGTTGCGGAGGTGTGCGAACTGGTTACGGAACGGTGCAAACTGGTTGCGGAGTGGTACGAAATGGTTGCAGAGTGGTGCGAACTGGTTGCGGATTGGTACGAACTGGGTGCAGAGTGGTGCAAACCTGTTGCGGAGTGGTGGGAACTGGTTGTGGAGTGGTGCAAACTGGTTTCGTAGTGGTGCGAACTGGTTGCGGAGTGGTGCAAACGGCTTGCGGAGTGGTGCGAACTGGTTGCGGAATGGTGCAAACTGGTTGCGGAGTGGTGCGAACTGATTGCGGAGTGGTGCGAACTGGTTGCGGAGTGTTATGAACTGGTTGGGGAGTGGTGCGAACCGGTAGCGGAGTGGTGCAAACCGGTTACGGAGTGGTGCGGACTGGTTGCGGAGTGGTGCAAACCGGTTGTGGAGTGGTGCTAACTGGTTGCGGAGTGCTGCGAACTGGCTGCGGAGTGGTGCAAACTGGTTGCGGAGTGGTGCGAACTGGTTGCGGAGTGGTGCGAACTGGTTGCGGAGTGGTGCGAACTGGTTGCGGAGTGGTGCGAACTGGTTGCGGAGTGGTGCGAACTGGTTGCGGAGTGGTGCAAACTGGTTGCGAGTGGTGCAAACTGGTTGCAGAATGGTGCGAACTAGTTGCAAAGTGGTGCGAAGTGGTTGCGGAGTGGTGCGAACCGGTTGCGGAGTGTTATGAACTGGTTGCGGAGTGGTGCGAACCGGTAGCGGAGTGGTGCAAAACGGTTGCGGAGTGGTGCAAATTGGTTGCGGAGTGGTGCAAACCAGTTGTGGAGTGGTGCTAACTGGGTGAGGAGTGCTGCGAACTGGTTGCGGAGTGGTGCGAACTGGTTGCGGAGTGGTGCGAACTGGTTGCGGAGTGGTGCGAACTGGTTGCGGAGTGGTGCGAACTGGCTGCGGACTGGTGCCAACTGGTTGCGGAGTGGTGCGACCTGGTAGCGGAAGGGTGCGAAAGGGTTGTGGAGTGGTGGGAACTGGTTGCGGAGTGGTACGAAATGGTTGCAGAGTGGTGCGAACTGGTTGCGGAGGGGTGCGAACGGGTGGTGGAGTGGTGCGAACTGGTAACGGAGTGGTGCGAACTGGTTGCGGAGTGGCGCAAACTGGTTGCGGAGTGGTGCGACCTGGTAGCGGAAGGGTGCGAAAGGGTTGTGGAGTGGTGGGAACTGGTTGCGGAGTGGTACGAAATGGTTGCAGAGTGGTGCGAACTGGTTGCGGAGGGGTGCGAACGGGTGGTGGAGTGGTGCGAACTGGTAACGGAGTGGTGCGAACTGGTTGCGGAGTGGCGCAAACTGGTTGCGGAGTGGTGCGACCTGGTAGCGGAAGGGTGCGAAAGGGTTGTGGAGTGGTGGGAACTGGTTGCGGAGTGGTACGAAATGGTTGCAGAGTGGTGCGAACTGGTTGCGGAGGGGTGCGAACGGGTGGTGGAGTGGTGCGAACTGGTAACGGAGTGGTGCGAACTGGTTGCGGAGTGGCGCAAACTGGTTGCGGAGTGGTGCGACCTGGTAGCGGAAGGGTGCGAAAGGGTTGTGGAGTGGTGGGAACTGGTTGCGGAGTGGTACGAAATGGTTGCAGAGTGGTGCGAACTGGTTGCGGAGGGGTGCGAACGGGTGGTGGAGTGGTGCGAACTGGTAACGGAGTGGTGCGAACTGGTTGCGGAGTGGCGCAAACTGGTTGCGGAGTGGTGCGACCTGGTAGCGGAAGGGTGCGAAAGGGTTGTGGAGTGGTGGGAACTGGTTGCGGAGTGGTACGAAATGGTTGCAGAGTGGTGCGAACTGGTTGCGGAGGGGTGCGAACGGGTGGTGGAGTGGTGCGAACTGGTAACGGAGTGGTGCGAACTGGTTGCGGAGTGGCGCAAACTGGTTGCGGAGTGGTGCGACCTGGTAGCGGAAGGGTGCGAAAGGGTTGTGGAGTGGTGGGAACTGGTTGCGGAGTGGTACGAAATGGTTGCAGAGTGGTGCGAACTGGTTGCGGAGGGGTGCGAACGGGTGGTGGAGTGGTGCGAACTGGTAACGGAGTGGTGCGAACTGGTTGCGGAGTGGCGCAAACTGGTTGCGGAGTGGTGCGACCTGGTAGCGGAAGGGTGCGAAAGGGTTGTGGAGTGGTGGGAACTGGTTGCGGAGTGGTACGAAATGGTTGCAGAGTGGTGCGAACTGGTTGCGGAGGGGTGCGAACGGGTGGTGGAGTGGTGCGAACTGGTAACGGAGTGGTGCGAACTGGTTGCGGAGTGGCGCAAACTGGTTGCGGAGTGGTGCGACCTGGTAGCGGAAGGGTGCGAAAGGGTTGTGGAGTGGTGGGAACTGGTTGCGGAGTGGTACGAAATGGTTGCAGAGTGGTGCGAACTGGTTGCGGAGGGGTGCGAACGGGTGGTGGAGTGGTGCGAACTGGTAACGGAGTGGTGCGAACTGGTTGCGGAGTGGCGCAAACTGGTTGCGGAGTGGTGCGACCTGGTAGCGGAAGGGTGCGAAAGGGTTGTGGAGTGGTGGGAACTGGTTGCGGAGTGGTACGAAATGGTTGCAGAGTGGTGCGAACTGGTTGCGGAGGGGTGCGAACGGGTGGTGGAGTGGTGCGAACTGGTAACGGAGTGGTGCGAACTGGTTGCGGAGTGGCGCAAACTGGTTGCGGAGTGGTGCGACCTGGTAGCGGAAGGGTGCGAAAGGGTTGTGGAGTGGTGGGAACTGGTTGCGGAGTGGTACGAAATGGTTGCAGAGTGGTGCGAACTGGTTGCGGAGGGGTGCGAACGGGTGGTGGAGTGGTGCGAACTGGTAACGGAGTGGTGCGAACTGGTTGCGGAGTGGCGCAAACTGGTTGCGGAGTGGTGCGACCTGGTAGCGGAAGGGTGCGAAAGGGTTGTGGAGTGGTGGGAACTGGTTGCGGAGTGGTACGAAATGGTTGCAGAGTGGTGCGAACTGGTTGCGGAGGGGTGCGAACGGGTGGTGGAGTGGTGCGAACTGGTAACGGAGTGGTGCGAACTGGTTGCGGAGTGGCGCAAACTGGTTGCGGAGTGGTGCGACCTGGTAGCGGAAGGGTGCGAAAGGGTTGTGGAGTGGTGGGAACTGGTTGCGGAGTGGTACGAAATGGTTGCAGAGTGGTGCGAACTGGTTGCGGAGGGGTGCGAACGGGTGGTGGAGTGGTGCGAACTGGTAACGGAGTGGTGCGAACTGGTTGCGGAGTGGCGCAAACTGGTTGCGGAGTGGTGCGACCTGGTAGCGGAAGGGTGCGAAAGGGTTGTGGAGTGGTGGGAACTGGTTGCGGAGTGGTACGAAATGGTTGCAGAGTGGTGCGAACTGGTTGCGGAGGGGTGCGAACGGGTGGTGGAGTGGTGCGAACTGGTAACGGAGTGGTGCGAACTGGTTGCGGAGTGGCGCAAACTGGTTGCGGAGTGGTGCGACCTGGTAGCGGAAGGGTGCGAAAGGGTTGTGGAGTGGTGGGAACTGGTTGCGGAGTGGTACGAAATGGTTGCAGAGTGGTGCGAACTGGTTGCGGAGGGGTGCGAACGGGTGGTGGAGTGGTGCGAACTGGTAACGGAGTGGTGCGAACTGGTTGCGGAGTGGCGCAAACTGGTTGCGGAGTGGTGCGACCTGGTAGCGGAAGGGTGCGAAAGGGTTGTGGAGTGGTGGGAACTGGTTGCGGAGTGGTGCGAACTGGTTGCGGAGTGGTGCAAACTGGTTGCGGAGGGGTGCGAACTGGTTTCGGAGTGGTGCGAACTGGTTGCGGACTGGTGCCAACTGGTTGTGGAGTGGTGCGACCTGGTAACGGAGGGGTGCGAACGGGTTGTGGAATGGTGGGAACTGGTTGCGGAGTGGTGCAAACTGGTTGCAGAGTGGTGCGAATAGGTTGCGGAGTGGTGCGAACTGGTTGCGCAGTGGTGCGAACTGGTTGTGGAGTGGTGGGAACTGGTTACGGAGTGTTGCGAACTGGTTGCGGAGTGGTGTTAACTGGTTGCGGAGTGGTGCAATCGGGTTGCGGATTGTTACGAGTTGTCATTAATGACCACATGAAGTGAAATTCGTTTGTCATGGTCAGTGACATATGCATACTTTGGTTGGTCACTGTGCATGGTAGCCACGCTGTGCGGCTACATATTGAAGGTATTTGTACTTGCTAGTAAATAACTAGTATTCACAAACCATTATCTTCCACCCTAACCATTTGTGACTCTGTTATGAGTTGTCAAAGTTTACCACACTTAGTGACATTATTTGGTCATGGTGAGTGACATATGCCTAATTTGGTTGGTCATCGTGCATGGGATCCACACCGTGCCACAACGTATTGAAGTTTCTTGTGCTTGCTAGTTGATACCTGGTGTTCCCAAACCATTGTCTCCTCCTCTGACCATTTGTGACTCCTGTTATGAGGTGTCAACGCTGACCACACACAGCGGATTTCTATGGTAAAAGGTAGTACATATGCCTATTTTTGTCGGTCATTGTTCATGGTAGCCACGCCGTGATTATACTGATTGAAGGTCGCTGTACTTGCTAGTTGAAATCTGATATTCACAGACCATTGTTTCCCCCTCTGACCGTTTGTGACTTGTGTTATAGTTGGTGAATGTTGACCACCCATATTGAAATTCTTTCGTCATGGTCGGTGACATATGCCTAGTTTGGTTGTTTGGTGTCCATGGTAGCCACGTCGTGCCACTACGTATTAAAGTTTTTTGTCCATTCTAGTGGATACATAGAGTTCCCAAACCATTGTCTCTCCCTCTGACCATTTGTGACTCGTGTTATGAGTTTTCAATGTTGACCATGAATAGTAGACTTCTTCGGTCATAGTCAGTGATGTGTGCATCCTTTGGTTGGTCACTGTGCACGCTAGCCACTCCGTGCCACTACTTGTTGAAAGTCTTTCTACTTGCTAGTTGATAACTAGTGCTCCCAACCCATGGTTTCCCCCACTGATCATTTGTGACTCGTGTTATGAGTTTTCAACGCTGACCACACACTGTGAAATCCGTTTGGTCATGGTTTGTGACATATGCCTAGTTTGGTTTGTCACTATACGTGGTTACCACGCCGTATCATAACGTATCGAAGGTCTTTGTACTTTCGTGTTGACAGCTAGTGATCCCAAACCATTTTTAGCCTCCTCTGACTATATGTGACTCGTGTTGTGAGTTGTGAATACTGACCACATGACGTGAAATTCTTTGTTCATGGTCAGTGACATATGCATACTTAGGTTGGTCACTGTGCATTGAAGCCACACTGTGCCACTATATATTGAAGGTTTTTGTACTTGCTAGTCAATAACTAGTATTCACAAACCATTATCTTCCATCCTGACCATTTGTGACTCGTGTTATGAGCTGTCAAAGTTTACCACACTCAGTGACATTATTTGGTCATGGTCAGGGACATATGCCTACTTTGGTTGGTCATCGTGCATGGTATCCACACCGTGCCACAACGTATTGTAGCTCCTTGTGCTTGCTATTTGATTCATGGTGTTCCCAAACCATTGTTTCCCCCTCTGACCATTTGTGACTCGTATTATGAGTTGTCAACGTTGACCACAGACAGCAGATTTCTTTGGTCAATGGCAGTACATCTGCCTACTTTGGTCGGTCATTGTGCATGGTAGCCACACTGTGCTACTACTGACTGAAGGTCATTGTCCTTGCTAGTTGAGACCTGATATTCCCATAGCATTGTTTCCTCCCCTGACCGTTTGTGACTCGTGTTATGGTTGGTCAACGTTGACCACCCATATTGAAATTCTCTGGTCATGGTCAGTGACATATGCCTATTTTGGTTCTTTGGTGTGCATATTAGACACACCGTGCCACTACGTATTGAAGTTCTTTGTCCTTTCTAGCCAATACATAGGGTTCCCAAACCATTGTCTGTCCATCTGACCATTTGCGACTCGTGTTATGAGTTGTCAATGTTGACCACACATAGTGGACTTCTTCAGTCATAGTCAGTGACATATGCATCCTTTGGTTGGTTACTGTGCACGCTAGCCACACCATGCCACTATTTGTTGAAAATATTTCTACTTTCTAGTTGAGAACTAGTGTTCCCAACCCATGGTTTCCCCCACTGACCATTTGTGACTCGTGTTATGAGATTTCAACGTTGACCACACACTATGAAATCTGTTTGGTCATGGTTTGTGACATATGCCTACTTTGGTTTGTCCGTGTACATGGTTACCACGTCGTGTCACTACGTACGAAAGGTCCTTTTGCTTTCTAGTTGATAGCTAGTGTTCCCAAACCGTTGTTAGCCCCTCTGAATATCTGTGACTTTTGTTGTGAGTTGTCAACATTGACCACACGAAGTGAAATTCTTTGGTCATGGTCAGTGACATATGCATACTTTGGTTGGTCACTGTGAATTGTAGCCACACTGTGCCACTACATATTGCATGTATTTGTACTTGCTAGTCGATAACTAGTATTTAGATACCATTATCTTCCAATCTGACCATTTGTGACTCGTTTTATGAGCTGTCAAGGTTTACCACACATGGTGAAATTCTTTGGTCATGGTCAGTGACATATGCATGCCTTGGTTGGTCATCCTGCATGGTATCCACGCTGTGCAACAACATATTGAAGTTCATTGTGCTTGCTAGTTGATACCTGTTGTTTCCAAATAATTATTTCCCCCTCTGACTAATTGTGACTCGTATACTGAGTTGTCAACGTTGACCACACAAAGCGGATTGTTTTTGGTCAAAGGCACTACATATGCCTACTTTGGTCAGTCATTGTGCATGGTAGCCATGCCGTGCTACTACAGATTGAAGGGCGTTGTACTTGCTAGTTGAGAACTGATATTCCCGGACCATTGTTTCCCCCTCTGACCGTTTGTGACTCGCGTTATGGTTGGTGAACGTTGACCACCCATATTGAAATTCTTTGGTGATGGTCAGTGACATATGCCTAGTTTGGTTGTTTAGTGTGCATAGTAGCCACATCGTGCCACTACGTATTGAAGTTATTTGTACAACTCATAACACGAGTCACAAATTGTCAGGGTGGAAGATAATGGTTTATGAATACTAGTTTTCGACTAGCAAGTACAAATACCTTCAATATGTAGTGGCATAGTGTGGCTACAATGCACAGTGACCAACCAAAGTATGCATATGTCACTGACCACAAACAAAGAATTTCACTTCATGTGGTCAACATGTACAACTCACAACACGAGTCACAGAAAGTCAGACGGGGCTAACAATGGTTTGGGAACACTAGCTGTCAACAAGAAAGCACGAAGACCTTTGATACGTAATGACACGGCGTGGTAACCATGTACAGTCACAGACCAAAGTAGGCATATGTCACAAACCATGACCAAACGGACTTCACAGTGTGTGGTCAACGTTGAAAACTCATAACACTAGTCACAAATGGTCTGTGGGGGAAACCATGGGTTGGGAACACTAGTTATAAACTAGCAAGTAGGAAGATTTTCAACAAGTAGTGGCACAGTGTGGCTAGCGTGCACAGTGACCAACCAAAGGATGCACACGTCACTGACTATTACCGAAGAACTCCACTATGTATGGACAGCATTGACAACTCATACCACGAGTCACAAATGGTCAAAGAGAGAGACAATGGTTTGGGAACCCTGTGTATTGAATAGAAAGGACAAAGAACTTCAATAGGTAGTGGCACGGTGTGGCTACTATGCACACCAACCAACCAAACTAGGCATATGTCACCGAACATGATGAAAGAATTTCAATACGGGTGGTCAACAATCACCAACCATAACACGAGTCACAAACGGTCAGAGGGGGAAACAATGGTCTGTGAATATCAGTTCTCAACTAGCAAGTACAACAACCTTCAATCAGTATAAGCACGGTGTGGCTACCATGCACAATGACCGACCAAAGTAGGCATATGTACAGCCTTTGACCAAAGAAATCCGCTGCGTGTGGTCTGCGTTGACAACTCAGAATAGGAGTCACAAATGGTAAGAGGGGGAGACAATGGTTTGGGAACACAAGGTATCATCTAGAAAGCACAAGGACCTTCAATGAGTTGTGGCACGGTGTGGATACCATGCACGATGACCAACCAAAGTAGGCATATGTCACTGACCATGACCAGATAATGTCACTAAGTGTGGTAAACTTTGACAACTCATTACACGAGTCACAAATGGTTAGAGTGGAAGACAGTGGTTTGTGAATACTAGTCATCGAGTAGCAAGTACAAATACCTTCAATATATTGTGGCACAGCGTGGCTACCATGCACTGTGTCCAACCAAAGCATGCATATGTCACTGACCATGACCAACGAATTTCACTACATGTGGTCAGCGTCGAAAACTCACAACACGAGTCACAGATAGTCAAAGGGGGTAACATTGGTTTGGGAACACTAGCTATTGACTAGAAAGCACAAATACCTTCAATACGTAGTGACACGGCGTGGTAACCATGTACAGTGACAAACCAAAGTACACATATGTCACTAACCATGACCAAGTAAATTTCACAGTGTGTGGTCAACGTTGAAAACTCATCACACAAGTCACAAATGGTCAGAGGGGGAAACAACGGGTTAGGAACACTAGTTATCAACTAGTAAATACGAAGAACTTCAACAAGTAGTGGCATGGCGTGGCTAGCGTGCACAGTGACCAACAGAAGGATGAATACGTCTCTGACTATGACCGAAGAAGCCCACTATGTGTGGTCAACATTGACAACTCATAACACAAGTCACGAATGGTAAGAGGGAGAGACACTGGTTTAGGAAGCCTATGTGTCGACTAGATAGGACAAAGAACTTTGATACGTAGTGGCACGGTGTGGCTAATATGCACACCAAACAACCAAACTAGGCATATGTCACTGACCATGACCAGATAATTTCAATATGGGTGGTCAACGTTGACCAACCATAACACGAGTCACAAACGGTCAGGGGAGGAAACAATGCTATGGGAATGTCAGTTCTCAACTAGCAAGTACAACGACCTTCAATCAGTAGAAGCACAGTGTGGCTACCATGCACAATGACCGACCAAAGTAGGCATATGTCACTGACCATGACCAGATAATTTCAATATGGGTGGTCAACGTTGACCAACCATAACACGAGTCACAAACGGTCAGGGGAGGAAACAATGCTATGGGAATGTCAGTTCTCAACTAGCAAGTACAACGACCTTCAATCAGTAGAAGCACAGTGTGGCTACCATGCACAATGACCAACCAAGGGAGGCATATGTGCTGCCTTTGACCAAAGAAATCCGCTGTGTGTGATCAACGTTGACAACTCATAATACAAGTCACAAATGGTCAGAGGGGAAAGCAATGGTTTGAGAACACCAAGTACCAAATGGAAAGCACAAGGAGCTTCAAAACGATGTGGCACAGTGTGGATACCATGCACGGTGACCAACCAAAGTAGGCATCTGTCACTGACCATGACCAAATAATGTCACTAAGTGTGGTAAACTTTGACAACTCATAACACGAGTCACAAATGGTCAGGGTGGAAGGTAATGATTTGTGAATACTACTTATCAATTAGTAAGTATACATACCTTCAATATGAAGTGGCACAGTGTGGCTACAATGCACAGTGACCAACCAAAGTATGCATATGTCACTGACCATGAACAAAGAATTTCACTTCATGTGGTCAACATTTACAACTCACAACACGAGTCACAGATAGTCAGAGGGGGCTAACAATGGTTTGGGAACACTAGCTGTCAACAAGAAAGCACAAAGCCCTTCAATACGTAATGACACGGTGTGGTAACCATATACAGTGACAAACCAAACTAGGCATATGTTACAAACCATGACCAAACGGATTTCATAGTGTGTGGTTAATGATGAAAACTCATAACACGCGTCCCAAATGGTCAGTTGGGGAAACCATGGGTTGGGAACGCTAGTTATCAACTAGCAACTAGAAAGATTTGCAACAAGTAGTGGCACGGTGTGGCTAGCGTGCACAGTGACCAACCAAAGGATGCACACGTCACTGACTATGACCGAAGAAGTCCACTATGTATGGTCAGCATTGACAACTCATAACACGAGTCACCAATGGCCAGAGGGAGAGACAATGGGTTGGGAACCCTATGTATCGACTAGAAAGGACAAAGAACTTCAATACAGAGTGGCACGGTGTGGCTACTATGCACACCAAACAACCAAATTAGGCATATGTCACCGACCATGATGAAAGAATTTCAATATGGGTGGTCAACATTCACCAACCATAACACAAGTCACAAACGGTCAGAGGGGGAAACAATGGTCTGTGAGTATCAGTGCTCAACTAGCAAGTACAGTGACCTTCAATCAGTATAAGCACGGTGTGGCTACCACGCACAATGACCGGCCAAATTAGGCATATGTACTACCTTTGACCAAAGAAATCCGCTGAGCAAGTCAGGCACCGAGTAGAGGCACTGGTTCGCTGATGTGAGGAGAGTGACGGCTTGTCCCCCAGTTGGCTGAGAAGTGGGAGCAGGAAGACTGGTGGTGTCTGATGTCCTGACAGTGGGAGGTACACTGCTGCGTCTGACAAGGCGGTGCGAGATTGCGGCGCGAGGCAATGGATGTGAGGAAGCTGTTGTGGATGACGAGAATGGATTATATGAGGCTGATGAGGGACAGGAGAAGGGCGGGATTTCTGCAAGGTTGAGGAGATGAGAGGCAGCGAGTGACGAGCGGCAGGAAGTTTCCAGGAAGTTGACGGTAGGCGGCGGCTCGGGAACTGCTGGCAGCTGTTGTTGAGGACAGGTCACCAAGTATTGGCCAGGGGTGCGGAATGGGCGCAAGGCTTTCTTAGAATGACGAGGCGTAGCTTCAGCGCGATGAGCTATTCAAGAGGTGCTGCTGATGTCAGCTGCTGATGAAACGGAGAGGCGCGAAGTGGTGGTGACGGCGGCGGAGGAGTGCAGGCTCAAGAAGGGATGCAATGGTACCGACAGAGCAACGACTTGGTCATGATGCACCAGGTGCTCTGATACCATGTCAAGAGAATGCAATGAGTGAGGACGGCAGGAGCAAAAGCAAGCAGAAGCACGGAACCACGCAGAAGTGACGTAGGGAAGTGGCAAAACCAGAGCGGTGAGATCCGGCCCAAGAAGTTAGTTCCAGGGTCGCGAGAGGACGCGAGGAACTGAAGCTCCAAGATAGACAGAGTGCAGATGAGAGAACGCGAGAGAGGAACGAGGAGGGCGGTGGAAGTGAAAGGTTGAGGGTGGTGAAGTGAAGAGTCATGAGGAGACAGTGATATGAGAAGCCAAATGGGAGCAAGATGCGAGCAGAGCAAGAACACGGCGGCTTAGCCGCGGAACCGAAGGGAACACGATGAATAGAGCTGTTCCAGTGAAATAGAGGGAATAAACATCCTCCGTACATACACAAAACAGAGCAAGGCAAATTAAGCAACGGCTTCTTGTGTGCTAGCCGGACGCACGTGCGTGGCGACCGTTTATTAGGGGATCATTCGGTCCGATAGCCTTTTTACTGGTTAAGGCGCTGACAACGGTCAGTGCATTGACAACGGCTAGTATGTCGACCGAGGTAGTTCAGGCCAGAGCTGTACCGTTTAATGAGAATTTCGTTTCCAGCTGGTGGGATTCCTGTCAGTCTTACGGACATTATTCTGACACAGCCACCATTCCATTTACGAGGAACTTACCGACATATGCAGGGAGCGTTGGCTCCCACTGCAGGTGGAACATGAGGGGATCCTGCCGTTGCCGGGGGGCGTGGGGGAGCTGTGGTCTGACATGTCGCCGGAGGATCGGAAGACTGGTACATTTTGTCTGATCGATGTCACAACAATGGACGTGCACCAAGCGAGGGCCACGGAGCCTGAAAGGCGAAGGAGGCGGCCGAGGCGGCGAAGTGCGCCAAGTATGACGAGACTCCACGTTGTGGGTACTTTCTGCGCCCTCTGGCGTGGGAAACTTTGGGCGGCCTGGGGGATCGGTCTTGAGTCTTCCTCGCCGGGCTGGCTAGGATTTTCCCGGCTTAGGACCCACGCCGCTGCTCGGCCGAGGCGCAAGAGAGCTGGGCCTAGCGGGCGCTAGCTGTGTTGGCGCAGAAGGTGTCCACAGTGGGCATCTGCAGCCAGTGTGCGGTCATGCGGCTCTTCAGCATTTCGCACGGGGAGGCTCGGGAGTTACGTCCGCAACAAGGGCGCAACTAGGGCGCAACTAGGACGCAAGTAGGGCGCAAGTAGGATGCAAGTAGGGCGCAACTAGGGTGCAACTAGGGCTTAACTAGGGTGCAAGTAGGGCGCAAGTAGGGTTCAAGTAGGGCGCAACTAGAACGCTACTTGGGCGCAACTAGGACGCAAGTAGGGCACAAGTGGGGCGCAACTAGGGCGCAACTAGGGCGCAANCTCAGGGCCCACGCCGCTGCTCGGCCGAGGCGCAAGAGAGCTGGGCCTAGCGGGCGGTAGCTGTGTTGGCGCAGAAGGTGTCCACAGTGGGCATCTGCAGCCAGTGTGCGGTCATGCGGCTCTTCAGCATTTCGCACGGGGAGGCTCGGGAGTTACGTCCGCAACAAGGGCGCAACTAGGGCGCAACTAGGACGCAAGTAGGGCGCAAGTAGGATGCAAGTAGGGCGCAACTAGGGTGCAACTAGGGCTTAACTAGGGTGCAAGTAGGGCGTAAGTAGGGTTCAAGTAGGGCACAACTAGACCGCTACTTGGGCGCAACTAGGACGCAAGTAGGGCACAAGTGGGGCGCAACTAGGGCACAACTAGGTTACAACTAGGGCGCAAGTAGGGCGCAAGTAGGGCACAACTAGGATGTACCTAGGGCGCAACTAGGGCACAACTAGCACGCAACTAGGGCGTAGCTAGTGCCGAACTGAGATGCAACCAGGACGTAACTTGGGCGCAACTAGGGCACAAGTAGGGCACGACTAGGGCACAAGTAGGGCGCAAGTAGGGCACAATTAGGAACAACTAGGGTACAACTAGGGCAGAACTAGGGTGTACCTAGTTCCCAGCTCCGATGCAACGAGGGCGCAACTAGGGCGCAAGTAGGGCATAACGAGGGAGCAAGTAGGGTGCAACTAGGGAGCAATAGGGCGCAAGTAGGACGCAAGTAGGGCGTAACAAAGGCACAACTAGGGCGCAACTAGGCCGCAAGTAGGGCGCAAGTAGGGCGTAAGTATGGCGCAAGTAGGGCGCAAGTAGGGCGCAAGTAGGGCGCAACTAGGATATAACCAGGGCGCAAGTAGGGCACAAGTAGGACGCAAGTAGGGTGCAACTAGGGCGCAACTATGACGAAACTAGGGTGCACGCAGGGCGCAACTAGGGCGCAACTTGGGTGCAACTAGGGCGCAAGTAGGGCGCAACTAGGGTGCAACTGGGGCACAACACGGATGCAACTAGGGTGCAACTAGAGCATAGCTACTGCCCAATTGAGGCGCAACTTGGACGTAACTAGGGCGCAAGTCCGGTGCCACTAGGGTGTAAGTAGGGCGCAAGTAGGGCGCACGTAGGGCGCAAGTAGGGCACAAATAGGGCAGAAGTAGGGCGTAAATAGGGTGCAACTAGGGCATAACTAGGACGTAGCTAGTGCCCAATTGAGGCACAACTAGGGCGCAACTAGGGCGCAAGTAGGGCGCAAATAGGGCGCAAGTAGGGCGCAAATCGGGCGCAAGTATGGCGCAACTATGGCGCAAATAGGGTGTAAATAGGGTACAAATAGGGCGCACTTAGGGCGCAAATATAGCACAAGTATGACGCAAGTAGGGCGCAAGTAGGACGCAAGTAGAGCGCATGTAGGGTGCAAGTTTATGTTGCTCTCGACTCTCGACCCCACGTGCTGGGTCGAGGGTCGGCGTGTCGACCTCGACCTGGTGTCGAGGTCGGGCGACACATCCCCCCCCCCTCCCCGCCGATGCTTTGCGAATTTTTCTGTCGCGCTTTATTCCGCAGCGGACATCAAAACCCCTTCTTTTTTTGCCGTTCCTGAGGCGCTGCAAACTGCAAACGGTTCGCCGGCAAACCTGGTCTGTCATCCCCTCCCTTTTTTTCTTTTCTTCTGTCAACCGCTAAATGGTGGACGCTTGACGGTAGAGGATGGACGGAAGAGGATGGACGGTACATGATGGACGATAGAGGCTGGACTGCTGACCTTGGACAGTAGACACTCTAGACGCTGGACAATAGACGTGCTAGATGCTGGACAGTAGACGCGCTAGACGCTAGACAGCAGACGTGGTAGACGCCGGACAGCGGACACGATGACGGTGGACAGTACACGCAGTGACGGTGGACAAAAAACGGTGGACAAAAGGTGCTGAACACAAGCGGCAATATTTTATCTGTCACATGTGGCGGCAGGGAGCCTGTCGTGACCTATCCTTTTTTTTCGGGGTTGGGGAAAAGCATCGAAGCAAGATAGGCTATGGACCTGGGAAAAAGTGCAATCAACAGACTAAAGGCCCTGATGGTGTAAGTTACCCGAGGAGTGAATGGAAACGAAATCTGTGGGTGGATTTGAAACAGGAACATGAAACGTCACATGAATGCCATTTTTTGGGTCAACTAGGGCGCAACTAGGATGCAAGTAGGGCACAAGTAGGACACAACTAGGGCGCAAGTAGGGTACAACTAGGGCGTAGCTAGTGCCCAACCGAGGCGCAACTAGGGCGCAAGTAGGGTGCAAGTAGGGCGCAAGTAGGGTGCAACTAGTGCACAACTAGGGCGCAACTAGGGCGGAACTAGGGCGCAACTAGGGTGCAACTAGAGCGCAACTAGGGTGCAAGTAGGGTGCAACTAGGGTGCAGCTAGGGCACAAGTAGGGCACAAGTAAGACGCAACTAGGGCGCAACTAGGGCACAACTGGGGCGAAGCTAGTGCTCAACTGAGGCGCAACGAGGGTGCAAGTAGGGCGCTAGTAGGGCGTAAGTAGGGTGCAATGAGGGCGCAAGAAGGGCGCAACTAGGGCGCAACTAGGACGCAAGTAGGGCGCAACTAGGGCGCAAGTAGGGCGCAAGTAGGGCGCAAGTATGGCACAACAAGGGCACAACTAAGGCGCAACTAGGGCACCACTAGGAGGCAAGTAGGCCGCAACTAGGGCGCAACCAGTGCGCAACTAGGGCCAACTAGGACGCAACTAGGGTGCAACTAGGGGGCAACTAGGGCGCAACTAGGGCGCAACTAGGGCGCAACTAGGACACAACTAGGGTGCAACTAGGGTGCAACTAGGGCGCAACTAGGGCGCAACTAGGGCGCAACTAGGGCGCAACTAGGGCGCAACTAGGGAACAACTAGGACGCAATGAGTGCGCAACGAGGGCGCAACGAGGGCGCAATAAGGGCGCAACTAGGGTACAACTAGGGTGCAACTAGGGCGCAACTAGGGCGTAACCAGGGCGCAACTAGGGTGCAACTAGTTTGCAAGTTGGGCGCAACTAGGGTGCAACTTAGGCGCAACTTGGGCGCAAGTAGGGTGCAACTGGAGCGCAACTACAGCGCAACTAGGGCACAACTAGGACGCAAGTAGGGTGCAACCAGGGCGCAACTAGAGCGCAACTAGGGAACAACCAGGGCGCAACTAGGACGCAACTAGAGTGCAACTAGTGTGCAAGTTCGGTGCAACTATGGCGTAACTAAGGCGCAACTAGCGCGCAAGTAAGGCGCAAGAAGGACGCAACTAGGACGCAACTAGGGTACAACTAGGGCATCGCCAGTGCCCAACTAAGGCACAACTAGGGTGCAAGTAGGGTGCCAGTAGGGCGCAAGTAGGGTGCAATAAGTGCGCAAGTAGGGTACAACTATGGCGCAACTAGGGCGCAACTAGGGCGCGACTAGGGTGCAACTAGGGCGCAACTAGGGCGCAACTAGGGCGCAACTAGGGGGTAACTAGGGCGCAACTAGGGTGCAACAAGGGCGCAACTAGGGCACAACTAGGGCACAACTAGGGCGCAACTAGGGCGCGACTAGGGCGCAACTAGGGCGCAACTAGGGCGCAACTAGGGCGCAACTAGGGTGCACCTAGGACGCAAGTAGGGCGCAAGTAGGGCACAAGTAGGGCGCAACTACAGCGCAAGTGGAGCACAACTAGGGCACAACTAGGGCGCAACTAGGGCGCAATGAGGGCGCAACGAGGGCGCAACAAGGGCGCAACAAGGACGCAACTAGGGCGCCACTAGGGCGCAACCAGGGCGCAACTATGGCGGAACTAGGGCGCAACTAGGGCGCAACTGGGGCGTAACTAAGGCGCAACTAGGGCGCAACAACGGCTCAACTAGGGCGCAAGTAGGGCACAAGTAGGACGCAACTAGGGCGCAACTAGGGTACAACTAGGGCGTAGCTAGTGCCCAAACTGAGGCGCAACTATGGCGCAAGTATGGGGCCAATAGGGCGTAAGTATGGTGCAATAAGGGCGTATGAATGGTGCAACAAGGACGCATCTAGGGCGCATGTAGGGTGCAACTAGGGCGCGTCTAGGGCGCAAGTAGGGCGCAGGCAGGGCGCAACTAGGACACAACTAAGGCGCAACTAGGACGCAACTAGGGCGCAACTAGGACGCAACTAGGGCGCAACTAGGGTGCAACTAGGGCGCAACTAGGGGGCAACTAGGGCATAACTAGGACGTAGCTAGGACGCAACTAGGGCACAACTAGGGCGCAACGAGGGCGCAACGAGGGTGCAACTAGGATGCAACTAACGAGGGCGCAACTAGGGTGCAACTAAGGCGCAACTAGGGCGCAAGTAGGACGCAACTAGGGCGCAACCAGGGGACAACTAGGGCGTAGCTCGTGTCCAGTCGAGGCGCAACTAGGGCGCAAGTAGGAGCCAGAAGGCCGTTAGTAAAGAGCAACTAGGGTGCAACTAGGACGTAACTAGGACGCAACGAGGGCGCAACTAGTGCGTAACTAGGGTGCAACTAGGGTACAAGTAGGGTGCAACTAGGGCGCACATAGGGCGCCCGGGAACAACAAGGGTGCAACTAGGGGGCAACTAGGAAGCAACTATGGCGCAACTAGGACGCAACTAGGACACAAATAGGGTGCAACTAGGGCGCAACTAGGGTGCAACTAGTGTGCAACTAGGGCGCAATTAGGGCGCGACTATGGCGCAACTAGGGCGCAACTTGGGTGCAACTAGGCAGCAACTAGGGCGCAACTAAGGCGCAACTAGGGCGCAACTAGGGCGCAATTAGGGCGCAACTGGGGGCAACTAGGACGCAACTAGGGCGCAACTAGGGCGCAACTAGGGCACAACTAGCGTGCAACTAGGGCACAACTAGGGCGCGACCAGGGCGTGACTTGGGCGCAACTAGGGCGCAACTAGGGCGCAACTACGGCGCAACTAGGGCGCAATTAGGGCGTAATTAGAGCGCAACAGGGGGCAAGTAGGGCGCAACTAGGGCGCAACAAGGGCGCAACTAGGGCGCAACTATGGCGCAACTAGGGCGCAACTAGGGCGCAACTAGGGCGCAACTA
>SZWC01000570.1:4174-17510 GCA_023375785.1 Penium margaritaceum | reverse complement strand
GGCGCAACTAGGACGCAACTAGGGCGCAACTAGGGCGCAACTATGGCACAACTAGGGCGCAACCAGGGCGCAACGAGGGCGCTACTAAGATGCAACTAGGGCACAAACAGGTCACAAGTAGGATGCAAATAGGTCGCAACTAGGGTACCACTAGGGCGTAGCTAGTCCCCAACTGAGGCGCAACTAGGGCGTGAGCAGGGTGCAAGGAGGGCGCAAGTAGGTTGCAACTTGTGCACAACCAGGGCGCAACTAGGGCACAACTGGGGCGCAACTAGGGCGCAACTAGGGCGCAACTAAAGTGCAAGTAGGACGCAACTAGGTTGCAACTAGGGCGCAAGTAGGGCGCAAGTGAAACGCAAATAGGGCAGAACTAGAGCACAATTAGGGCGTAGCTAGTGCCCAACTGAGGCGCAACTAGGGCGCAAGTAGGGTACCAGTAGGGTGTAAGTAGGGTGCAATAAGGGCGCAAGTATAACGCAACTAGGTTGCAACTAGGGCGCAACTAAGCCGCACCTAGGTTGCAAGTAGGGCGCAACTAGGACGCAAGTAGGGCGCAAGTAGGGCGCAACTAGGGCACAACTAAGGCGCAACAAGGGCAAAAGTAGGGCGCAACTAGGCGCAACTAGGGCACAACTAGGATGCAACTAGGGCGCAACTAGGGCGCAACTAGGGCGCAACAAGGGCGCAACTAGGGTAGAACAAGAGCGGAACTAGGGGCAACTAGGGCGCAACTAGGGCGCAATTAGGGCGCAACTAGGGGCAACTAGGGCGCAACTGGGACGCAACTAGGGCGCAACTAGGGTGCATCGAGGGCGCAACAAGGGCGCAAATAGGGCGCAACTAGGGTGCAACTAGGCTGCAATTAGGGCGCAACTAGGGTGTAACTAGGACGCAACTAGGGTGCATCTAGTGTGCAAGTTGGGCGCAACTAGGGCGCAACTAAGGCGCATCTAGGGCGCAAGTAGGACCCAACGAAGGGTGCAACTATGGGACAACTAGGGCGTAGCTAGTGCCCAACTGAGGCGCAACTAGGGCGCAACTAGGCGCCAATAGGGTGCAAGTAGGGCGCAACTAGGGTGCAATTAGGGCGCAACTAGGACGCAACTAGGGCACAACTAGTGCGTAACTAAGGTGCAACTAAGGTGCAAGTAGGGCGCAACTAGGGCGCAACTAGGGCGCCCGGGTGCAACAAGGGCGCAACAAGTGGGCAACTAGGCCGCAACTAGGGGGCAACTAGGACGCAACTAGGGCACCACTAGGGTGCAACTAGGGCGCAACTAGGGCGCAGCTAGGGTTCAACAATTGCGCAAGTAGGGCGCAACTAGGGCGCGACTAGGGCACGACCAGGGCGCGGCTTGGGCGCAACTAGGGCGCAAGTAGGACGCAATTGGGGGCAAATAGGGTGCAACAAGGGCGCAACTAGGGCGCAACTAGGACACAACTAGGGCGCAACTATGGCGTAACTAGGGCGCAACTAGGGTGCAACTAGTGCGCAACTAGGGCGCAACTAGGGCGCGACTAGGGAGAACTAGGGCGCGACTTGGGCGCAACTAGTGTTCAACTAGGGCGTAACTAGTGCGCAACTAGGGCGCAAGTAGGGCGCAACTAGGGGCAACTAGGGCGCAACTAGGGTGCAACTAGAGCGCAACTATGGTGCAACTAGGGCGCAACTAGGGCGCAACTAGGGCGCATCTAGGGCGCAACTAGGGCGCAACTAGGGCGCAACTAGGGCGCAACTAGGGCACAACTAAGGCGTAACTAGGGCACAAATAGGACACAAGTAGGACGCAACTAGAGCGCAACTAGGGTACAACTAAGGCGTAGCTAGTCCCCAATTGAGGCGCAACTAGGGCGCAAGTATGGTGCAATTAGGGCGCAAGTAGGTTGCAACTTGTGCGCAACCAGGGGGCAACTAGGGTGCAACTAGGGCGCAACCAGGGCGCAACTAGGGTGCAAGTAGGGCGCAACTAGGGTGCAACTAGGGCGCAAGTAGGGCGCAAGTAAGACGCAACTAGGGCGCAACTATGGCACAATTAGGGCGTAGCTAGTGCCCATCTGAGGCGCAACTAGGGCGTAAGTAGGGCGCCAGTAGGGTGAAAGGAGGGTGCAATAAGGGCGTATGAAGGGCGCAAGAAGGGCGCAACTAGGGCGCAACTAAGACGCAACTAGGGTGCAAGTAGGGCGCAACTAGGGTGCAAGTAGGGCGCAGGTAGGGCACAACTAGGGCGCAACTAGGGCGCAACCAGGGAGCAACTAGGGCGCAACTAAGGCGCAACAAGGACGCAACGAGGGCGCAACTAGGGCGCAACGAGGGCGCAACGAGGGTGCAACTAGGGTGCAACTAGGGCGTAACTAGGGCGCAACTAGGGTGTAATTAGGGTGCAACTAGGGTGCAACTAGGGCGCAACTATGGCACAAATAGGGCACAACTAGGACGCAACTAGGTCGCAACTAGGACGCAACTAGGGCGCAACTAGGGTGCAACTAGGGCGCAACGAGGGCGCAACCGGGGCGCAACCAGGGCGCAACTAGGGCGCAACTATGGCACAACTAGGGCGCAACTAGGGCGCAACTAGGGTGCAACTAGTGTCCAAGTTGGGCGCAACTAAGGCACAACTAAGACACAACTAGCGCGCAAATAGGGCGCAAGTAGGACGCAACTAGGGCGCAACTAGGGCACAACTAGCGCGTAGCTAGTGCCCAACTAAGGCACAACCAGGGCGCAAGAAGGGTCCCAGTAGGGCGCAAGTAGGGTGCAATAAGGGCGCAAATAGGGTACAACTAGAGGGTAACTACGGCGCAACTAGGGCACAACTAGGGCGTGACTAGGGCATGACTAGGACACGACTAGGGCGCAATTAGGGCACATTTAGGGCGCAAATAGGGTGCAACTAGGGCGCAACTAGGACGCAACTAGTGCACAGCCAGGGCGCAACTAGGGTACAACTAGGGCACAACTAGGCACAACAAGGGTGCAACTAGGACGCAAGTACAGCGCAAGTAGAGCGCAAGTATGGCGCAACTACCGCACAATTGGAACACAACTAGAGCGTAACAATGGCGCAACTAGGGTGCAACTTGAGCGCAACGAGGGCGCAACGTGGGCGCAACGAGGGCGCAATGAGGGCGCAACAAGGGCGCAACAAGGGCGGAACTAGGGCGCAACTAGGGCGCAACTAGGGCACAACTAGGGCGCAACTAGGGCGCAGCTAGGGCGCAACTTGGGCGCAACTAGGGTGCAACTAGGACACAACTGGGGCGCAACTTGGGCGCAACTAGGGCGTAACTACGGCGTAACTAAGGTGCAACTAAGGCGCAACTAAGGCGCAACTAGGGCGCAAGTATGGCACAAGTAGGACGCAGCTAGGGTGCAAGTAGGGTACAACTAGGGCGTAGCTAGTGCCCAACTGAGGCGCAACTAGGGCGAGAGTAGGGCGCAAGTAGGGCGCAAGTAGGGCGCAACTAGGGCGCAACTAGGGCGCAACTAGGGCGCAAGTAGGGCGTAACTAGGGTGCAAGAAGGGCGCAACAAGGCCGCAACTAGGGCGCAACTAGGACGCAACTAGAGTGCAACAAGGACACAACTAGGGCGCAACTAGGGTACAACTAGGACGCAACTATGGCACAACTAGGGCGCAACTAGGGTACAACTAGGACGCAACTATGGCACAACTAGGGCGCAACTAGGGTACAACTAGGACGCAACTATGGCACAACTAGGGCGCAACTAGGGTACAACTAGGACGCAACTATGGCACAACTAGGGCGCAACTAGGGTACAACTAGGACGCAACTATGGCACAACTAGGGCGCAACTAGGGTACAACTAGGACGCAACTATGGCACAACTAGGGCGCAACTAGGGTACAACTAGGACGCAACTATGGCACAACTAGGGCGCAACTAGGGTGCAATTAGGGCGCAACTAGGGCGCAAGTAGGGCACAACTAGGGCGTAGCTAGTGCCCAACTGAGGCGCAACTAGGGCGAGAGTAGGGCGCAAGTAGGGCGCAAGTAGGGCGCAACTAGGGCGCAACTAGGGCGCAACTAGGGCGCAAGTAGGGCGCAACTAGGGCGCAACTAGGGCACATCTAGGGCGCAACTAGGGCGCAACTAGGGCGCAACTAGGGTTCAACTATGACGCAACTATGGCACAACTAGGGCGCAACTAGGGCGCAGCTAGGGCGCAACTAGGGTGCAACTAGGGCGCATCTAAGGTGCAACTACGGCGTAACTAGGGGGCGACTAGGGCGCGACTAGGGCGCGACTAGGGCGCAATAAGGGCGCGACTTGGGCACAACTAGGGCGCAACTAGGGTGCAACTAAGGCGTAAAAAGGGCGTAACTAAGACGCAATTAGGGCGTAACTGGGGGCAACTAGGGCGCAACTAGGGCGCAACTTGGACGCAACTAGGGCACAACTAGGACATAACTAGGGCGCAACCAGGGCGCAACTAGGGCCAACCTAGGGCGCAACTAGGGCGCAACTAGAGTGAAACTAAGGCGCAACTAGGACGCAAATAGGGCACAAGTAGGACGCAGCTAGGGCGCAAGTAGGGTACAACTAGGGCGTAGCTAGAGCCCAACTGAGGCACAAATAGGACGCAAGTAGGGTGTAAGTAGGGTGCAAGTAGGGTGCAACTTGTGCACAACTAGGGCGCGCACTCAGGGCGCAATTAGGGCGCAACTAGGGAGCAACTATGGTGCAAGTATGGCGCAACTAGGGTACAACTACGGTGCAAGTAGGGTGCAAGTAAGACGCAACTAGGACGCAACTATGGCACAACGAGGGTGTAGCTAGTGCCCAACTGAGGCGCAACTAGGGCGCAAGTAGGGCGCCAGTAGGGTGTAAGTTTGGTGCAATAGGGCACAAGAAGGGTGCAACTAGGGTGTAACTAGGGCCAAACTAAGGTGCAACTAGTTTGCAAGTTGGGCGCAACTAGGGCGCAACTTAGGCGCAACCTGGGCGCAAGTAGGGTGCAACTAGAGCGCAACTAGGGCGCCACTAGGGCGCAAGTATGGTGCAGCCAGGGCGCAACTATAGTGCAACTAGGGCACAACTAGGGCGCAACTAGGGCGCAATTAGGGTGCAACTAGTACGCACGTTCGGCGCAACTAAGGCGCAACTAAGGTGCAACTAGTGCGCAAGTAGGGCGCAAGTATGACGCAACTAGGGCGCAACTAGGGCACAAATAGGACGTAGCTAGTGCCCAACTAAGGCACAACTAGGGTGCAAGTAGGGTGCCAGTAGGGCGCAAGTAGGGTGCACTAGCGGGCAAGAAGGGTGCAACTAGGGTCCAATTAGGGCGCAACTACGGCGCAACTAGGACACGACTAGGGCGCAACTAGGGCGCAACTAGGGCGTAACTAGGGCGCAAGTAGGGCGTAACTAGGGTGCAAAAAGGGCGCAACAAGGCCGCAACTAGGGCGCAACTAGGGCGCAACTAGGGTGCAACTAGGGCGCAACTAGGGCGCAACTAGGGCGCAACTACGTCGCAACTAGGGTGCAACTCGGGCGCAACTAGGGCGCAAGTAGGGCGTAACTAGGGTGCAAGAAGGGCGCAACAAGGCCGCAACTAGGGCGCAACTAGGGCGCAACTAGGGTGCAACTAGGGCGCAACTAGGGCGCAACTAGGGCGCAACTACGTCGCAACTAGGGTGCAACTCGGGCGCAATTAGGGCGCAAGTAGGGCACAATTAGGGCGCAACTACGGCGCAAGTGGGGCACAACAAGGGTGCACCTAGGGCGCAACTAGGGCACAACAAGGGCGCAACAAGGGCACAACAAGGGCGAAACAAGGGCGCAACTAGGACGCAACTAGAGTGCAACAAGGACACAACTAGGGCGCAACTAGGGTGCAACTAGGGCGCAAATAGGGCACAGCTAGGGCACAACTAAGGCGCAACTTGGGCGCAACAAAGGCGCAACTAGGGCGCAAGTAGGGCACAAGTAGGAGGCAACTAGGGCGCAAATAGGTTACAACTAGGGCGTAGCTAGTGCCCAACTGAGGCGCAACTAAGGCGCAAGTAGGGCGCCAATAGGACGTAAGTAGGGTGCAATAAGGGCACAAGAAGGGCGCAACTAGGGCGCAACAAGGACGTATGTAGGGCGCAAGTAGGGCGCAACTAGGGCGCGACAAGGACGCAACGAGGACGCAGGTAGGCCACAACTAGGGCACAACTAAGGCGCAACTAGTGCGCAACTAGGACGCAGCTAGGGCGCAACTATGGCGCAACTAGGGAACAACAAGGGCGCAACGAGGGCGCAACGAGGGCGCAACTACGGTGCAACTAGGGCGCAACTAGGGCACAACTAGGGCGCAACTAGGACGCAACTAGGGTGCAACTAGTGTGCAAATTGGGCGCAACTAGGGCACAACTAAGGCGCAACTAGGGCGCAAGTAGGACGCAACTAGGGCGCAACTAGGGGACAACTAGGGCATAGCTAGTGCCCAATTGAGGCGCAACTATGGCGCAAGTAGGCGCCAGAAAGGAGCAAGTAGGGCGCAACTAGGGCGCAACTAGGGCGCAACTAGGACGCAACTAGGGCGCAGCTAGTGCGTAACTAGGGTGCAACTAGGGTGCAAGTAGGGCACAACTAGGACGGAACTAGGGCGTTCGGGCGCAACAAGGGCGCAACTAGGGGGCAACTAGGGCACACCTAGGACGCAACTAGGACGCAACTAGGGCATAACTAGGACGGAACTAGGGCGCAACTAGGGCACAACTAGGGTGCAACTAGTGCACAAGTAGGGCGTAACTAGGGCGCGACTAGGGCACGACTAGGGTGCGACTTGGGCGCAATTAGGGCGCAACTAGGACGCAACTAGGACGCAACTAGGGCGCAATTAGGGCGCAACTGGGGGCAGCTAGGGCGCAACAAGGGCGCAATGAGGTTGCAACTATGGCACAACTAGGACGCAACTAGGACGCAGCTAGGGCGCAACTAGGGTGCAACTAGTGCGCAACTAGGGCGCAACTAGGGCGCGACTAGGGCGCGACTAGGGCGCGACTAGGGCGCGACTTGGGCGCAACTAGGGCGCAACTAGGGCGCAACTAGGATGCAACTAGGGCGCAATTAGGGCACAACTAGGGACAGTTAGGGCGCAACTAGGCGGCAACTAGGGCGCAACTAGGGCGCAACTAAGGCGCAACTAGGGCGCAACTAGGGTGCAACTAGGGCGCAACTATGGCGCAACTAGGGCACAACTAGGGCGGAACTAGGGCGCAACTAAGGCGCAACTATGGCGCAAATAGGGCACAAGTAGGACGCAACTAGGGCGCAAGTAGCGTACAACTAGGGCGTAGCTAGTGCCCAACTGAGGGGCAACTAGGGCGCAACTAGGGCGCAACTAAGACGCAACTAGGGTGCAAGTAGGGCGCAAGTAGGCCACAAGTAGGGTACAAGTAGGGCACAACTAGGGCACAACTAGAGCGCAACTAGGACGCAACTAGGGTGCAACTAGGACGCTACTAGGGCGCAACTGGAGCGCAACTAGGGCACAACTAGGGCGCAACAAGGGCGCAGCAAGTGGGTGACTAGGGCACAAATAGGGTACAAGTAGGACGCAAGAAGGGCGCAACTAGGGTACAACTAGGGTGTAGCTAGTCCCCAAATGAGGCGCAACTAGGCGCAAGTAGGGTGCAAGTAGGGCGCAAGTAGGTTGCAACTTTTGCGCAACCAGGGCGCAACTAGGGCGCAAGTAGGGCGTAACCAGGGTGCAACTAGGGTGCAAGTAGGGCGCAACTAGGGTGCAACTAGGGTGCAAATAGGACGCAAGTAAGACGCAACTAGGGCGGAACTAGGGCACAATTAGGGCATAGCTAATGTCCAACTGAGGCGCAACTAGGGCGCAAGTAGGGCTCCAATAGGGTGTAAGTAGGGTGCAATAAGGGCGCGAGAAGGGCGCAACTAGGGCACAACTTGGGCACAACTAAGACGCAACTAGGGTGCAAGTAGGGCGCAACTAGGGCGCAAGTAGGGCGCAAGTAGGGCGCAACTAGTGCACAACTAAGGCACATCAAGGGCGTAACTAGGGCGCAACTAGGCGCAACTATGGCGCAACTAGGGTGCAACTAGGGCGCAACTAGGGCGCAACTAGGGTGCAACTAGGGCGCAACTAGGGAGCAACAAGGGCGCACCTAGGACGCAACTAGAGCGCAACTAGGGCGCAACTAGGGCGCAACTAGGGCGCAATTAGGACGTACCTTGGGGCAACTAGGACGCAACTAGGGCGCAACTAGGGCGCAACTAGGGTGCAACTAGGGCGCAACGAGGGCGCAACGAGGGCGCAGCTAGGGCGCACATAGGGCGCAACTAGGGTGCAACTAGGGCACAACTAGGGCGCAACTAGGGTGCAACTAGTCTACAAGTTGGGCGCAACTAGGGCGCAACTAAGGCGCAACTAGGGCGTAAGTAAGACGCAACTAAGGGCATAGCTATGGAACAACTAGGGCGTAGCTAGTGCCCAACACAGGCACAACTAGGGCGCAAGTAGGCGCCAGTAGGACACAAGTAGGGCGCAACTAGGGTGCAACTAGGGCGCAACTAGGGCGCAACTAGGGCGTCCGGGTGCGACTAGGGCGCAACTAGGGGGAAACTAGGGCGCAACTAGGGCGCAAATAGGACGTAATTAAGGCACAACTAGGGCGCAACTAGGGCGCACCTAGGGTGCAACTAGTGCGCAACCAGGGCGCGAATAGGGCGCGACTAGGGCGCGACTTGGGCGCAACTAGGGCTCAACTAGGGCGCAACTAGGACGCAACTAGGGCGCAACTAGGGCGCAACTAGGGCGCACCTAGGGTGCAACTAGTGCGCAACCAGGGCGCGAATAGGGCGCGACTAGGGCGCGACTTGGGCGCAACTAGGGCTCAACTAGGGCGCAACTAGGACGCAACTAGGGCGCAATTAGGGCGCAACTGGGGGCAACTAGGACGCAACTAGGGTACAACTAGGGCGTATGTAAGGTGCAACTAGGGTGCAACGACGGCGCAACGAGGGCGCAACTAGGGCGCAACTAGGGCGCAACTGGGGGCAACTAGGACGCAACTAGGGTACAACTAGGGCGTATGTAAGGTGCAACTAGGGTGCAACGACGGCGCAACGAGGGCGCAACTAGGGCGCAACTAGGGCGCAACAAGGGTGAAACTAGGGCCAAACTAGGGCGCAACTAGGGTGCAACTGGGGTGCAACTAGTCTGCAAGTTTGGCGCAACCAGGGCGCAACTAAGGCGCAACAAGGGCGTAAGTAATACGCAACTAAGGGCGCAACTATGGGACAACTAGGGCGTAGCTAGTGCCCAACTGAGGTGCAACTAGAGCGCAAGTAGGCGCCAGTAGGGCACAAGTAGGGCGCAACTAGGGTGCAACTAGGGCGCAACTAGGACGCAACTAGGACGCAACTATTGCGTAACTATGGTGCAAGTAGGGTGCAAGTAGGGCGCAACTAGGGCGCAACTAGGGCGCCCGGGTGCAACTAGGGTGCATCTAGGGGAAAACTAGGGCGCAACTAGGGCGCAACTAGGACGCAACTAGGGCACAACTACGATGCAACTAGGGCGCAACTAGGGCACACCTAGGGTGCAACTAGTGTGCAACTAGGGCGCAACTAGGGCGCGACTAGGGCGCGACTAGGGCGCAACTAGGGTGCAATTAGGGCGCAACTGGGGGCAACTAGGGCACAAACAGGGCGCAACTAGGTTGCAACTAGGGCACAACTAGGGCGCAACTAGGGCACAACTAGGGCGCAACTAGGGTGCAACTAGTGCGCAACTAGGGCGCATGTAGGGCGTGACTAGAGCGCGACTAGGGCGCGACTTGGCCACAACTAGGGCTCAACTAGGGCGCAACTAGGACGCAATTAGGGCGCAGCTAGGGCGCAACTACGGCGCAACTAGGGCTCAACTAGGGCGCAATTAGGGCGCAACTGGGGCGCAACTAAGGCGCAACTAGGGCGCAACTATGGCGCAACTAGGGCGCAACGAGGGCACAACCAGGGCGCAACGAGGGCGCAACTAGGGCGCAACTAGGGCGCAACTAGGGAGCAACTAGGGCGCAACTAGGAAGCAACTAGGGTGCAACTAGTGTGCAAGTTGGGGGCTACTAGGGCGCAACTAAGGCACAACGAGGGCGCAAGTAGGACGCAACTAGGGCGCAACTAGGGGACAACTAGGGCGTAGCTAGTGCCCAACTGAGGCGCTACTATGGCACAAGTTGGCGCCAGAAAGGAGCAACTAGGGCGCAACTAGGGTGCAATTAGGGCGCAACTAGGACGCAGCTAGGGCGCAACTATTGCGTAACTAGGGCTCAAATAGGACGCAACTAGGGTGCAACTAGCTAGGAACTAGGGCGCAAGTAGGGCGCGACTAGAGCGCGACTAGGGCGCAACTTGGGCGCAACTAGGGCTCAACTAGGCTGCAATTAGGACGCAACTAGGGCGCAATTAGGACGCAACTGGGGGCAATTAGGGCGCAACTAGGGCGCAACTAGGACGCAACTAGGGCGCAACTAAGGCTCAAGTAGGGCTTAACTAGGGCGCAACTAGGGCGCAACTAGGGCGCAACTAGGGCGCAACTAAGGCGCAAATAAGGCGCAAGTAGGGCGCAAATATGGCACAAGTAGGATGCAACTAGGGGGCAAGTAGGGTACAACTAGGGCGTACCTAGTGCCCAAATGAGGCGCAACTAGGGCGCAACTAGGGCGCAACTAAGACGCAACTAGGGTGAAAGTAGGGCGCAACTAGGGCGCAAGCAGGGCGCAAGTAGGGTGCAACTAGGGTACAACTAAGGCACAACAAGGGCGCAACTAGGGCGCAACTAGGGCGCAACTAAGGCGCAACTAGGGCGCAACTAGGACGCAACTAGGACGCTTATAGGACTCAACTAGAGTGCAACTAGGGCGCAACTAGGGCGCAACTAGGACGCAACTAGGGCACAACTAGAACGCAACTAGGACGCAACTAGGGTGCAACAAGGGCGGACCGAGGATGCAACTAGGACGCAACGAGGACGCAACAAGGGCGGAACTAGGGCACAACTAGGGCGTAACTAGGGCGCAACTAGGGTGCAACTAGGGCGCAACTAGGGTGCAACTAGGGCGCAACTAGAGCACAACTTGGGCACAACTAGGACGCAACTAGTTCGCAACTAGGGCGCAACTAGGTCGCAACTAAGGCGCAACTAGGGCACAACTAGGGCGCAACTAGGGTGCAACCGGGGCACAACTAGGGCGTAACTAGGGCACAACTAGGGTGCAACTAGTGTACAAGTTGGGTGCAACTAAGGTGTAAGTAAGGCGCAACTAGCGCGCAAGTAGGGCACAAGTAGGACGCAACTAGGGCACAACTAAGGCATAACTAGCGCGTAGCTAGTGCCCAACTAAGGCACATCTAGGGTGCTAGTAGGGGGCAAGTAGGGTGCAATAAGGGCGCGAATAGGGTGCAACTAGAGCGCAACTAGGGCGCAACTAGGGCGCAACCAGGGCGTGACTAGGGCGCGACTAGGGCGTGACTAGGGCGCAACTAGGGCGCAACTAGGGCGCAACTAGAGCGTAACTAGGGCGCAACTAGGGCGCAACTAGGGTACAACTAGGGCGCAACTAGGGTGCAACTAGGGTGCAACTAGGGCAAAACCAGGGGGAAACTAGGGCGCAACAATGGTGCAAGTAGGGCACAAGTATGAAGTAATTAGGGCGCAAGTAGGGCGCAACTATGGCATAAGTGGGGCACAATCAGTGCGTAACAAGGACGCAACTAGGGCGCAACTTCAGCGCAACGAGGGCGCAACAAGGGCGCAACGAGGGCACAACGAGGGCGCAACAAGGGCGCAACAAGGGTGCAACTACGGCGTAACTAGGGCGCAGCTAGGGCGCAACAATGGTGCAATTAGGGCGCAACTATGGTGCAACTAGGGCGCAACTAGGGCGCAATTTGGGCGTAACTAGGGCGCAACTAAGGCGCAACTAAGGCACAACTAAGGCGCAAATATGGTGCAACTAGGGTGTAAGTAGGGCAAAAGTTGGACGCAGATGGGGTGCAACTAGGGTAAAACTAGGGCGTACCTCATGCCCGACTGAGGCGCAACTAGAGCGAGAGTAGGGCGCAAGTTGGGCGCAACAAGGGAGCAACTAGGGTGCAACTTGGGTGCAACTAGGGCGCAACTAGGCCGGAACTAGGGCGCAACTAAGGGCACAACTCGGGCATGTCTAGGGCGCAACTAGGGCGCAACTAGGGCGCAACTAGGGCGCAAGAATGAAGCAACTAGGGCACATCTAGGGTGCAACTAGGCCGCAACTAGGTTGCAACTAGAATGCAACTAGGGCGCAACTAAGGCGCAACTAGGGCGCGACTAGGGCACGACTAGGGCGCGAATAGGGCGCGACTATGGCGCGACTTGGACGCAACTAGGGTGCAAATAGGACGCAATTAAGGCGCAACTAGGGCACAACTAGGTCGCAACTAGGACGCAACTGGGGGCAACTAGGGCGTAGCTAGTGCTTAACTGAGGCGCAACTAGGGCGCAAGTAGGGCGCCAGTAGGGTGCAAGTTTGGTGTAATAAGGCCGTAAGAAGGACGCAACTAGGGTGCAACTAGGGTGCAACTAGGACGCACCTAGGGTACAAGTAGGACGCAACAAGGATGCAACTAGGGCGCAAGTAGGGCGCAACTAGGGCGCAATTAGGGCGCAACTAGGGTCCAACTAGGGCGCAACTAGGGCGTAACTAGGGTGCAACTAGCGTGCAAGTTGCGTGCAACTAGGGCGCAACTAAGGCGCAACTAGGACGCAGGTAGGGCGCAACTAGAGCGCAACTAGGGCGCAAATAGAGCGCAACTAGGGTGCAACTAGGGCGTAAGTAGGGTGCAACTAGGGTGCAACTAGAGCGCAAGTATGGCACAACTAGGGAGCAACTAGGGCGCAACTAGGGTGCAACTAGTGCGCAAGCTGGGCGCAACTAAGGCGCTACTAAGGCGCAACTAGCGCGCAAGTAGGGCACAAGTAGGACGTAACTAGCGCGTTATTAGGGCACAACTAGGGTGTAACTAGTGCCCAACCAAGGCACAACTAGGGCTCAAGTAGGGTGCCACTAGGGCGCGAGTAGGGTACAATGAGGGTGCAAAGAGGGTGCAACTAGGGTGCAACTAGGGCGCAACTAGGGCGCAACTAGGGCCCAACTAGGGCGCAACTAAGGCGTGACTAGGGTGCAACTAGGGCGCAAGTAGGGCGCAATTAGGGCGTAACTAGGGCGCAACTAGGGCGCAACTAGGGCGCAACTAGGGCGCAACTAGGGCGCAACTAGGGCGCAACTAGGGCGCAACTAGGGCGCAACTAGGGCACAACTAGGG
>SZWC01000569.1:342926-381908 GCA_023375785.1 Penium margaritaceum | reverse complement strand
GGACCATTCAAGACGGCGTCAAAGAGCGGCGCGCGTTACTTCGTCACCTTCATTGATGACTACAGCAGAAAACTCTTCGTGTACTTCATGAAGCGGAAAGGCGAGGTCCTGGACCGGCTGAAGGAGTATGTCGCCGTGGTGGAGAGGCAGACTGACCAAAAGGTCAGAGCGCTACGCAGCGACAATGGCGGAGAGTACGTGGGCTGTAGAAGGTGGATGAAGCAGCAGGACATAAAATGGCAACAAACTACGCCGTATCTGCCTCAATCAAATGGCGTGGCGGAGCGGGCGAACCAGACGCTGCTGAACATGGTATGGACTATGTTGGTGGGTGCAGAATTGCCGCGAAGCTTCTTGGCGGAAGCTGTGCGTACGGCGAGCTACACCATCAACCTCACTCCTACAACAGTGCTGAAGGGGTGGAGCGGCTGGAAGACGCCGCAGGAGGTTTGGAGCAGGCGCAAGCCAAGTGTGGCACACCTCAAAGTGTTCGGGTGCAAAGCGCACGCGGTGGTGCAGGCTGCGAAGAGGCATGACAACAAGCTGGAGCCGCGGGCAAATTCGTATCTCTTCCTTGGCTATGAGAGCGCGCATAAGGCGTACCGGCTCTACGACATGCGCAAGGAGAAGGTAATCCGCAGCCGAGACGTCGAGTTTGACGAGCAGCAAAGTTACATCAGCAGCAATGACGTGGGCGTGGTGGACTCTCCAAAGACCGGGGAGTGGTTTTAGCTCCTTGATTACGAGAAGGAGCCGGCGGACGCCAAAGTTGAGGATGCGGCATCAGAGCGCGAAGATGCACCAACATTGGCAGCCGACGCGGAGGACTCCGATGACGATCAAGCTGATGAGGAGATCCACCGGAAGGATCCGGCGGATGAGGCACCAAGGGTGCCAAGGCGCGCACTTCCGGTAGAGTGTGCATCGGGCGTCGGTGGAAAATCCACCGGACGTGCCGGTCGTTCGGGTGATGTTTCACCAGAACGAGAGAGATCATTGGGGAGCCGTACGGTCGATGATTCACCGAAGCATGCTGAGTCGGAGGGATCGCAGCAGAGTGACGATGCGCCACCAAAACTACCGGGCCGCAGCGGGAGGCAGCGAAAAGCAGGGAAGCGCTTCGACGCAAGCACCGGTCGATGGATTGGCATGACGCGGTGCATGCTAGCTGCATCAACGTAGCCGACTACTGTGCAAGAGGCGCTTGCACGGCTTGAAGGGGATCAATGGGACGCAGCCATCAAATCGGAGCTGGCGTCCATCACGGAAAACAATACGTGGGAGCTGGTCGACAGGTCGAAAGATGCCAAGGTCATCGGCTCAAAGTGGGTCTTTAACACCAAGTTCACAAAGGAGGGTATGGTTGACAAACACAAGGTGCGGTTGGTGGCGAAGGGTTAGGCACAGCATAAGGGTGAGCACTACAATGAGACGTTTGCTCCCGTCGCCAAGTTCACAAGCATCTGGGCGATCCTTGCGGTGGCGGCCGCGAAGGACATGGAGCTCCACCAAATGGACGTAAAGACGGCCTTCCTCAACGGCATCATAGACAAAGAGATCTACATGGAGGTGCCAGAGGGGGTGGAGGCGCCGGAGGGCAAGGTGTGTAAGCTGCGGAAGTCCTTGTACGGGCAAAAACAATCGCCCAGATGCTGGTACCAACAGATGGACAGCTNATGGTTGACAAACACAAGGTGCGGTTGGTGGCGAAGGGTTAGGCACAGCATAAGGGTGAGCACTACAATGAGACGTTTGCTCCCGTCGCCAAGTTCACAAGCATCTGGGCGATCCTTGCGGTGGCGGCCGCGAAGGACATGGAGCTCCACCAAATGGACGTAAAGACGGCCTTCCTCAACGGCATCATAGACAAAGAGATCTACATGGAGGTGCCAGAGGGGGTGGAGGCGCCGGAGGGCAAGGTGTGTAACCTGCGGAAGTCCTTGTACGGGCCAAAACAATCGCCCAGATGCTCGTACCAACAGACGGACAACTTCATGGCACAAATCGGCTTCAAGCGCTGTGAGGCGGATCACAGCGTATATGTGCGGCGCGACAAACAGCTCCATCAGATCATTGCACTCTATGTGGACGACTTGATTGTGTGCTCGATGGATTTGCCAAGCTTATAGCAGCTGAAAGAGCAGCTGAGCAATAGATTCTAGATGTCGGACATGGGGGAGCTGGAGTACTACCTCGGGGTGAGCATTTCGTGGAACCGGAGGGCACGCACGCTTGAGCTAGGACAGGCCAAATACGTGGCCGAGGTGCTGAAGCGGTACGGCATGGAGGACTGCAAGCCAGTTGGCAGTCTAGTCTCCACGACCTGTGAACTGAGTGCGGCAATGGCGCCGCAAACAAAAGAAGAGCGGGAGGATATGGCAGAGGTGCCCTACCAATCGGTGGTGGGCAGCCTCATGTACGCCATGGTGGCGACTCGACCAGAACTGGCCTACGGGGTGGGCCAAGTGAGCAGGTACGTGGCCGACCCAGGGCCACTACATTGGCAGGCGGTCAAGCACATCCTCCGCTACCTGCAGGCAATGTGGCATGCGCGCTTGAGGTTCGACGGCAAGGGGCGGGTGGACCCCTTACGTCTGGTCTCCTACACGGACACAGACTACGCTGGCGATGTGGACAAGCGGAAGTCCACATCCGGCTACGTGTTCTTCTTCGCTGGTGTAGCGGTCTCGTGGTGCAGCAGAAAGCAAGACTGCGTTGCCACCTCCACAGTGGAAGCAGAGTACATCGCGCTGGCCGAGGCGGTCAAAGAGGCGGTGTGGCTCCGCAGGTTGCTGGAGGAGCTAGGCGTGCCGTAGCAGGAGCCTACCGTGGTGCAAGAGGACAACACCGGCTCAATCTCGCTGGCCAACAATCCGACGCAGCACAGGAGGACAAAGCACATTGACGTGCGTTACCACTACGCACGGGACATGGCTGGAAAGGGGCAGGTGGTGCTGCAGCATTGCAGCACGTAGAACATGCTTGCGGATTGCTTGACCAAAGCGCAACCCGACGACCGGCACGCATTGAGCGTGGCCGGGCTTGGGATGACCAGCTATGATGGGCTGGAGGGCGCTGTGGAAGATGAGTGAGAGCAAGCAAGAGCAGCGGTCATGGCAGGTGCAAGGGGGAGAATGTTGAGGATTTGCCCCTCTGCATGCCCAAGTGCGGCGCCGGGAGGCGCCGACGAGCCGCCAGGGAGAGGAAAATCCTTGTCGACGGATCTGGTGACTTGAGGATTTCTCGGATCCCAAAATGGAGGATTGCCCCTGAAATTTGACGAGTTGCTGAATCCGGTGGAAGTTGTTTCACCGGAATCGGACTAGTAACGAGGGAGATATGGGCTTCCAAAGTTGGGGTGTGCGCGGCGGTTCTGGAAGCCGGCCGCGGTTCGACTTCCGGTGAATAATTGACCGGAGCGAGTAACAGAATGCCATCTGGGGATTTTGCTCCGGAAGGACTGCCGAGGCGTCCGGTGGATGATCCGTTGGATTTCAGGAGTGTAGTTTGTTACTCGGGGACTTCGTCAAAATTCCGACTAAAGGTCCGCGAACAGGTTTCGACCCACATCAATCCCCATCAGCAAACTCGATGATTAACTCATCGAAACAGACCCTAAAGGCGCGAGGGGCGCCGCCACTATGCATAGGGACATCTGCGCCTCTGGAATGGCGTTTTGATGGGTCCTTGATGTGTGAAGGCGCCTCGGCGGGCGACATGGTGCGCGCCGCCGAGTGAGCGGCTGGTTTGGGGTGCTGCACTTTGACTGACGTAGTGGGAGCTACGGTTATCCAAATCGCGCACGGTTTGGTGCATTGGAGAGCTCATGACTAGCCCTACAAATGTTTAGATCATGTCCATGTTCCAAAAAACTAATGCGAAATCGCGTTATTCCCTTCGCAAAAGTGGCTGTCTCGCAAATGCCTTCGACTCCCAGAAACATAGCATGAGGTGACGAGAAAGCTCACGCTTAGACTCAGAACCACCCGCAAAACATAGCCGTAAACACACAGTAGACCCGTCGGGCCACGTTGGAACTGCCTCCACCCGGGGGGCCGTTTTCTGACAAAACCCTCTTCAGGTGTTGATGTGCTGTGAAACTTTGTTCCTGGGTGCCTCAACGACTGGAAGATCATCCTACAAAACATGTGAATCCATTGTGCTGCAGTCTCCAGGGTTGCGGCTGTCACCACCTCCATCTAGAAAACATTCCTCTACCTCCTCTTCTTATACTACATCCTCCAACGCCGCATTTACAATACAAGGTCACGGCCATGGCAGCAACAGTGGCAGGGACAAGAATAAGGACACGGGAAGGAGACTGGAGCCTTTTTCCTGCCGATTGGTTTGGTCGTGTGCTAGAATTATGGCTCGAGTGAGAAAACTGCTCACAAGTGCCCAGAGCCATTTGACGATTCTCGTCTGGGAACTACAATGTGCACTCACTGGTCTCATTCTGCTAGGTCCTCCTTGTCTGTTGCCTCTACTGGTTCCTCCACTCCCCTTGACTCTGCCACCATCTTGGTGCACGCCCAATACACGGTGGAAATCCCTTTGCATCCACACTCTTGTACCTCTGGTGCCACCACCATTGGCCACCCGTCTTTCTTTGGGCCTATTCCTCTGCTTACGGTCCACCTCCATGGTATCCTCCGACTTCCATGTTGCTGCCCTCCTTGTCCCTATCCCTCTCCTCTTATCCGGCTATCCCCATATCCACCAAGGGAAAAGTTAGCTGGAGAAGTCCCTCATACACCTTCTACGCCTGCGTGGTCATGGAGGTTAGAGTTTGATTGCAAGCCCTAAAGGTATTGTGTGTCATTCTGAGTTTTTTCCTTCTCGGGGGCCATCTCGGGCTGTTCAGGTGAGTGTACTTGAGTGCAAGCTGTAGATTGAGCATTGGCAGTCTGAGGCCCTCCCCCATTGCCCAGGTGCATGTGCTCAGGTCTCCACATTTATGCCCACCGTTGGCACTGTCACCACCTGTCATGTTCTTCCTGTGTCTGTGTGTCAGAGGGAATTCTGATTCCTTCATTTGGAGTTATACAGATTTGTACATAGTTTTACAGAGTTGTTCCAAGGTGTAAAAAGTTGTATAGAGTTGTACGGAGTTGTATGGAGTTGTATGGAATTGTAGCAAATGGCACAGAGTTGTACGGAGTTGTACAGATTTGTACGGTGTTGTGCGGACTTGTACGGAGTTGTATGGAGCTTTACGAGGTTGTAGCAATTTGTACAGAGGTGTACAGAGTTATACGGAGTTTTACGTAGTTGTACAAAGGTTTACGGAGTTGTACAGAGTTGCATGAAGATGAACGGAGCTGTAGCAACAAGTGTACAGAGCTGTTAGGAGTTGTATGGAGTTGTACAAGGTTGGACGGAGTTGTACATCGGTGTATAGAGTTTTGCGGAGTTGTATGGGTTTGTATGGAGTTTCACGGAGTTTTAAGGAGTTGAACATAGTTTTACAAGGTTTTATTGAGTTTTACGGAGCTGTGCGTAGTAGTATGCATCCTTATGGAGTTTTACAGAGTTGTATGGAGTTGTCAGAGTTGTACAAAGTCGTACGGAGTTCTATAGAGTTATACAGAGATGTACGGAGTTATACTGAATTCTACAGAGCTGTAGCAAGTTATACGGAGTTGTAAGGAGTTGTTTGGAGCTGTATAGAGATGTAAAGAGCTATACGGGGTTGTACAGAGCTGTGCAGAGTTGTATAGAGTCATAGCAATTTGTGCAGAGTTGTAGGGAGTTGTATGGAGATGTACTGAGTTGTACGGAGATGTACGGAGTTTCATGGAGTAGTACGGGCCTTTTAAAAATTTTAGCATGTTGTACTGAGTTGTACAGAGTGGTATGGAGTTGTACAAAGTTGTATGACAGTGTACGGAGTTGTATGGAGTTGTACGGAGTTGTATGGATCTGTACGGAGTTGTATGGATTTGTAGGAGGGGGTGTACAGAGCTGCACAGAGCTGTACTGAGTTGTACAAGGTTGGACGGAGTTGTAGACAGGTGTACGGAGTTGTAAGGAGTTGTATGGATTTGTACATAGCTGCACATGCCTCTTTTGATACTCTTGGGCCTCCTACCCTGTTTACTTTGTTTGGACTGACCAGATGTTGCCTGTTCAAGGCATGGATGTTGTCCGCTTTGTTGGGCCTGGTGGTGATCTTGTTTTTCCTGAAGTGCTTCATGTGCCCCCCTTGGAGGTCAGCTTGTTTTCTGTTACTACCCTCAATGAGCAGGGCATAAAACTCACTGCCATTCATGATTTCTGCACTGTCTCATTGCACCCTTCTAGTCACGACGTCCTTCTTGATGTTCGCAGTGAGCACCTCCATTGTGTGCCATTTTTTGTACCTTCCCTACCTGATGGTGCTGCACTTGCCTCCCTTTTTCCTGAGCATGTTCTACTGTTGCATCATCCCCTTTGCCATGTGCATACCGATGTTGTTGCCAGCATGCTTTGTCTCTAGCTTGTCATTGGTTCTGATCCCTCCCTGCCTTGCACTGATAACCTCCTTGACTGTGATGAGGGCAAGATGTATTGCTCTCCTTCCTTGACCTCTAAAACTCAGTCCTTGCACCACCTTGACCATGCAAATGTCATGAGGCCCCTACTCCATGGCTTCCTCAGCAGGTAGGATCGGTACGTCTTGTGCCTCACAATTTCTCCTGCTATGTTGGGTGATCGCTCTTTGTTAAAAGTGGAAGCACCCGGCGTACTGAGCTCTGGCTTGTTCATGCCAAGATCACCTTGTTGCATGCTCATTTGTGGCTGCTGTGAACTCCTGAATTTGTGCCCTTGTCCTCACGATCATTTGGCAGCCCTAATTTGTTGCAATTTGAGAAGTACCTCTCCCTAGCCAACAGTGCACTCTTGGATCACTGCATTTTCCACATTCGCACTGAAACTGTTAATAGCTTGTTGCACATTTAGCCTACCTACGGCCTTGATGCATCCATATTCCTATTGCCTGCCATGCTGGCTTTCTTGACTGTTATCAGGGAAAAGTTCATCACTGTCCCTTTTCTATTTTTGACTCTTGCATGTTTTAGCCACTCAAACTTGTGGATGCTGACATCATGGGACACTCCCTCATGACACTCTTGGAGGTCTTGGTCATTCTACCATGTGACACTCTCATGGTCACTTTTGCAGGCGTTGGTTGTTTTCTGTTCATCTGAAGAGGGATTCCTGCTTTATGCTTGAGTCTTGGCGTGTCCAAGCCGAGCTTGCATGTAAGCATCTTGTGCGTGATTTTTTTTCTCTATCTATGGCAGTGAGTTCATGGCATCCATTGCTTGGCTCCTTGAGTCCTGTGGTGTGCGTATGGAGCCTTGCACACCTTAGCATAACTTCATCCTAGTACACTAGAACAGTACTCTCACAGATGGTTCCTGGACCCTGTCAGAAATGTAGGGTCTGGCATGCCTTACCTTCTCTTATGATTCACTTCTCCTGGATGAATCTGAGATGAAGCATGAGCTTTCTCACCTATGTGAGTAGGAATTTAGAGGCAGTCACTTTTGTGAAGGGAATTGAGTAGTTTTTGAGATAGTTATTGAACAAGAACATCATCTAACAAGCTGTATTTTTAGTCGCGAGGTTCCCAACGCAGCAAACTGCAACCAATTTGGCCAAGCATAGCCCAAGTTATGCTTGTCAAAGTGCAGGTCGTATCCACCACAGAAACTTTGAATGCTTCTATTGTGCCCTTGCGCTGTGGCGCCTTTCTTCACATGAAAAATGCCATTCTGGAGGAACAGATCCCTTTGCACGTGATGAAGAGCACCCCTGTACTTAAAGAATGCGCCTCAGTCACTTTTGCATTGAGTGTGATGAAAGGGTTTCAGAGGGTTTGAAAATTGTCCTTGGACCACCTGAGAAACAAACTGTACTATTGAGTCACGGACTCTGAGCCAGACTTTTGGCTAGGTCCCCCAGTAACAACATGAACTGCTGGATCCGGTGGATCTTACCCACGGGGCAACTCGGCAGTCATCCGGTGGATGAATCCACTGGATGTGCCTTGTTACTCACCTTGGGTACATTTATCCACGAGATTTCATTTTGTGGCTGACTCCCAAGCCACCGCAAACACCCCAACTTTGAGAGCTCATAGCATCCTTAATGCTTGACGGATTCCGGTAATTCAAGTTGCACCGGATTCAAGAACTTGTCAAATTTAAGGGGCAATCATCCAAGCTGGATTTGGAGCATTCCTCAAGCTGCTCGATCAAAGCACCAGTATTTTCATCTCTCCAGCCACTCGTCGGCACATCAACAACGCCGCACTCGGGCATGCGGAGGAGCAGTTACGACATTCTCCCCCTCGCACCTACCATGCCCACTGCTCCTGCCTTCTCTCATTCATCTTCTGTTGTTTCCTCCAGCCATTTTTAGTTGTTCATCCTGAGCCTGGCTATGCTCATCACATGCCGGATCGTGAGTCGCACATTGGTAAAGCAATTTGCAAGCAAGTTGTGTCTGCAATAGTGCTATAGCACCACTTGTCCCTTTCCACCATGTCCCATGCGTGCATGATAACGCACGTTGATGTGCTTCATCCTCTTATGCTGCATCAGATTGTTGGTTAACAAGATGGAGCTGGTGTTGTCCTCCTACAATATCGTAGGCTCCTGCTGCGACATGCCCATACCTACTTCCTGCTACACCATGAGACCGCTGCACCCGCAAGGAAAAGTACGTAGCCGGAGGTGGGTTTTCTCCCATCCATGTCACCAGCATAATCTGCATCATTGTAGCAGACCAGGTGCAAGGGGTCGGACCACCCCTTGCCATTGAACCTCACGCACGCATGCCACGTCACCTTCAGGTACCAAAGGATGCGCTTGACTGCCTTCTAGTGTAGTGTCCCTCGATCACCCATGTACCTGCTCACTTGGCCCACCGTGTAGGCCAGGTCCGGTGGAGTTGCCATTACGGCGTCCATAAGGCTGCCAAGCACTGATTGGAAGGGCACCCCTGCCATGTCCTCCCATGCCTTTTTTGTTTGCAGTGCCATTGCCACACTCAGTTTACAGGTTGTGGAGACAAGACTGCAGACTGGTTTGTGATCCTCCATGGTGTACTGCTTCAGTATCTTGGCCTCGTATTTGGCCTGCCCTAGCTCATGCGTACGTGTCCTACAGTTCCACATGATGCTCATTCCAAGGTAGAACTCAAGATTCCCTAGGTCCGACATCTAGAGCCTGCTGCTCAACTGCTCTTTCAGCTGCTGTAGGTACGGTAGGGCCGAGGAGCATGGGATCCGGTTTTCCATGTAGAGCGCGACAATCTGATGAATCTACTTGTCACGTTACACGTATTTGTTGTGATCTGAATCACGTCACTTGAAGTCAAGTTGTACCATGAAGCTGTCCATCTATTGGTGCTAGCATAGAGGCAATTGTTTTAGCCCGTACAAGGAATTAATCTAACTTGCAAACCTTACCCTCCTTGAGCCGCTAGATCCAACTGCGAGGATTTTCCTTTCTTTGACGGCTCGTCGGCGCCTCCTGGCGTCGCACTTGGGCATGCGGAGGGGCAATTTTTCAGCATTTATGGCACTTCTGACTGATGTTCCCATTACAGCGACCCCACTTACTCCAAATAACCAGACCATACTCAAGTTATTAGATATGTCTCAGCTGGGCAAGCCGGTGGATGTCTCTGACTACCTCAGTTTCATTGGGTCGCTAATGTACCTCACAATAAGCATGTGCACTGAGGTGGCTTTTGCCATCAAATTTCTGGTGTATTTTCACAACAACCTAAGGCCCATCATCTTGAAGCAACTCTCTGTGTCCTTCACTGTGCGATTGCCACAATGTTAGTCGGCATGTGATTCTGTGCACATTCCTCAGTCATTGTCGCTGACAACATTGACAACAACTGGGCACATGACACCGATAGTCAAAGAAGGTCAGTGTACAGTTCCGTATTGGTGGATCTTCTTTCTCATGGAACAGTGACAGAAAGGGGTCTCTAGAGAGCAGTTCTAACGGGGCTGAGTACATCATACTCGGCGGAAACAAGCAAGATAGAATATGTCTTTCTTTGCTTTTTCATCATCTGCGTGTATCCATTCGTTGCATCATCCTGCATTACGACAACCAAAGCAATATGGGCATGTGTCAGCACGATGGTATGCACCACACGCGCATGAAATACATCAACACCATGAATCTTTTTGTCTGTAAGTGTACCCTGCCGCTTCTTTTTGTCATGGAAAAGTGTCTGGGTCTGAGCTTTTTCAGGACCATGGTGACCAATTTGCCTTAAAATAGAACCTGTTGTGACCATTTTCTTCAAGCCGGCTGTGTTTGATTACAACAAGTGATATCCAACATGAGCCCATGCACCTAACCAATCTTTGAAAAACCAAACAAAGAGCGGGTGCCAAAGTTCTGCCACTGGAAATGTTTGCTACAACCACGGAGATACGAGAGCGATGGGACAAAGAAGTGGGGGAGCAGGATTGAATGGAAAGGATGAATGGACAGAAGTCAAGAAGAGCGGAGACATGATAACGAGGCTGCAGAACCAAAGGCAAATAGGATGAATAGAAATATTCTGGATTAAACTCAGAGGGAATGAATATCATCCGTTTATGTAGCAGAACACAAAAAAGAGAATTAGGAGAATTAGCGGCTTCTTGTAATTTAGCCGGATGCACTTTGCAGTGTCACCACTTATTAGGGGATAACTCGGTGAGATGTCCGTTGGTCGGGTTGATCACCAGCAATGGCTAGTGCTACAGACCAAGGTGGTTCTCGCCGGAGCTGAACCGTTATTGAGAGTACTTGGAATATTCGAGAGATGAAGGTGATGTCCCGGTTTTGTCTTGGTCATCTTCTTTATTTTGACACCCCCTGTGAAGATGATCACCATGTTTTAAATCAAGGATGGGATGTAGGGAATGAATTAATTGGTGGGGCCGGTGGAAGAGGAAACGACACTCGTTAAGGTCGAGGTGGAGGTGGAGGAACTTGTTCTAGTGTGAGCTGATGGGGTCTGTTGGTTTGGAGGTGGTAGAGGTGCCTCGAGAGTCCCTGAGAACAACTTTGTTTGATGGTTTTGAACACATCATGAAACATATCTTCAAAGGGATCATAGGCTTGGAGGATTTCATAAAACAACATGTCAGTTGTGAGATAAATAAACCCAAGGAGCAGTTCTTCAAAGTTGAACTAGACAGCCCAGTAGCTTTCTACGCGTGGAGTGTCAGGTAGGTCTGCTTGGTTTAGACCCAAAAAAGGGACAAAAGTGGATAACGTCTTCAAGGTTTCTATGGAAGGAGACAATGTTGCTAAGGAGGCATTGAAACTTGGAATCCTAGACCTCATAGGTGTGTTGGCCTTGCTCAATGAAGCAGAGTATGGAAACAATGGTGGTAAGGAATTCCATAGAGCTTGAGACAATATCGTGAACCCACAATTGAAGACGTGTCATTGTGTGATGGAGAGAGGGGATGGTGTGATGTTGAAAATGGCGGACGGAGCTGTGGGTGTAGTGGCTGTAGCTGTTGTTACTCGTCTGTCTTTGGTGAGAATGGCATGGGAGCAGATTACCAAGACATTAGCGGTTTGACCGGGTGGATCTTTTTGCTGAGAAAAGAATGGTGGTTGCTGATGATTGCGGATGATTGATTGAGGAACTAGGTGCAGGGGAAAACCACATGCACTAATGGATAAAGGGGTTGAGGTGCGGCAAGGGGAAGGTGAGAGCCAACACGCCACAAGAAATCTGCTGCCGGCGTGGGTGTAGGCCACTAGGAGATTGGTAGCTGGCTCATGCAGATCCAAGTGCTGGCTACAGATGCTGATGATGCTGATGAAAGTGGAGGAAGATGGATGATGATGAATTCTGGACGCAGGGGCGAGCTGTGTGCACCAAGGAGAGAACAACATTTGCACAGGTTGCTGCACAATTGGCGGTTCGACCGGGTGGATCCTTGTGCTGAGCAGAGGATGATGGTGATTTGCGGATAGTGACGGATTGATGAACCGGGCGCAGGGGTGAAACCACGTGTACTAAAGGATGATGATTGATGATGAAGATAATGAAGAGGATGATGAAGCGGATGAGGCTGATTAGGATGAAATAGAAGGTGGCTGAGGATGAGGAAGACCTGATGCTGATGATGCAGAAGACAATAGATGTGAAGGAGCGGATGGACATAGGGATGGAGAAAATGTGGCAGAGGAGATAAGGAAAAGAAGGCCGAGGAAGTAGGGAGGCCTACTGGTGTCATAGGAGTGACGCCTTGTGCCCCCAGTTTTATCAAGACCAATGATCAGGAATGCTGGTAATGTTTGAACACCAATAGGAGTCCCTTCTTCGACGGAGCAAGAAGGAGGAGATGTTGAGGAAGCAAGAGAATTCACTGACGTCAGATGATTGAAAGCATGTTCTACCAGTTAGCTCGAGACTGAAAAGCAGGAAGACTCGTGGTGTCCAATGTCCTGAAACCAAGCAGCATCATGTTTCTGTGGCATGGTGTGATCAGGCAGCTGGGAGGATGATGCAGAGCGGAGGAGAGGGATATGGCGGAAGGGACGCTGGTGTAGATGGAGCAGATGACAGTGGATCAGGACTGAAGCGGTGGTTGGAGGAGATCAGGATGAGGAGTGCGATGCAAGAATCAAAAGAGGAGAAAAACAGGTGACTGTGCCACACAGCCATGAGATTTTTCAGGAGCAGGAGGGAGAGGAGGACGGATGCGGTATCCATAGACAAGAGAAGGTTAGCACTGGAGAATGCGGGTTGACAAGAGCAAGGAGCAGAGGCGGTAGAAAGCTTTGACGAAGGTGGCGGCAGAGAGCGGCTCGGGAGTTGTTGTGAGCTTGCTGTTCGTGGAGGACACCAGATATTGCCTTGGACGTTTTGATTGGACGTACGGCTCAATCTCAATGATGAGTGCCACTTGAAGCTCGAGAAGCGGTTGAGGTGATGTTGCTGATATAAGCTGCAAACAAAGAGAGGGAATGCTTTCAAGAGAGAGAGATAGATAGAGAGAGAGAGAGAGAGAGAGAGAGAGAGAGGGNGCTGTTTGTGGAGGACACCAGATATTACCTCGGACATTTTGATTGGACGTACGGCTCAATCTCAATGATGAGTGCCACTTGAAGCTCGAGAAGCAGTTGAGGTGATGTTGCTGACATCAGCTGCAAACAAAGAGAGGGAATGCTGTCAAGAGAGAGAGATAGAGAGAGAGAGAGAGAGAGAGAGAGAGAGAGAGAGAGGGCGGCAAAGCAATGACTTGGTCAGCGGACACCAGGCAATGTTGCGTGAAGCTCTGATACCATGTCAGAATAATAAGGAGAGCGGAGTGGGTGATGAAGGAAGCAAGTAGAAGCAAGATAGTGTGCAGATGTGCAAGAGAGTGATGATGCAGGCAGGAAGGTGTGAAGAGATGCAAGGATTTCGGCAGGAACATTGATGTAATTGTCGAGAGAGCAAAGGTAGAGTGACTGAGTGGACAGAGATCTTGTGATAGAATGTTGGAGGTGAGAGAAAGCAATCTTGATGTGAGCCCAGATACAAGAGCAATGGGATGTTGGAACAGGATCTGGCCATTCAGAGGTCAACTGAGTTTTTCTTGCACAACAGGAACCATGCACGGGCAGCACGTGAGAATGTATCACTTGAATAGTAAACCTCAGCTGCCGGGTACAATTGTGCAAGTACAAAGGAACAGTTAAAGGAACAACTTGGAGTATCCTAGCCTATATGCGTGTGCGTGCTCAAGTTTGCTGATTGGCATGTCGGTCGGCGCTGGAGATCTCTAGAGTGCTGAGATCTCCAGCGTCGCACAGCTGCTAAGAGGTGGTGCTCGGTCGTGCATCTTTGTATGGCTTGGATGGGCCTCTGTTGTTGATGTCGAACACACGCCGTCCACCTGGCGGTCGGAGATCGACTGCCAATCGATCGCCGGCCGTCAAGTTGCCACTCACGCCGGTAACCAGACTTCGTGGCTCCTCCGTCGCAGGTCACTCATGTGGCTTCTGCACAGTCTGGCTGATTATTTTCAGCTGACACGAGACTGTCCTCTCTTATGTAAAAAATACTCATGTGACACCTCATTCATATTCGTGGGTTTTTATGGCAAATTCCAGCATTCCCCTCCGTGCCATGAAAATGCACGAATAGAAAACCCCTCACTTTGTCGTGGATCTCTGCTGCCTTCCGTCCATTTTCCCTGAGGTGCAGCTGGCAATTCCAACATTCCCCTCCGTGCCAGACGACCTCAGGAATATGACTCCACCCCTGCGTTCTTCCCTTTTTTTTTTTTTATGCTGTTTGAATACCGCTCTCCTGGAAAGCGGAGATCAATTGTCAATTGATCTCCGCTTGTCATGGAACCACCTCAATCTGGCCCTGTGTCCGTATCCCCTGTGCACATAGTCCCCGTCCTCCTCTCCAGCACCTGCCCACTTCCTCCATTTTTCATTGCCTCTTTCCATGTCCCTGAGTTTGAGCTGGCATTTTTCATCATTCCCCTCCGTGCCGGCCAAACTCAGAACCGTGCCTTAAAGCATTGGCACCATTTTTTTTTTTTTTCTCTCTCGGCACCCCTGTCCATTCTCCCCTCGTCCGCATCAGCATGTGATGGGATTAGAGGAGACCCCTCAGTTTGATTGAAGCTTGAAGCCATGCGTAGAGGAGGAAAAGAAAGAAAAGAAACGCATGCAACCTCTTCTGAAACAGTTGCTCCATTCTGGTCGACCAGGCGAAGTGGGCTGTGGGCCAGTTCCTGTTGTTTTCTGTCTTTTCTTGCCGTGTTCTCTGGCGTTGCCACCAGTGGTGCCACCACTTTCCACCTTGCCTTGGATGTCGCTGCATTTGGGCGGCTGCCGATCCTTCCTCTTGCGGCTTGCCGGTGTGTCTCACATCTGTTAGTCACCGCCGCTGCACGCAGCTGCTGCTCACTCACTCCCGCTGTTTCTCCAAAGTCCTGCTGTCGCACGCCGTTGCCCTCTTGCTGCTGCTTCTGCTTCCGCTGCAACTCGCACCACTCTTTTGGCTGTCCGCTGCTCCGCTGCGGCTCGCCTCGCTTGTGGTCAGTCGCTCCTCCCGTTTCTTTTTGTGCTGCTTGTGCTGCCAGAAATGCAAAGGCACCGCCACTGCCACCGCTGCCGTCGCAGTATTCAAGGCTGCCCCTGCTAGAACCGTTGCTTGTCTTCATTATTCCTTCTAGCACTGGTAATCTTTGTCGCTGCTGCTTCTGTGTTCCAATGCTTCTTCCAACAAGCCCCTCCGGAGACACCGAGTCTGGGAAGACAACAACCGGTGCCATATGGTTCGAGTTGCTGGTAACAACAGGTTATCTTGCAGCAAGCTGCTGGCCATTCCTGCACCCTGCTTACACCACCGCCTGTCCCAATGCCTCATTTGGGGGGGACAGGAGATGAAAGAAGACTAAGAAAGAAAGAGAAAAAAAAAGAGAAGAGCAGACAAGAGGAACGGAACCTGCTTGAACAAAGATGAGCTTGTCCATTGCTGCCCCATGTAGGTGCACGGGTGGACGGATTCGCAGCGCCATGATAACCCCCCTCCGTGCGAATCCACCCACCCACAGTATTACAGTGGTTGGTAGTAAGATGAGAATAACGAACAAAAAGGGTTGAAGAAGGAAGAGGAATAAGATGAAGCTGAAGATTTTAAGACAGAAGTGGAAGGAGATGATGACGATGATGATGATCCTGAAGTTGGAGCAGGAGTCAGAACAGTAGTCAAGAGGGCTGGTGTGCGTAAAACAGATGTTTAAGGCATGGATACTCTCGGTGCAGTTGGGGTTGTGAGGTGTGGACATGAGGTTGCACCATCTGGCGTGAGAGTTCATAAACATTGCAACAGTGAATCTGGTGTGTAGGCTGGATCTGAGAATGATAGCACTGATGAGTGGTCTGATTCTGAGGGTAGTCTTAATGCAACTTTAGTTGTCATGACGCAAGATTCGGAGGAAGGAGATTTTGTTGCAACTTTGATTGTTGAATCTGGTGATGAAGATGATCTTGGGATGGACAAGGGAATTGAGCATGCCGCTGAGCTGGATGTGACTGGAGTACAAGGTGCAGATCTCAAGGCATGTTCAGTATGTGTTTCTGTCCTTGTGGATGTAGAGACAGTCTCTGATGAACAGAAAAGGGCAACCTCTTCGAGGATGAACTCTGAAGACGCATTGCTCTGATTAAGCGGTTGATGCACCCCGCAGCTGTCCGGTGAACAACGTTCACCACAACTCGGAGGTATTCCACCTATTCTTGGCTTGAGAGTTCGATCAGTACTGGCTAACTTTGCTGGGTGCGGAACAAGTATCACAGATTCGTTTTCTGTCTCATTTTGCTGAGGTGGTACTGGCACCGATATTGACTTCCGTGTTGAAAGATGAAAGTCTGCTGCTTTTGACTGAGGTTTTGACCTATTTGAAACTGATCCTGCATGTGAAGTTGGAATCTGCGGCGTGGTAGCTGCGACTGATTTGGATTGCTTCTTCCGCTTCATTTTCAGGAGAGGACAAAAGTGCCGAGGATGGCCGTAATTGTTGCACTTCCAGCAGATTCCTTTGAACCGAGTTTGTCTTGTCCCACAGAGTATACTGCTGAAATGTGATGGCTGCACTTTTCTTGAGCTGCCTGAGAAACCTGTTAAAGTGAGTGCAGAGTCTGAAGGTCCAGTGAGACAAAGCTCGTGTTTGTCTGCACATATGACTTCATGGATGAGCGCTTGAAGATCCAAGAAGTCTTTTTCTTCTGAATCAAGCTCATTGAAGCTGCAGGGTTGTAATCAGTGGAGAATGTAGTTGTTCCGGCCTGCGCCATGCAATCGATCTGGCAGTGACTGAAGGAGAGTCAGAGAAAACTCCCTTGGTGTAACGTAGTCACCAAGATCTAGCAGTTGACCAGCGAGAGTTTTGAGAAACAAAATGTGATCTGAAATCTGCTGACTTTTCTTCACCCGGGTGAAATTGAATTCTCTCCTGAGCTCGTCAATGACAACTGGATCGGCTTTGATGATGAAATCCCTCAATGATTTCCAGGGAACATTGGGGTCGTCAGCCGGGTTGTTTTCAGTGAGAAGGATTTGGTATTTGAATGCCACGTGCTTCCCAAGCAGAGAAAATGCAATGTTCTGCTTGGTCCTTCTCAGCTGCATGTTTGCAGATTGCTTGTTATGAGATTCTCCACCAACAACATCCCACAGATTTTGTGACATGAAAAGAAGCTTCATCTCGAAAGCCCACTGGTGATAACTGTCACCATTGAATACGGGAACCTTGAACATAAGGCCGGTGGTAACTGGTTCTACATCCATGAGGAGATCTCCAGCGCCAAAAGCTGACCAAGAAGCAACAGTGGCAGCCCGTACCAGCCACAGATACCAAGCTTCGTCCTTGAAGTGACTGGCTCACTTCTTGCGGCGCAAGATTTCTTCAGCACAGCCAGCAGAGGTGGTGGGCGTCACCCCCTGAACGTCCTTCTCCTCTCACAAAGATCTGAGAGGCAAACTAAGTTGACTTGCTGGTCACCTGCTCTGATACCACATGTTGGAACAGGATCTGGCCATTCAGAGGTCAACTGAGTTTTTCTTGCACAACAGGAACCATGCATGGGCAGCACGTGCAAATGTATCACTTGAATAACAAACCTCAGCTGCCGGGTACAATTGTGCAAGTACAAAGGAACATTTAAAGGAACAACTTGGAGTATCCTAGCCTATATGCGTGTGCGTCCTCAAGTTTGCTGATTGGCATGTCGGTCGGCGCTGGAGATCTCTAGAGTGCTGAGATCTCCAGCGTCGCACAGCTGCTAAGAGGTGGTGCTTGTTTGTGCATCTTTGTATGGCTTGGATGGGCCTCTGTTGTTGATGTCAAACACACGCCGTCCACCTGGCAGTCGGAGATCGACTGCCGATCGATCGCCGGCCGTCAGGTTGCCACTCACGCCGGTAACCAGACTTCGTGGCTCCTCCATCGCAGGTCACTCATGTGGCTTCTGCACAGTCTGGCTGATTATTTTCAGCTGACACGAGACTGTCCTCTCTTATGTAAACAATACTCATGTGACACCTCGTTCATATCCGTGGGTTTTCATGGCAAATTCCAACACCGGATGAAGAAGTGTGGGAGCAGGGTTGAATGGAAAAGGATGAATGAGCAAAAAGAAGGCAGGACAGAGACACGGCAGCGGGGCCGTGGAACCAAAGGCAAATAAGATGAATGGAATTGTTCTGGGTTAAAATCAAAGGGAATGAACATCCTCCATTTATGCACCAGAATAGGACAAAAGGCCAAGTAACGGCTTCTTGTATGCTATCCGGATGCGTTTTACGGTGACACCACTTATGAGGGAATAACCTGGTAAGATGCCCGTTGGTCGGGTTCATTAATGGCGACGGCTAATAGTACTGACCAAGCTGGTTCTCGCCGTAGGTGAACCATTTTTTAGAGTACTCGGAATATCTGAGAAATGAAGGTGATTTCTTGGTTTTGTCTTGGTCATCTTCTTTGTTTTGAAACCCTGGACTCTACAGTGAAACTCACACTGGAGTGGACAATCAGAGGCCAAGGATTGGTAGAAATGTGGAGGCCGGAGCAGATGTGTCCAGATCATGCGGCATCTCAGGAAAGAACCGAGCTGGTAGTGGTAAGGGAGATGGAGCTGCAGGCTGTAGCCATGATGGAGGGGTGTAGGATGAAGAAGGCAATCTGTATACTGTAAAATAGTACGGCGGCGGAAGCCAACACCATCTTGGATAGGGTATAACCACTGCCAAAAAGGCTGGCATGGAAGAAAAACCAGGCGCCAAAACCATAAAGGACATGTCGGTGGTTGTCTTCCACCACATAGGGTCAGACTCCAGTGTGTGAGGGTCCCAAACAAAGGGGATGAAGGGTGAAAAGGAGATGCACTATCTCCTGAGACAACGGAACAAATCTCCAATTGCCTGAGTCTTGACTATGTGTTGTTAAGGATTAGAAGAAAGAAAAGAAAGGGACAACGAAAAGTAAAAGGAAGCAACAGAAAAATGTAAACCACCAAGAAGAAGTCAACAGTGTGGGTAAGACATGGATGCATCCAGGATTTAGGAGAATTGACAAGGCTCACCTCCTCTTCCCCACCCTATTTTTTTTGTAGGGAGGTTCTGCTCTACCCATGTTGTTTGAAAAAAGGAGGTGGAGAACACCGAGCGACCAGCACGTCGATTGACGAGGTCGTCGCCTGAACCCGTCAACAGGCAGGATCGAGAATATGCAAAGTAGCTTCCTGCTGGCTGACAAGCTCGGCCAACGGCAGCGAGCACAGTTGCCGTGTCCGCTGTTGATTCTAGCTATTGCTCGTACTGCTCTACTGTTGCAATTTTTGCTGCAGATAGTGCAGGAGTTTCTGTTGCGAATCCGGCTGTTGCTACTGTTGCAGCTGTTTCTATTGCAACGATTGATGCTATAGCTCCTACTAAAGCTGTCGTTATGAGTGTGGCTGATGTTGCGACTACTATTTTTGTTACTGCTGCTGCAGCTGATGGTATACCTGCTGTTGTAGCTGCTGCTTTGAATGCGGCTGCCAATACTGCTGCTTCAGCTGTTGCTTCTATAGTGATTCCAGTTATAGGTGCTGTTATAGCTGCTGCTGCGAGTGCAGCTGATCCTGCTATTGTTGCTAAGGTTGTTGTTGCTATTGCTAAAACTACTATTGTTGTAGCTGATGTTGCTCATGCGGCTAATGCTGCTACTGCTATGGTTGTTACACATAGATACAATATAGCTAGGAGGTTGGCACCACCACTGCTGCTACTGATACTGCTACTGTTGCTACCGTTGGTGCTGCAGAGAGTAGTTGCCAATTCCACAACAACGGCAGCCGGGCGTAGCTGCCACCCTGGCTGTAACTGCTGATGTTGCGGAGGCAGCCTAAACCGCCACCATCACTGCTACACATTGCTGCAAAAAAGGCAGTTACGATGAGGGAGAAGGCCAAAAAAAGCATTCTGCATTTGGCTCTAAGAGAGAACTACATGATATGAGCCCTCTGCTCAAGGCCTCCACGTTGCCAGGACCTGTACGCCCCACCAGCCTACCCTGGCCCAGCCGTATGCCTTTGGTGCCGCTACTGTAAGTTGTGTGGTGGAGGAAATAATTGTGTCTCTCTACTGCTCTGATACCATGATGAAATGGGGAAATCCCCAAAGAAATTTTCAATGTGAGATGGTATGTTGCATAGAACACAACGGAATGAGCGGTATCTCAAAATGTGGAGAGACGGTGAAGATACACTTGAAAACGTAGAACTTATGTTACAAGAACAATGGACAAGTGTGTAGGTATAGTCTCACCCACATATGCGCAACTAAGCACACAAGTCCAACCAACCGGCCGGAAAATAGACGTATCTGACCACAAGCTCTTCAAAAACATCAGAAGAGAACCACAAAGGCATACGGGCTCCTCAGTTGTCCAAATGACAAATCAAAATAAGCACCAGATAGAGAAATACAAACTCTTTGCTGCTAGACCATGAACGATCAATAATAGAACCACTGAGAATATGGACCCCTGGAGGTGGTCATCAAGGAAACTCTGGAGAGCATATGAGGACACCCCGGCTAGTGGTGATGTTATCAAAGTAGATGTCGAATGTCCCAAAACACCGGTGAGCCGTGGTGACAAGTCCAGAGGTTATTGTGACTTACTCATCAACAGATGGAAGCGAGTGGCCGTTGAGCATGGTGCCGGCAGTGCAAGAAACATGTCGACGCCATATCACCACCTGTGGGTCAAGCCTGACCTCTCCGCATAAAGCCAAGGACGGCTACTCACCACGACAGCCTGGCCAGCCTAGTTGGGTGGCAACTTAAGGATCAGCGCCCGGCTAGCTACAGGGATTCCATTTCTCCATAGCTCCAACAAAGGCTCAGAGTTTGAGATTGAGATTGATCTTGGAATTTTAGAAATCTCAAATCAATCTCAAACTTTGAGACGCGATTGAGATTGTCTTGTATTGATTCAAGATGAGATCAAGATTTGTGAAAACACAAAGATTACAAGATGAGATTTATCTTTTCTCGTCTTGTCTTGAGGTTACACAAATGGAAGTGGGACCTAGCGAGGTATCCTACCACATACAAAACCGAGGACCTCTGGGTTTCACTCGTGGCAAGAGTATCTTGATGTGCCAAGCCCCCCAGGTAACCCAAGTGATCGCCAAACATCAGCTAAAATCATCGTGTGAAGTTTTTTTAATGTGATAATATGAGCCGTTATGACACTAACACTTGTCCACCTTCATCATGTTGACCGCAGATTGTACAAGTTGAATGTGTCACGATGAACCTGTGTGCATGGAAACTTCACCACAAGGAGATGAAAATTCGTGCTTATGAATTTTTTTTAATCGTGAAACTTCCTTTGGCAATCTGTCCTAAACTGAACATCCACAGTTTCTACGTGGAACTTGTTGAAAAGTTACTTCTCCACATGCCCAAGTGCGGCGCCGATGAGCCGCCAGAAAGAGGAAACTCTGCGCTAGCGGATATAGTGGCTCAAGGATTGCTCGGATACTCAAATGGATCTTTGACCCTTAGATTTGACAAGTTGCTGAATCCGGTGGAAGTTGTTTTGGACAAGTATCAAGGGAGATATGGCCTTCCAAAGTTGGGGTGTGCGCAACGGCTCTGGGAGCCTGCTGCGACTCGATTTCTGGTGGATAATCGACCGGACCGAGTAACAAAAGAATCATATGGAGATTTTACTCCGGAAGGTCTGCCGAGGCGTCTTGTGGATAATCCACTCGATCCTGTACTGCACTGTGTTACTGAGGGACTTAGCCAAAATCCTGGCTCGGCGTCCGAAACTCAGTAGTATGTTGTGTTACTCAGTAGTCAAAACTCTGACTCCTGGTCCGCAGACAGTTTCGAACCTCGTCACACCCCATCACCAAACTCGACCCAAAAGTGGGGAAGGTATGTGGAAATAGTGTAGGGGATCCCTTCACCACGTGCGATGGGATCTTCACCTTGGGAAAGGCGCTTCACTTGTGAAGAAATGCTCCACGACGTGTGGCGGCATCAGGTTTCTGTGGTGGGTGAGACCTGCGCTTCGGCAAGCATAACTTGGGCTACGCTTGGCAACATTGCGTGCAGTTTGGTGCGTTAGAAAGCTCATGACTAGTCCTACAAAAATTGTGAAAAAAATCATGTCCATGTTAAAAAACTAATGCAAAATCGTATTATTCCCTTCGCAAAAGTGGCAGTCTCTAAACTCTTACTCACATAGCATGAGGCGACCAGAAAGCTCATGCTTAGTCTCAGATTCACCCAAAACAGAAGATGTAAACGACCAAGAGACAATCAGACAAACTTCGGGACCGCATCCCGTGGATTCCCTGACAAAGGGATATGAAACCACCGGTTTGATCGTCTCCAAAGTTCACGTCTTCCGCAGCGCACCGGGTCGTCATCGTGGACGTTGTCGTGAAGTTCTGAGAATTCGTCAGAGTAGAAGCTGCGCAAATGGCGCGGAAGGAGATGCAGCCCATTCAAAAGTATGCGGACGGTCCAGGCTTTGGGCTATGGAGGTGGCAGTTTGAGCTGCACCTCTTGCATAAGGGGTTGCTGGACGTCATGTTAGGAAAGGAAGTGCACGTAGAGGCGACGGCTACAAACGCGGAGAACCAGGCCTTCGAAAAGGCGATCATGCTCCTGGTGTCCGGGACATCCGGGCCGCAGTGGGGCTACTTCCAAGGCAGCAAGCTGGTACCTAAAGCTTGGCAAACCCTCAATGCCATCCACCAATCCAAGTCGCTCGCAATGAAATCTTCGTGATGAAATGCTTCCTCATGGTGAGAATCGAGGAGGGAGATGATGTCGTCTCCGGCATGCAGCAGATTGAGTCGCTCGCCTCACAATACAACAACTTGGGGTGGAAGATCGACATGCTGCTGCAGGTGATGGCCCTCCTCATGGCCCTACCTGAAAGTTGGAGCCCACTCATCACCGTTCTCTGAGGATGGTCGGAGGACAAGCTCACATATGACGCGGTCCTAGAGTACATGCGCAACGAGGCATAGCACCGGAGCTGCGGGGAGTCCTCGTCTTTCTCATTGGCCCTTGTCACCAAAACTCATGGTGGTAGAAGCGGGGGCAGAGAAAGTGGCAGAAAGGGCGGCGGCAAGAAGGGCGCCAAGAAAGGTGCGTGCCGCAACTCCGGCGAGGAGGGCCATTGGGACCGTGAGCGCCCAGAGAAGGCGAAGACCGGTGGAAAAAACACCAGGGGCAGGTCGCTCATCAATGGCAACAAGAACCACTTCCTCAAGAAGGCCAATAGAAGGTGCCTAGATTTCGGGGTCGAGGAGCATACCCAGGTCGAGAAGGTGGGGTTTGTCACGTACGAGAATTCCTCCAAGGCAATGGTGGCCGCGAACGACAAAGTCGAGCCGGCGGCCGGCCAAGGCGACATGGATGTGGAAGTCGTGGTGGACGGTAAGAAGGAGATGTCCACAATCCGTAATGTGCAGCACGTCCCCGGCCTGGCTGACATCCTGAGTGTCAGCCGCTTGATAGACAAGGGGTATGAGGTGCTCTTCCGCAGGAAAGGCGCAGTGGTGCGCATCGACGGCGATGGCGAGGTCGTGCTGGAGGCAAAGTGTGAGGGCGGTCTCTACATCGTGGACACCAAGGTGGTCCCCGCGGCATCCAACGTAGCAGATTTGCAGGAGCGCGTCTTTTATATGTCTAAGGGAGAAAACGCTGATCTGGAGTTCCGGTACCGACGGTTGGAGAACTTGGCACCCGCAACCGTTAAGGAGATGGCAAAGCACGACATGGTGCGTGGCCTCGTCATTGATGGTTTAGCAGATGCTATAGCAGATGCATCAGCGTAAAAAAAGTGCGAACCTTGCATTTTGGACAAGGCACGGCGCTAGCCGTTCAACGAGAATGGGGCTCGTGCAAAGGACTTGTAAGAGGTCGTGCACAGCGACGTGTGTGGACCATTCAAAACACCGTCAAACAATGGCTTGAGATAATTTGACACCTTCATTGACGACTGTAGTAGAAAGGTCTACATGTACTTCATGAAGCAGAAAGGTGAGGTCCTAGACCGGCTGAAGGAGTACGTTGCAACGGTGGAGAGGCAAACTGACCGGAAGGTTAGAGCACTACACAGCGACAATGGCAGAGAGTACTTGGGCTGCAGCGGGTGGATGAAGCAGCACGGCATCAAGTGGGGGCCCACTACGACGTACTTGCCACAGTCCAACAAAGTGGCAGAGCGGGCGAACCAGAAGCTGCTCAACATGGTGCGGACCATGCTTGTGGATGCGGGATTTTCGCGAGGGTTCTCGGCAGAGGCTGTGCGGACAGCAAGCTACACCATCAACCTCACCCCAACATCGGTGCTAAAGGATATGGGCGGGGAGAATATGCCACAGGATGTTTGGAGCAGGCGCAAGCCAAGTGTGGCGCACCTGAAGGTGTTTGGGTGCAAGGTGCACACAATGGTGTAGGCGGCATAACGACACCACAACAAGCGAGAACCATAGGCGAAGCCGTGCTTTTCCTTGGCTATGAGAGCGCGGAAAAAGCATATCGGCTCTGGGACCCACGCACGCAAGAGATCATCCGTAGCCATGACGTCAAGTTCAAAGAGCAGTAGAGCTTCAGCAGCAGCAGCAACGACATAAGCGTCGAGAACAATCCAAAACAGGGGGAGTGGTTCCAGCTCCTTGACTACGAGGAGAAGCCGGCGGACTCGGAGGTCGATGATGTGGCTTCGGAGAGTGGCTGTGTAGCAGGTGCAGCAGCCGACGTGGAGGACTCTGTCGACAATGCAGTTGGGCTAGAGATCCGATGGAACGATCTGTCGAAGGAGGAGTTGTTGCTGCTCCTGCTGCCGCTACTGCAACAACATGAGTGTCTGTACAAACTGCTCCTTAATGCATTACGCAAAGGCAAGATGACAGTCAAGAGTTTAGTTACAACCAATGTCAATGCAGATTTAGGAGCATTTGATGCCGAGCCGTCCAAGGACCTTCTAGAGTCAGACTCAAACACCAGTGACACGGCAGGCTTGCCATGCCTGCGCCTCACATAGTTGGAAAAACGGCGTTGAACTCGCTCGATGCGCAAAGCAGTACCAATCGGCAAAGAAGGCCGAAGCAACATGCTCAGGACAACCACGGACTCAGCTTCCCTCGAGAACCAGATGCTCCGCATGATCCTAGGACTGAGAGAAGATCTCAAGTCTCTGTCACCCGGGCAAGCTGTCCTGACAGCTCTGCCGACGACAAAGCCTCCCAAGTGGTTTGTGACTGACCTTCCCCACCAACCGGCAGGAGGATAACTACACCACCTGGGAGCCACGGTTCTCTACATGGGTAGTCAGCGAGGGGATGTACCCATACTACACCATCCAGTATCAGACTGCAGGCTCATAGCAAATGACAACCACCGCTCGCGTCACCTACGGTCTTCTGAAGGCTGTCCTGAAGGAGAAAATTCTCAACTTCAAACCCTTCCTTGGTGATCCTGCACTAGAGCTAGGGCTGACCCACGCAGAGCCTAGAAGCTAGCAACCACCCTTTTCGAAGGCACTATCATGGAAACAATATCACAGTGCCTGTCAGACTTCAACTCAATGTGTCAGGGTGCACAAGAGACGTCGACCGACTACTGGCGGCGAGCAATACGGTTGTATGGGGCACTTGGGACGAATGGGCCCGGTCAAGTCATGGCGTTCAACACTATCAGGATTGGTATTGGGCTCGAGTACGCCAAGTCTTTCGACAAGTTCAACCTGAGTAGCCTCCAAGAGACGGCCAATAGAGGTTTGCTATTGTCATGGGCCACAGGGAGCTTCCGACACGTGGCCGGAGATGGAGTTGCAAATGACGCCTGCCATGGTGCGTCAGCCGTAGCCATTACAGCAGCCCTGACATCACGTACCTTCCCCCATTCCTCCCGCCCGTCGTCACAGTCGATGACTAAAACCGCAATAGCCGGCTTAGCTCTGGCAGTTCAAGGGGAAAAGGAAGAGAACAATAGGAGGGGTGGTAACGATGGCAAGGAGTAGGCGACTTCCAACTTCCAACTCGAGGATGACAGTGGGAGTGTTACAACTACAGAGGAGCACAACACTACATGGAGTACGAGCTCTCCAAGAACTGGAGGAATGTTTCACAAAGGTGTGTAACAGGAGTTCAAGCAGAGTGAGTGTGCCTATGCACACACCATATCAGAAACTGACACGCAGCCTTCACTAGTAGCTGATGCAGTCGTAGATGGTACAAGCGACCTGTCACCTTTTGAGAAACAGCTTGTGATGCAGGCTCATGACATCACTGAGCTTTGCCAAATCATCCGACTCACAACTCAAGGATGTGCGAGTGCATTGACTAAGCCGAGGGGTTGTACTGTTGGGTATGTCGAGTCCGTGACGTGTAGTCGCGATGGTGGCAGTGAAGGCACCGTGTGTTGTTGAGTCTGTGGATTTGTTTGTTGCACATGATGATACTAGTCTGTCTGTTTTCTCTGCCACAATATGCAAAAGTCATTACAACCTGTTGTGGCTTGATGGGTCACAAGAACATGTTGCCTGTATTGACCGGCGGTCACCTGCTGAGCCACCTCTGTACTTTGTCTGCACTGTTGGCAGTTGTTTGGTTACGTCTCCAGTGCATGTGAAGGATGCCACCTGGATCTTAGATTCGGATGCCACCCATTACATGACATGTCGCCGCTATAATTTTGTGGTGCTTGATCATGTTGGCTATGTGAAATATGTGCATACGAATACTGGACATGAGGTGCCTATTCAAGGTGAAGGTGTGGTGTGATTCCATGGGTCGCCTGAGGCATTGTACATTTCAAACATGTTGTATGTGTCAGAATCTGGCCCCCGGGTGAAGGCAGTTCCAACGTGGCCTGAAGGGCCTTCTACTTTCATGGCTTCTTTTCTGTGGGTGGTTCTGAGTCTAAGCGTGAGCTTTCTGGTCGCCTCACGCTATGTTTCTGGGAGTTGAAGGCATTTGTGAGACAGTCACTTTTGCAAAGGGAATAACGCTATTTTGCATTAGTTTTTGAACATGGACATGATGTAAACATTTGTAGGGCTAGTCATGACCTCTCCAACGCACCAAACCGTGCGCGATTCGGATACCTGTAGCTCCTGCTACATCAGTCGAAGCGCAGCACCCGAAACCAGCCGCTCACTCAGCGGCGTGCACCACGTCGCCCGCCGAGGCGCCTTCACACATCAAGGACCCATCAAAACGCCATTCCGGAGGTGCAGATGTCCCTACGCGTAGTGGCGGCGCCCCTTGCACCTTTGGGGTCTGTTTTGATGAGTTAATCATCGAGTTTGGTGATGGGGATGGATGTGGGTCGAAACCTGTTCGCGGACCTGCAGTCGGAATTTTGACAGCGTCCCCGAGTAACAAAATGTAAAACTGAGTTCCGGACGCCGAGCCAGAAACTTGGCTAAGTCCCTCACTAACAAAACTGCACTACTGGCATCCGGCGGATCATTCGCCGGATGCCTCGGCAGCCCTTCCGGAGCAAATTCTCCAGATGGACTTTTATTACTCGGTTAGGTGGATTATCCACCTCCGGTCGAACCGCGGCCGACTCCCAGAGCCGCTGCGCACACCCCAACTTTGGAAGCCCATATCTCCCTCGTTACTTGACCGATTCTGGTGAAACAACTTCCACCGGATTCAACAACTCGTCAACTTTCAAGGTCAATCCCCTATTTTAGGATCCGAGCAATCCTCAAGTCGCCATATCCATCGACGAAGATTTTCCTCTCTCTGGCGGCTCGTCAGCGCCTCCCGGCGCCGCACTTGGGCATGCACAGGGGCAAATCTTCAACATTCTCTCCCTTGCACCTGTCATGCCCGCTGCTCTTGTTTGCTCTCACCCACCTTCTGCTACGTCCTCCAGCGCATCATAGCTGGTCATCCCAAGCCCGGCCACGCTCAATGCGTGCCAGTCGACGGGTTGCGCTTTGGTCAAGCAATCCGCAAGCATGTTGTGCGTGCTGCAATGCCGCAGCACCACCTGCCCCTTTTCAACCATGTACCGTGCGTAGTGGTAATACACGTTGATGTGTTTCGTCCTCCTGTGCTGCGTCGGGTTGTTGGTCAGCGAGATTGAGCCGGTGTTGTCCTCTTGCACCACCGTAGGCTCCTGTTGTAGCACGCCCAACTCCCCCAGCAACCTGCGGAGCCACACCGCTTCCTTGACCGCCTCGGCCAGCGCGATGTACTTTGCTTCCACTGTGGAGGTGGCGACGCAGTCTTGCTTTCTGCTGTACCACGAGACCGCAGCACCAGCGAGGAAGAACACGTAGCCGGATGTGGACTTCCGCTTGTCCACATCGCCAGCGTAGTCTGCGTCCGTGTAGCAGGCCAGACGCAAGGGGTCCGCCCGCCCCTTGCCATCGAACCTCAAGCGCGCATGCCGCGTTGCCTGCACGTAGCAGAGGATGCGCTTGACCGCCTACCAGTGTAGTGGCCCTGGATCGACCACGTACCTGCTCACTTGGCCCACCGCATAGACCAGGTCCGGTCGAGTCGCCACCATGGCATACACGAGGCTGCCCACCGCCGATTGGTAGGGAACCCCTGCCATATCCTCCCGCTCTTCTTTTGTTTGCGGCGCCATTGCCGCACTCAGTTCACAGGTCGTGGAGACTGGACTGTCAACTGGTTTGTAGTCCTCCATGCCGTACCGCTTCAGCACCTCGGCCACGTATTTGACCTGTCCCAGCTCAAGCGTGCACGCCCTCCGGTTTCGTGTCATGCTCACCCCGAGGTTGTACTCCAGCTCCCCCATGTCCAACGTCTTGAATCTGCTGCTCAGCTGCTCTTTCAGCCGCTGTAGGCTCGGCAAGTCCGTCGAGCACACAATCAGGTCGTCCACGTAGAGTGCAACAATATGATGGAGCTGTTTGTCGCACCGCACGTACACGTTGTGATCCGCCTCACAGCGCTTGAAGGTGAGTTGTGCCATGAAGCTGTCTATCTGTTGGTACCAGCATCTGGGCGATTGTTTTAGCCCATACAAGGACTTCCGCAGCTTGCACACCTTGCCCTCCGGCACCTCCACCCCCTCTGACACCTCCATGTAGATCTCTTTGTCTATGATGCCATTGAGGAAGGCCGTCTTTACGTCCATTTGGTAGAGCTCCATGTCCTTCGCGGCCGCCACCGCAAGGATCGCCCAGATTCTTGTGAAGTTGGCGACGGGAGCGAATGTCTCATCGTACTGTTTGCCCTTACCCTGTGCGTATCCCTTCGCCACCAGCCGCGCCTTGTATTTGTCAACCACACCTTCCTTTGTGAACTTTGTCTTAAAGACCCACCTTGAGCCGATGACCTTGGCATCTTTCGGCCTGTCAACCAGATCCCACGTGTCATTTTCCGTGATAGACGCCAGCTCTGATTTGATGGCTGCGTCCCATTGATCCCCTTCGGGCCGTGCAAGTGCCTCCTGCATAGTAATCGGCTCCGTTGATGCATCCAGTATGCACCGCGTTATGCCAATCCATTGCGTCGAAGCGCTTCCCCGCTTTTTGCTGCCACCTGCTACAGCGCGGTAGCTTTGGTGGCGCATCGTCGCTCTACTGCGATCCCTCCAACTCAGCACGCTCTGGTGAATCATCGACCGAACGGCTCCCCAAGGATCTCTCTCGCTCTCGCGAAGCATCGTCCAAACGACCAGCACGTCCGGTGGATTTTCCATCGACGCCCGCAACACACTCTGCCGGGTGTGCTCGCCTTGGCACCCTAGGTGTCTCATTTGGCGGATCCTTCCGGCGGATCTCCTCATCAGCTTGATCGTCACCAGAGTCCTCTGCATCAGCTGCCACCACTGGTACACCTTCACGCTCTACTGGCGCATCCTCAACTTCAACGTCTGCCGGCTCCTCGTAATCAAGGAGCTGAAACCACTCCCCCGTCTTTGGGGAGTCCACCGCGCCCGCTTCGTTGCTGCTGATGTAGCTTTGCTGCTCATCGAACTCGATGTCTCGGCTGTGGATTACCTCCTCCTTTCTCATGTCATAGAGCCTGTACGCCTTATGCACGCTCTCATAGCCAAGGAAGAGATACGAATTTGCCCGCGGCTCCAGCTTGCTGTCGCGCCTCTGCGCAGCCTGCACCACCGCATGCGCCTTGCACCCGAACACTTTTAGGTGTGCCACACTTGGCTTACGCCCGCTCAAAACCTCCTGCGGCGTCTTCCAGCCACTCCTCCCCTTCAGCACCGCTGTAGGTTTGAGGTTGATGGTGTAGCTCGCCGTACGCATAGCTTCCGTCCAGAAGCTTCGCGGCAGTTCCGCATCCACTAACATGGTCCGTACCATGTTCAGCAGCGTGTGGTTAGCCCTCTCTGCCACGCCATTTGACTAAGGCAAATATGGCGCAGTTTGTTGCCATTTTATGCCCTGCTGCTTCATCCACCCGCTACAGCCCATGTATTCTCATCCGTTGTCGCTGCGTATTGCTCTGACCTTCCCGTCAGTCTGCCTCTCCACCGCGATGACATACTCCTTCAGCCGGTCCAGGACCTCGCCTTTCCGCTTCATGAAGTACAGGAAGAGTTTTCTGCTATAGTCATCAATGAAGGTGACGAAGTAACGTACGCCGCTCTTTGACGCCGTCTTGAATGGCACACACACGTCGCTCTGTACGACCTCCAGCTGGTCTGAGGCACGATTCACGTTCTCGTTGAACGGTTTGCACCGCGTCTTGCCCAAAATGCAAGGCTCACACTTTTTGTGCTTTGCTGCATCTGTCGCCTCTTTCGCACCGTCGATGACAAGGCCGTATACCAGCTCGTGCTTCGCCATCTCCTTCACGACTGCGGGTGAGGAATGCCCCAGTCGTTGGTGCCAGAGCTTCAGATCAGCTCCCCCTCCTTTGGCCAGGTTCACAGTGCGTTCTTGCGAGTCTGGTGAATCTTTCGCTGTGGGGATCACCTTGGTCTCCACGATGTAGAGGCCTCCCTCGTGCTTAGCCTCCAGCACGGGCTCGCCGCCACCGTCCTTCCGCACGACTGCCCCTCTTCTCTTGAAGAGCAACTCATACCCCTTGTCAGTCAGGCGGCTAACACTTAGAATGTCAGCCAAGCCGGGTACGTGCTGCACGTCCTTGATGACGCGCTGCACCCGCTTTCCACCAACCACCACCTCCACGTCCACGTCTCCTTGGCCAGCCGCCGGCTCGACCTTGTCGTTCGTGACCACCATGGATTTGCTGGACTTGGTGTAGTTAATGAACCTGACCTTCTTGACCTGGGTATGCTCCTCTGCTCCGGAGTCAAGGCATCGCCGGTTGGCCTTCTTGAGGTAGTGGTTTTGAGTGCCATTGAGGAGCGCCTTCTTGCCTTTGGCGTCCTTCTTGCTACCGCCATGTCCGCCAGCTCCCTTGGCCCCGCTTCAGCCACCACGCGTTTTGGTGACGAGGGCCGATGAGGACAACGAGAACTCCCCGTAGCTCCATTGCTACACCTCGTTGCGGATGTACTCTGCGACCGCGCCATAGGTGAGCTTGTCCTCTGCCCATCCTCCCAAGACTGTGATGAGAGGGCTCCAACTGTCAGGAAGGACCTTGAGGAGGACCATTGCCTGCACCTGCGTGTTGATCTTCCACACCACGTCGTTGCGTTGTGAGGCGAGCAACTCGATCCGTCGCTTTGTCGAGAACTTCCGTTCCCTTCATGACCTCCAGCAGCCCCTTATGCGCGAGGTGCAGCTCGAAGTGCCACCTCCATATCCCGTAGCCAGGGCCACCAGCATACTTCTGGATGGGCTGCATCTCCTTCTGCACCATTTGCACAGTCTTCAACTCGGGGACCTCAGAGCTTGACGGCGATGTCGTCCTTGATGACGATCCCGTCCGGCGCGAAAACCGTGAGCGATTTGTAGACCGGTCAGGGCTGTCGGCCCATAACCCTTTGTCAGAATCTGGCCCAACGTGGCCAGGTTGGAGGCAGTTCCAACGTGGCCTGACGGGCCTTCTACGTTCACGGCTTCTTTTGTGGGGGTGGTTCTGAGTCTAAGCGTGAGCTTTCTGGTCGCCTCACACTATGTTTCCGGAAGTTGAAGGCATTTGTGAGACAATCACTTTTGCGAAGGGAACAACACGATTTTGCATTGATTTTTTAACATGGACACGATCTGAACATTTGTAGGACTAGTCATGAGCTCTCCAATGAACCAAACCCTGCACGATTCGATTAACTGTAGCTCCCGCTACGTCAGTTGAAGCTCAGCACCCCCAACCAGCCGCTCACTCGGCGGCAAGCACCACGTCGCCCGCCAAGGCGCCTTCACACATCAAGGACCCATCAAAACGCCATTCCGGAGGCGCAGATGTCCCTACGCATAGTGGCGGCGTCCCTTGCCCCTTTGGGGTCTGTTTCAATGAGTTAATCATCGAGTTTGGTGATGGGGATGGACATGAGTCGAAACCTGTTCGCGGACCGGCAGTCGAAATTTTGACGAAGTCCCCGAGTATCAAAATGTACTACTGAGTTCCGGACGCCGAGCCACAAATTTGGCTAAGTCCCTCACTAACAAAACTGCACTACTGGCATCCGGCGGATCATTCACCGGACGCCTCGGCAGCCCTTCCGGAGCAAAATCTCCAGATGGACTTTTGTTACTCGGTCAGGTGGATTATCCACCTCCGGTTGAACCGCGGCAGACTCCCAGAGCCACCGCGCACACCCCAACTTTGGAAGCCCATATCTCCCTCGTTACTTGTCCGATTCCGGTGAAACAACTTCCACCGGATTCAGTGACTTGTCAACTTTCAGGGTCATTCCTCTATTTTATGATCCGAGCAATCCTCGAGTCACCAGATCCATCGACGAGGATTTTCCTCTCTGTGGCGGCTCGTCGGTGCCTCCCGGCGCCGCACTTGGGCATGCAGAGGGGCAAATCGTCAATAGTATGTGCCTGATCTAGAACTCATCCTGCTGTTTAGACGTGCGTGCACAAGGATGGGTCTCAATGTTGCATTCACAGCTGAGGATGCCACTGTCTCCTTTTGCACTAATGCTAAAGTGGTACTCCGTGGGAAGGTAGTTGGGGACTTGTACCACGTCTCCGGCTGCCCCACACCCACCACGACCACTCCGTCCTCCACTACATGAGTGTCCGTGACGAGCACGCTGTCGCCTGTGTACCGGCGTCTACTACACAGATGCCTATGCCATGTCCACTTGGAGGATGTAGATCACCTGATTCGTACCCGCACTCGGCCTTAACGCAGTGTCATTTGAGGCATCGCCCAAGAACGATTGTCTGGAATGCATTGAAGACAAAATTCACCATGCCACATACCCTTTGTCTAACTCACGTGCTCTCAAACTCCTCAATTTGGTTCACTCTGATCTCCTGTGACCCCTCCCCATGGAGTTCTAGGATGACATAAAGCGATACATCCTGAAAATCACGAACGCCTTCACTCGCATGCGTTGGATATTTAGTTTGTGCCTAAAAAACCATGTTGCGCTCGCTATGCATACGTGGCTTGTTATGGTTGAACGTCAATCCAGCCATATCCTCCAGAACTTCCGCTCTGATCCGGGCGGTGAGTTCATGGGGGATCTAGACTGGTGATTTGCCAAAGTGGGAGTGTTTCACAACCTCTCCACCCACGCCATGCCCCAGCAGATTGGCATGTCCGAGCACTAGAAACGCACCATAGAGGATACAGTTCACTCCACGCGGGTAGCCAGTGGCATGCCGGAAACATTCGCCTTCAAGGGCATGGCCTACATGACATGGTTTTGGGATCGGATCCCTCACGACCCCGTCCCGAACGCACACCTCGTACCAACTGTGGTACGGACGTCGTGCCAACCTCCGGCTCGCACGTGTGTGGGGGTCACTCGCCTGCGTCTGGTTCACACCAAAACAGCAAGGATCAAAATTCTTGTCCAGAGGTCGAGTCTCCATGTTTGTAGGTGTGGCTTTACACTCCAAGGCCTGGTACTTGTGAGACCTCAGTCGCGTGCACATTGTTGAGTCTCAAGTTGCCCTGTTCTTTGAGCATCTATCCTTCCGAGACCTACCCACCGGTGACAGCCCGCAATCACATTCCCCTGGTAGTGGTATGATCCCTCACGCAAGGAAGGGTGGGCTGACCGAAGACGCTGTCCCGGTCACCTTGGGCACTACTAGTCCATCCCATCCAACGACTAGCTCACCAGCATTGTTTGCATCACCTGCATTTTCTACCATCGCCCGTTCTGCTTGAGTCTATCATTTCTCCAGCACCCCCTATACTACGGGAGCCTGCATTACCTGATGTGTCACCATTGTTGCCTACATCATCCGCTCCTGCATCACCAGCAGAGTGTCCGATTTTGCTTGCATCGTCTACACCAGCTACACATTTTGTGTCGCCAGTCAAGTCGCCTGCATCATCCCCCATCCTTCGTCTTCCCAGTTAACACACCAGCATCACTTGATGCATTGCCAATCTTGTCCGTATCTGATGAATGTCCACCACCTGCTCTGGCTACACCATCACCAGAGCCATACCAAAAAGGTGAGGGCGGACAACTCTACCTATGTCCTAGTCGGAGCGTACGTCATGAGGGCCTTGAGCCTCACTGCATAGGGGCTCACTGAAGCCCACCCTGGCTCTGATATAGGCCTCACGCTCCTTGCTCATGAGCCCCGACTTGTGACGGACTCTGCAGAGTCCAGAATCACGATTAGCCCTCTGTCTGTGGCTTATGCCTTGGCCACTCGTAGTGGATTTGGTGCGGCCCCAGACCCTAGTGTGGTGGGAGTGACGCCAGATCCCAGGACCCTACGTCTGGCTCTGGCTGGGCCTTATGTGACACTCTAGCACACAATGTGCGAGGCTGAGCTGGCGTCCATCCATGAACATGGGGTTTATGAGCTTGTAGACCTACCGCCTGGACGGAAGGTCGTTCAGGCCAAGGGGGTCTTACAAAAGAATTTGTATCTGGACAACACAGTTGACTGTAACAAAGAACGACAAACTATGAAGGGATTCTTCAGGCGGATAGGATCGAATTCACTAAGACCTTTGTACCAGGTGGATGAAGGACTACAGCCATGGGCCTGTTGTCCAAGGTGGCCCAGCACGACTGGGAACTTTACTAGATGGACGTCAACAACGCGTTCCTACATCAAAAGCTGAACGAAGAGATCTACATTCTCAATCCCAAAGGGTTCCAGGATGGCAGTGGCCATGTGTAACGGCTGAGGAAGGCTATGTACGCCTTGAAGTAGTTGCCTTGATGCTGGAAAAAAGAGATCACTGGCACGCTCCTACAAGCCGGCTATGTCCAGAGCATGGCAGATCCATCAGTGTTCCTCTCCCAGACTCCTGCGCCATTTTTAGTCATCCAAGTCTACATCGACGAGCTTCTCATTGCCTCGCCTAATCTAAAGGCTGTCCAACGGTGTGCTACAATCAACATACAAAATGAAAGATCTGGGAGAGGCTGTAGTGTTTCTAGGTTTCCAGATTGTCCGTGTTCATGCTCGTCGGAAACTCTTGGTTCATCAGGAGTGGTACGCTCTCACTCTTGGGGAGTGTTTTGCCGAAATGCTTAGTGGCGTGCACGCGGCATCAACCCCGATCACCCTAGATGGACAGGACGCACTAAAGTTCGACAATCCAGTAAATCTGGGGTAGCTAGTCCACGTGGCCCAATACTCGCGAGTCATGAGCTCTATCATGTACCTGGCTAAGACGACACCGTCAAACATCAACTTCACAGTCAATGTGCTTGCACAGTTTTCACAGGCGCCACACAGACGAGTTCTTGAGGCTACCATCCGGTGTGTGCGGTACATCGTGTCTGTGACCCGCATCAGACTTCACTACCGAGGACAGGCCTCTGTGGTCCTCGACGGATACACGGACAGTGACTGGACATGGAGTCCGAACGGCAAGAGTCGCCTCGGTTACATCTTCCTCATTGGGGGAAGAGTCATCTCATGATGCAGTAGCAAGCAGGGTTGCATCGCTTGTAGTACTGTAGAAGCAGAGTACGTAGCTCTATACGCTTACACAACTGAGAGTGTGTGATAAGTGCATCTGTTGTGTGAGGTACGTCAGTCCATGTCCCCTGTTGTGCTTTGGTGTGACAATGAGAGTGCAAATGCCATCACAGAAATCTCCGGCGTGTTCCATGCACGCATGAAGCACATCAACGTTGAGTAACACTACATCTGGGATCTAGTGCATCGAGGTGAGATTTAGGTCACGTGGGTTGGCACCGACTTACAGCGTGCCGATTCTCTAACAAAGGCCATCAACCGTACAAAGTTTCCAACGACTGCACATTCTATGGGATTGCACCCAGTCTGTAGTGTGGACTGACCTCTGTCCTTGAGCTCCATCTGTTGTTGTTTGTCATTGTTGCTCTTGTACCATTGCTTGCATCAGTGCTGCTACATGTGTGGACATGTTCGCAGTGTGATCATGGGGGAGTGATATTGTATACATAGGTTACTGTGACCTATCGGCTCACGACCATTGCCCTGTAGACTCATGATGAGGCGGAGGGTACGGAAGGCTGGAGGAGCAAAAGCAAGTTCGGTAGTTGCCAAGTAGCTGCAACCAGGTACTTGCGACACTTCCACCTACTCCACAGATGTTTGCTTCCCTCCAGGCAGCAAGATAACTTGGTCCTCTCTTGTCCCAAAACAATCTCGCTTTGTCATTATTCATGCTTGAACTCTAACATCGTATTGACCTAGTTTGGTCCTACCATTGAACTGATGTGCGTTTGGACACGTGTACTTTAGGCCTAAACCTGAAAGTGTGCACAGGTGAGGTACATGAGGGTTGTGCCCTCACATTTTGGGTGACCGCCAGTGAGCTCCAACTCGCCGGCTGACGGGTGGACTCGACTAGCGAGTTCCACCCAGTAATCTCTCTCTCGTTGTTTCTCTACTTAAAATTCAAACACAGGCCTCTGTTTTCCCTCTTGTTGGTTGCATCCTTTCCACACTGTTGTGCTTCACGTAGTGGAACAAGGGAAGAGGAGGTAGGTCTGTCTGTTTCCCAGTGCAGTCATCTATTGAAACTGTGGTGCCTTTAGGCACCCAGCCCCCAAGTGCGTGGCTTCGTGTGATGATGCTCGTCTTGCATCTGCCATGCGTGCCCATTGGGCCCGGACTGGCATCTGCTCCTCTTTTGCTACTACGGCCGCCATCACCATGGACTTGTCTCTGTCCTCATCCACCTTTGCATCCGCCTTCATCACCACTCTGGTGTCCCTCCAGCTTCCCACTTCTCAGCCCGGTTCCTGGGGTTGGTGCCTTTGCCCTCTGATCCTACCTACTATGGACCGCCGTCCATGCACTACATTGCACCTGTCTGACCCCATGATGATGGGTGCTTCACTGACACCCGCCCTTCCAACCGCTGCTTTGACCATCAGGATGAGAAGCGCATCCCAGAGAATGGTCTAAAGGAGCTCCTCAAGCTTCATTCTCAAAGGAGGTGATAGTGTGAGTGTCCTGTCCCGTTCTCTTGTCTGTGATTCAAATGGAGTCCTTTGTGGCACGTCGTTTGGTTGTGTTCAAGGAGATTTGCCTGATGACTATTCTTGGATTGAGGATTGGCAGTTCAAAACGTACCCCCGTTGTCTTTGTCAGCCTTCATCAGTCCCTCCCTTGGGTGCTATTGCTGCGTGTCTTGTTTTTTCCTCTCCACGCGTGTCTCTTGGCTTCTAGATCATTGATTCCGGGGCCACTAACCACATGACCTCATTTTACTTGCCCTTTGTCTCTCTTGGCCCTATTGGCTTGGTTTGCGTTGTCCGCGCTGGCTCTGGCCAACTCCTACCTGTACAAGGTGTTGGTGACGTTTGCTTTGTTGGCCCTGAGGGGACCTGTTTCTCCCTGCCGTTTTGTAGATGCGTGACCTCGAGGTCAGCATCCTCTTTGTCACAACTCTTAACAACCAGGGTGTTGGCACTGTATCTGTTCGCTCCTCTAGCCGTGTAGTTCTTCATGGTCTATATAATGAAAATCTATTTCATGTCTCTCTGTCTTTTCCCTCGTCTTTCGCTGCTTCTTTACTTCTCCACGTCCTTTTCTCACTCTCACCTGAGCACATTGACCTGTTGTACTGGCGCCTCTACCACATTAACTCAGCCGCCATTGCACATCTCCTATGCCTTCAACTGATGCTCGCCTTAACTCTGCCATGTTTGTGCCTCCATACTCCTATACCTACCTTGACTGTACTCATAGAAAAATGCACCATTCCCTTTCTACCACAATTAAATCCACCACATCTCATCCCCTTGATCTTGTGCATGCTAACGTCATGGGTCCATTGCCTCATGATTTTCTGGGTGGTCTTTTGCTTGAATGATGACTTCTCACTATCGTTGTGTCTTCACCCTGCGTCAAAAGAGTAACCTGACTCATGTCCTTAAGTCCTTGCTGCTACAAATCGAGTGTGCCTGCCTTCGCTCCTTGCACATCTTTTGTTGAGACTAGGGTGGTGAGTTCTTTGGTCCCACTCCTCGTTTCATTGAGTCTCATGGTATCCGCATGGATTCTTCTGCCCTTTGTTGGTGTGTCAGTTCAGTGCACACGATGACTTCTGGGCTTGTTGCACACACTCGTCACCTTCAGCAGGTGAATGACTCATCAGCATTTGGCAAAACCCTCTTCCCAACATGGAGATGCCACGTGAGGAGACCAAGGATACAACTAGTCCAAGGCTGAGTAACAAGGCAGGCCGCAAGATCTGTTGCCACAGTTATTCTTGATTGCGACATGTGGTCTTGTGCCATTTGGGAGGGGAGGGGGGGCTTGCTTGGATCTCACCGAATAGCCCAGGTACTACTCCCTAGGTTGCATTCTGCAAACTGCCTGTGGGAAAGGACCTCGGTAGGGTCTGGCTCCAGATGTGGTGGTTGAGAGAAAATCAGCCTCGGTCGCTGGTGGACTCGCTGTCC
>SZWC01000569.1:332732-342878 GCA_023375785.1 Penium margaritaceum | reverse complement strand
CCCTCTCTCTCTCTCTCTCTCTCTCTCTCTCTCTCTCTCTCTCTCTCTCTCTCTCTCTCTCTCTCTCTCTCTCTCTCTCTCTCTCTCTCTCTACTCATTAACTACTCGTATCAGAGCCAAGGGATTGGCAAATCTTACCAGCAAGGGATTGCTATAGCAATGTTTGGAGTTACAGTCGTGGGTTACGCCGACACAGCCACGTGATGGGTGCCTGAGCCACCGCCGCCGCCACCATCTCAGTTGTCGCAGCGTCGCTGTTGTTGCACAGCACACGTCACGTCACTCTTGACATGAAGCTTGGCATTGCTTTACCAACACCCATGTCGTGGGTGGCAATGGTATGCCACAAGGAGCCACAGCGGACCACATGGCGGCCACAGTCGCTACTGCGGGGGTCACCACACACTCCAGCAGTAGGCTTGGTGACTACAACTGGCCCATTCCCCTTGGCCGCCCCTTGTCATCAGCTGGCCCAAGCTCATTGGCCGGCCCATTCTCTTTGCAGCAACCACCCTCTACGTCCAGTAGCTGGCTTACTAACCGCCAATGGCCTACCTCATACAGCTGGCCATCTGCCGCTAGCTCATCTGTTGTGATCGGCCTGCCTCTTGGAGCCGACCCTTTCATTCAACCCCTCTGCTTCAACCAAATCATCTCCTTCAGCCGACCTCCTCAGCCGCTCAATCAACCACAGCTCACCTGCCACCTGCACCCAACCTCTTTGCAGCAAATACCCTCTACCCTTTTTCTTCCTCCTACAGCCGCACTTCAGTCAGCCCTTCAAGGTATTTCTGCCTCTTATAGGCCTTGCTACCACAGCTGCTCTACTGCATCAACGTATCACCGCCCTGTCGGTGCAATTAGCACTGTCGCCAACACCGTCAGCTGCTGCATGCTTGCAATGCTGGCGCATCCGTGATCGGCCAGCGGTGATGAGGGGCGTGAGGGGCTACACCACACCCGGTGGCGGTTTGCCCCCATTGCGTCCGGGCATTTGTGCTGTGCTGCTTGGTGTTCGCTGTGAGTGCCTCTATTGTGTGTCCTTGTTCGCGCCCGTCTCCTCCTCTTTCGGCACCGCTCTCATGCATGTTACACACCCTGTCGCCCGCGCATGTGCAACTGCTACATTGTGGCCATGTGCATACCGATGCCTTCGCAAGCATGTTGCATCTCCAGCCAGCTCTAGGTCTCCACATTCCCTTTGCCTTGCGTTGCTAACTGCCTTCCCTGCGCTCAAGGCAGAATGCATCGCACGCCGTTCTCCTCTAAGACAGAGTCCCTGCACCCCCTTTGACCTTGTCCACGCTGATGCCATGGGCCCTCTGCCCCATGACTTCCTTGGCGGACAAGGTCGCTGTGTCCAGTGTCTCACTGACGGTTTCTCTAGCTACCGATGCGCCTTTCCTCTTCGTCAGAAGAGTGACGTCTGTTCGATCCTCGCCACTTGGCTCCCTCAGGCTAAGCGTGTTTGTCAATGGTTTCTTTGTGCATTTCACAGTGGCGGTCAGTTCCTCGGACCCACCGCCCGTCTGCTCAAATCCCATGGGGTAAGTCTTGAGCTCACCACTCCTTACACACCCCAGTGGAATGCAGTTTCTGAGCGCTAGCGCTTAGCGCCCGTGTTCACGTTCACACCCTCTCTGCCCTCTGCGCCCTTGTCATCATCATTGTCACCCTCAACTCCCTTGCCATCCCCGCCTACTGTGCCCGTCGCTGCGAGTATCGGCCTCCATCGTGCCCTGTCCTCTCTCTTACGTCAATGTCCTCTCAGTCGCCGCATTTTCCTATTGCTGTCGCTCCGGCAGTGCCGCCAGCATCCAGCACCGTGCCCATTTCACCTGTCCTCTCTGCTACGTCCCCATCACTGTCTGTAGCACCGGTCTCACCCTTTGTCCGTGGAGGGCGGTTACATGCCCTCCCTACTGGCTTTCGAGCCTCTCATGTAGCCACATGAAAGCCTCCATCCACATCTCAGACGTGTATTGTCACTCCTGATGCCCAGCGTTCCACAGTGCAGCCGGCCAAAAGCATTGATGCCCTTGGCCTTGCTACCAGGATTGTGCATCCCAGCACTAGCCTCAAATACTCATGCATTGCGAGCGAGTTCAACTGGGCCATTGCTACAGCTGTGTCCCGTGATATTTCTTAGTGTCATGAGCTTGAAAACCTAATGCAACATGTTGGGGCAGCAGCTTTGATGATGCAGCATGCAGGAACCCACGTTTGTTGCTGAAGCTGCCCCCTCAGTCTACTTCACGAGAGTCGAATTCTGAGAGCTCTGGTGTTGTTACTCAGAAACGCGTGCGCTAGAGTTAGCGCCAGACAACAGCTGAAAACTAGAACTGGTTGATTAGGAAGCAGGAATGAGCAACAAGGGAAGCCCCCTCCAAGTTCTAGCTCCCCTCCAACGTTGTAGAGCTTGTTACTCGGTTTCTAAGCCAATCAGAAAAATGACCTATTTTCTAGCAGGCAGGGTTTTCTCGGTGAGCCCTGCCAGACAGCCGACAGCCCAAAACCCGGGCGTCATTTGTTTTGCCTGAAAACTGGACAATATCATAATACGCACGCTACAAACGCAGTCTTGCAGTCAGAATCACCTAGAAGAATAGCAGCAATTAGTTGTAGCTGCCTAAACCCAGGCGGTGTCTACGCTAGTCCCCGGTCCCAACAGTGCCCAAATGATATGAAACTTGAACCCTAAGCAAAACATGACGCTACAGATGCAACATTGTAGTCAGACCCAACAATGGACGCATCCAGGCAGCATATGCAGCGACAGTGACTGCCGGCGGCATGACTGCCAAGGAGGTCCGCCGATGGAGCTGAGCACGTTGGAGGGAGGAGGCTCTAGCAAAATGCTTGTTCGCCTTGGCATGCGACGGCTCCACCACACGACACTCCAGCAGTTTCTTGTCTCATCGTCAGTCATCTCCACGCCAATGTACACAAGCCGGTAGGACACAACAGAGCACAATGAGAGATGCATGAAAACTAATACTTCCCCATGACTCACATGCGCAGTGCACATAGAGGGGCAAAGAGCACACAAACCAAGCAAACATGGATAGAGAGAGAGAGAGAGGACCTCACGGGCGCACACCAACCACACTCGCAACCTTCTTGAAAAAGTCACGCTTCAGTGCCTTGGCCCAGAAGTCAGCCAACTGTCGTGCTGTCTCAATCCACACAATGCTGATGTTGCCGTCATGCAACACTGAACGCACATAGTGATACTCAACATTGATGTACTTTGTGCGAGCGTGATGCATGCCGTCATTGTCATTTATGGTCAATCACCCCAAATCCATGTAGAAATATTGCCCCTCCGCATGCCCAAGTGCAGCGCCGGGAGGCGCCGACGAGCCGCCAGAAACTGGAAACGCCGCTCCGGCGGATCTGACGACTGGAATATTGCTCGGATCCTGAAATCAAGGATTGCCCCTCAAATTTCACGAGTTGCTGAATCCGGTGAAAGTTGTTTCGCCGGAATCGGAAAATCATCTAGGGAGATATGGCCTTCCAAAGTTGGGGTATGCGCAGCGACTCTGGGAGCTGGCTGCGACTCGAAATCCGGTCGATAATCGACCGGACCGAGTAACAAAAAAACCATCTGGAGAAAATGCTCTGATAGGCCTGCCGAGGCGTCCGGTGGATGATCCACCTGATCCGACGGATCATCCATCGGATCCAGTAGTGCAGGTTGTTACTGAGGGACTTAGCCAAAACTCTGGCTCGGCGTCCGAAACTCAGTAGTATGTTTTGTTACTCGGGGACTTTTTCAAAATTCTGACTGCAGGTCCACGGACAGGTTTCGAACCTCGTCATACCCCATCACCAAAAACGACCCAAAAGTGGGTAGGGTGCGTGGAAACAGTTCAGGGGACCCCTACACCATGTGCAAGTGGACCTGTGCCTTGGGAAAGGCGCTTCGCACGTGAACGAAGGCGCCACGGCGAGTGGCGGCGTCAGGCTTCTGTGGTGGGTGAGACCTGCGCTTCGGCAAGCATAACTTGAGCTACGCTTGGCCGAATCACGCGCGGTTTGGTGCGCTGGAAATCTCATGAATAGCTCTATAAATGTTGTGATCATGTCCATGTTCAAATACTAACGCAAAACGACGTTATTCCCTTCGCAAACTGACTGTCTCTAAATTCCTGCTCACATAGCGTGAGGCGACCAGAAAGCTCACGCTCAGTCTCAGATTCGCCCAAAACAGTAGATGTGAACCAATAGAGCCTATCAGACCAACGTCGGGACCGCACCACGTGGATCTCATCCTGACAAAGGGTTATGGGCCCATGGGTCTGAACGCCTCCAACGTTCACGTCTTCCGCAACGCACGAGATCGTCATCTTGGACGTCGCCGTGAAGTTCTGAGACCTCGTCGAAGTAGCAGCTGCGCACATGGCGCAGAAGGAGACGCAGCCCATTCAAAAGCATGCGGGCGGCCCGGGGTTTGGGCTATGGAGGTGACAGTTTGAGCTGCACCTCTCGCATAAGGGTCTGCTGGACATCATGTTGGGAAAGGAGGTGCTCATAGAGGCAACTGCAACGGACGCGGAGAAACAGGCCTTCGAAAAGAAGAACACGGAGGCGCTCATGCTCCTGGTGTCCGGGACGGCTGAGTCGCAGTGGGGCTACTTCCAAGGCTGCAAGCTGGTAGCTGAAGCTTGGCAAAAGCTCTGCGCCATCCACCAATCCAAGTCGTTCGCGAACAAAATCTTCGCGATGAAGCGACTCCTAACGGTGAGAATCGAGGAGGGAGATGATGTCATCTCCGCCATGCAGCAGATCGAGTCGCTCGCCTCGCAATGCAATGACGTGGGGTGGAAGATCGACACGCAGCTGTAGGCGATGGCCCTCCTCATGGCCCTGCCCGACAATTGGGGTCCACTCATCACCGTTCTTGGAGGATGGTCGGAGGACAAGCTCACCTATGGCGCGGTCGCAGAATATATCCGCAACGAGGCGCAGCGCCGGAGCTGCGGGGAGTCCTCGTCTTCCTCATCGGCCCTCATCACCAAAATACGCAGTGGCGGAAGTGGGGGCCGAGGAAGTGGCGGAAAGGGCAGCGACAAGAAGGGCGCCAAGAAAGGTGCGTGCCGCAACTGCGGCAAGGAGGGCCATTGGGCCCGTGAGTGCCCAGAGGAGGCGAAGACCGGCGGCAAAAACAGCAAGGGCAGGTCGCTCCTCAACGGCAACAAGAACCACTTCCTCAAGAAGGCCAACAGGTGGTGCCTGGATTCCGAGGCCGAGGAGCACACCCAAGTCGAGAAGGTGGGGTTCGTCACCTACGAGAAGTCCTCCAAGTCAATGGTGGTCGCAAACGACAAAGTCGAGCTGGCGGCCGGCCAAGGCGACGTGGAGGTGGAAGTCGTGGTAGGCGGTAAGAAGGAGCTGTGCACAATTCGTGATGTGCAGCACGTCCCCGGCCTGCCTGACATTTTGAGTGTCAGCTGCTTGACGGACAAGGGGTATGAGGTGCTCTTCCGCAGGAAAGGTGCAGTGGTGCGCATCGACGGCGACGGCGAGGTCGTGCTGGAGGCAAAGCGCGAGGGCGGTCTCTACATCGTGGAGACCAAGGTGGTCCCCGCGGCATCCGACGCAGCAGATTCGCATAAGCACGTCGTCAACATGGCCAAGGGAGGAAGCGCTGATCTGGAGCTCTGGCACCGACAGTTGGGGCATTCGGCGCCCGCAATCGTTAAGGAGATGGTGAAGCGCGGCATGGTGCACGGCCTCGTCATCGACGGTGCAGACGCGGTAGTAGATGCAGCAGTGCACAAAAAGTGCGAGCCTTGCATTTTGGGCAAGGCGCGGCGCAAGCCGTTCAACGAGAACGCGGCTCGCACAAAGGACCTACTGGAGGTCGTGCATAGCGACGTGTGCGGACCGTTCAAAACACCGTCAAATGGCGGCTTGAGATACTTCCTCACCTTCATTGATGACTGCAGCAGAAAACTCTACGTGTACTTCATGAAGTGAAAGGGCGAGGTCATGGACCGGCTGAAGGAGTACGTTGTAGCGGTGGAGAGGCAGACTGGCCGGAAGGTCAGAGCACTACGCAGCGACAATGGCGGAGAGTACGTGGGCTGCAGCAGGTGGATGAAGCAGCAGGGCATCAAGTGGGAACCCACTACACCATACTCACCACAATCTAACAGAGTGGTAGAGCGGGCAAACCAGACACTGCTCAACATGGTGCAGACCATGCTTGTGGATGCGGGGTTGCCGCGGGGATTTTGGGCGGAGGCTGCGCGTACAGCGAGCTACACCATCAACCTCACCCCAAGAGCGGTGCTGAAGGGTAAGGGCGGCTGGAAGACGCCACAGGAGGTTTGGAGCGGGCGCAATCCAAATGTGGCACACCTGAAGGTGTTTGGGTGCAATGCACACGCGATGGTGCAGGCGGCACAACGACGCGACAGCAAGCTGGAACCACGGGCAAAGTCGTGCTTGTTCCTCAGCTATGAGAGCGCGCAAAAGGCGTATCGGCTCTAGGACCCGCGCACTCAAGAGATCATCCGCAGCCGTGACGTCGAGTTTGACGAGCAGCAGAGCTTCAGCAGCAGCAGCAACGACATGAGCGTCGGGAACACTCCAAAACAGGGGGAGTGGTTCCAGCCCCTTGACTACGAGGAGGAGCCGGCGGACGCGGAGGTCGATGATGCGGCATCGGAGCGCGGCGGTGCAACAGGAGCAGCACCCGACGCGGAGGACTCCGACGACGATGCAGCTAGGCTGGAGATCCGGCGGAATGATCCGTCCAAGGAGGCACCGCGGGTGCAGAAGCGCGCACTCCCGACAGAGTTCGCATCGTAAGGTCAGAGAAAAATCCTCCAGATGCGCCGCCCGTCCGGTTGATGGTTCACCGGAGCGGGAAGAATCCTCGGGAAGCCGTCCGGTCGATAATTCACTGGAGCGGGCAGAATCGGAAGGATCGCAGCAGAGCGACGAGACGCCGCCAAGACTGCCGCGCCGCAGCGGGAGGCAGCGGAGAGCGGGGAAGCATTTCGACGCAGGAACCGGTCGATGGATTGGCATGACGCGGTGCATGCTGGCTGCATCAACGGAACCGACAACCATGTAAGAGGCGCTTGCGCGGCCCGAGGGAAAGCAGTGGGACGCCGCCATCAAGTCGGAGTTGACGTCCATTGCTGAAAACGACACGTGGCAGCTGGTTGACAGGCCGAAAGACGCCAAAGTCATCGGCTCCAAGTGGGTTTTCAAGACCAAGTTCACAAAGGAAGGTGTGGTTGACAAGTACAAGGCGCGGCTCGTGGCGAAGGGGTACGCACAGCGTAAGGGCAAGCACTACGATGAGACGTTTGTCCCCGTCGCTAAGTTCACAAGCATCCGGGTGATCTTTGCGGTGGCAACCGCGAAGGACATGGAGCTCCACCAAATGGACGTAAAGACGGCCTTCCTCAACGGCATCATCGACAAGGAAATCTACATGGAGGTGCCGGAGGGGGTGGAGGCGCCGGAGGGCAAGGTGTGCAAGCTGCGGAAGTCCTTGTACGGGCTAAGACAATCGCCCTGATGCTGGTACCAACAGATGGACAGCTTCATGACACAACTCGGCTTCAAGCGCTGTGAGGCGGATCATAGCGTGTACGTGCGGCGCAGCAAGAAGCTCCATCAGATTGTCGCACTCTACGTGGACGTTCTGATCTTGTGCTCCTCAGACCTACCGAGCCTACAGCAGCTAAAACAGCAGCTGAGCAACAGGTTCCACATGTCTGACATGGGGGAGCTGGAGTTCTACCTCGGGGTGAGCATTACGCAGAACCGGAGGGCGCGCACGCTTGAGCTGGGGCAGGCCAAATACGTGGCCGAGGTGCTGAAGCGGTACGGCATGGAGGACTGCAAACCAGTGTGCAGTCCTGTCTCCACGACCTGTGAACTGAGTGCGGCAATGGCGCCACAAACAAAAGAAGAGCGGGAGGATATGGCAGGGGTGCCTTACCAATCGGCGGTGGGCAGCCTCATGTACGCCATGGTGGCGACTCGACCGGACCTGGCCTACGCGGTGGGCCAAGTGAGCAGGTTTGTGGCCGATCCACGGCCACTACACTGGCAGGCGGTCAAGCGCATCCTCCACTACCTGCAGGCGACGCGACACGCGCGCCTGAGGTTCGATGGCAAAGGGCGGGCGGACCCTTTGCATCTGGTCTGCTACACGGACGCAGACTACGCTGGGGATGTGGACAAGTGGAAGTCCACATCTGGCTACGTGTTCTTCCTCCCTGGTGCAACTGTTTCGTGGTGTAGCAGGAAGCAGGACTGTGTCGCCACCTCCACAGTGGAAGCAGAGTACATCGCGCTGGCCGAGGCGGTCAAGGAGGCGGTGTGGCTGCGAAGGTTGCTAGGGGAGCTGGGCGTGCCGCAGATGGAGCCTACCGTGGTACAAGAGGACAACACCGGCTCCATCTCACTGACCAACAACCCAACGCAGCACAGGAGGACGAAGCACATCGACGTGCGTTATCACTACGCACGGGACATGGTCGAGAAGGGGCAGGTGGTGCTGCAGCACTGCAGCACGCACACCATGCTTGCGGATTGCTTAACCAAGGCGTAACCCGCGGACCGGCACGCGATGAGCGTGGCCGGACTTGGGATGACCAGCTATGATGGGCTGGAGGGCGCAGCGGAAGATGAGTGAGAGCAAGCAAGAGCAGCGGGCATGGCAGGTGCAAGGGGGAGAATGCTGAAAAATTGCCCCGCATGCCCAAGTGCGGCGCCGGGAGGCGCCGACGAGCCGCCAGAAACTGGAAACGCCGCTCCGGCGGATCTGGCGACTCGACATTTGCTCGGATCCTGAAATAGAGGATTGCCCCTGAAAGTTGACGAGTCACTGAATCCGGTGAAAGTTGTTTCGCCGGAATTGGACGAGCATCTAGGGAGATATGGCCTTCCAAAGTTGGGGTATGCGCAGTGGCTCTTGGAGCCGGCTGCGACTCGAAATCCAATCGATAATCGACCGGACCGAGTAACAAAAACACCATCTGGAGAAAATGCTCCGATAGGCCTGCCGAGGCGTCCGGTGGATGATCCACCTGATTCGACGGATCATCCACCGGATCCAGTAGTGCAGGGTGTTACTGAGGGACTTAGCCAAAAATCTGGCTCGGCGTCCGAAACTCAGTAGTACGTTTTGTTACTCGAGGACTTGGTCAAAATTCTGATTGCAGGTCCACGGACAGGTTTCGAACCTCGTCATACCCCATCACCAAACACGACCCAAAAGTGGGTAAGGTGCGTGGAAACAGTGCAGGGGACCCCTAGACCATGTGCAAGTGGACCTGCGCCTTGGGAAAGGCGCTTCGCACGTGAGTGAAGGCGCCACGGCGAGTGGCGGCATCAGGCTTCTGTGGTGGGTGAGACCTGCGCTTTGGCAAGCAAAACTTGAGCTACGCTTGGCCGAATCACGTGCGGTTTGGTGCTCTGGATGGCTCATGATTAGCCCTATAAATGCTGTGATCATGTCCATGTTCAAATACTAACGCAAAAGGACGTTATTCCCTTCGCAAACTGGCTTTCTCTAAACTCCTGCTCATAGCGTGAGGCGACCAGAAAGCTCACGCTCAGTCTCAGATTCGCCCAAAACAGTAGACGTGAACCAATAGAGCCTATCAGACCAACGTCGGGACCGCACCATGCGGATCTCATCCTGACAATCCACACACTCCACAATGTGTGTACAAGACTGAAAGATATGGTGAGGAAACTTCTAGGAAATAACTAAAAGAAAACATGAACGGTTCCGAGAAACTACTTTAAAAACACACATACACAAATGAATATGTGTATGCAGCAATTCAAATTCCCATAAACTTCCTTTAGTACTTGATGACTTTAATTTTTATTGAAAATACGTCATTTCAAAATTTGCTAAGTTTTTCCTTGACATCCGTTTTCATACAAGGCTACCTATTTCGTAACGCAGAACATTGTTGTGATACACTAGTAAAGCTGTTGAATTTCCTTCCTTGTCCTCTGACGATTCCTCATCTAGCGGGTATTTTCTTACATTTATTGGGAGTATCTGGTTGTTCTCGCTGCCGGTCAAATGCTTTTTTACTGATACCTTGACAATCGCGCGCGCGCGAGAGAGAGAGAGAGAGAGAGAGAGAGAGAGAT
>SZWC01000569.1:304735-331008 GCA_023375785.1 Penium margaritaceum | reverse complement strand
GGTGGGGGGTGGGGACTCGCTGTTGTCGAGGTGTATGCTTGACCTTTAGTGTACATACTTCCTCGGTTGACCAATACAGTCCCTAATACACTTCCCCAATACAGTCGAGGGGTCTAGGGGGGGGGGAGGGGGATTATCCAGGTCAGGGGTTCCAGAAATTGACAGGTGCGCACCCTCACAAGCATCAAAAGAAAGAACAAATTGACTTCTTTCAATACTCATTGTTTTTTTCTATGCTTTGAATGGGTTCTGAGATGTCTTAGGATGGACATACCTACCCAACATTAAGATTTGGGACACAACTAGACACTTTAGCAATACACAAAAAAGTATGAGTTCAGTGTTATGCTTATCAGAAACATCACATATTATGAATTGATAATACTTTCTTGAAACACATTATGACTTTTTCACTAAGTAGCCAATGATGTAACAAGTGCTTAAACACAAGTAAACTTCTTAGAAGGATATACATTGCTCATGTAATATACATAGATTGCACAGTGTATGAAAGTGGCACAATTAACCATACCTCGTCATTGTCAGCAATGGCCATGCACTCTCATTTTCACAGTGGAACGTGATGGACGGGACAGACTGACGCAACTCGGACAACAAGCGACATAGTCACACCCTCTCACATGTGCCAAAACCAAGGGCCACATACTCAGCCTCGGTAGTGTTCCGTGCAATGCAGCCTTGCTTGCCGCTGCGCAAGGACATAGCCGTGCCGCCAACAAGAAAGATCCAGCCAATACGACTCTTATCGTCTGGACTGCCGGCTCACTCAATATCGGTATAGCCCGTTGCAACAATAGACGGCTATCAACGAAACATGAGGCCTCGCTGTGGGATTGAGATGACATATCGCAGTACTCAAACCACGGCCTTGAAGTGGAGGTGACACAGCTCTTGAGAGAACTGGGCTAGTAGGTTGATGGCGAACGCGATGTCTGGACACGTCGTCGTCGCCAGCAACATTAGTGACCCGATGGCACGTAGATATGTCGTCACGTCTACTCGCTCCTCCACAGCTGCTGGATCAGAACTCTCCAGCTTTGCTTGTCCATTAGGTGACATGGGTGAGGATGCTCTCGGCATGAGGGGCAAGTCCTCAACGAAGCGCCCTAGAAAAGTCAGAACGTAACCTGATGTGCGTGTAGGACACCCATGGAGCGATCATACTCAAGCTCCAAGTCCACAAAGACTCGAGCCGACGCGAGATCCTTCATTTGGTAGGTGGCATGCAGCATGTCCTTGACCCGCTGGATGGCAGCTGCATCCATTGACGTGATGAACAGGTTGTTGACGTAGACTAGGATAGCGACAAGGGTCTAGCCTCGCTGACTGATGAATAGTGTAGGGGCGGTAGTGCTACAAAGAAGGTAGCGGTTGAAAAGCGTACGACTAATCTCCTGATTCAAGAAGCGATGTGGGTACTTCAGGCCAATGAGGGCCTTCCACATCTTCTAGACCTTGCCAGAGCCATCGTCAAAGCATGGAGGCTGCACCATGTAGAGCTCTACGTCTTCTAGTGAGCCATGGAGAAAGGTGTTGCTCACATCCATCTGATGCAGCTCCCACCCATGCTGGGCAACCAGGCTGAACAACGCCCGACTAGTGGAGAACGACCAACCGAGGCAAAAATCTGGTCATAGTCCATCCGAGGGACCTGAGAAAACCCCTTGGCCATAAGAAGAGCCTTGTACTTGTCCAGAGACTAGTCCGCCTTCCACTTGCGCCGGAGGACCCACTTTGCGCCGATGGCCTTTTGGCCGGGGGAAGGTCGACAAACTCATAGACCCAATGTTGCCGAACTACGGCGAGCTTGATGGCACATGTAGCCTTCAAGTGTGCAACCTCGGGAGATGTCCGAGCCTCAAATAGGATGGCTCGATCCTCTGTGCGTTCCGTGGGTCGGACAGTGAGTACGTGTGTGTCTCGCGCCCTAGGTGGTATACAAACGAGTGTAGTTGTGACGACATATTGATGCTCCTGATGGAGCATAGTGTAGCCCAAAGCTGATCCCGGATGTAGGTCAGATATGACTGCCAAAGTGGCCAAGCCAAGCGCTTTGGTGCCACATTTCCCACTCACGACTGTGGGACTGGGTCTGTTGGGAGGTAGATAACCAGGTGGGGTGACAGGGGGTCGTGGCGCGATGGGGCGCAAGGCTGCGACCTATGTGCTCGCTGACGGTTTGGGTCAAAGGCTCCCGCCCGGGCCACGTGTCTAGCATGGCAACGTAGACGGGGTAGCCGGCTTGTAAGTGCTAGCGGACGCAAATGAGATAGTTGGCCCGGAGGGGCTGGCGAACACAGACGGGACGGCCGGCTCAGGGGTGTCAGTGGACACAAATGGGGCAGCTGACCCTGAGGGGCTGGTGGACACGAACGGGGTGGCCATCACAAAGGTGCCAGCGGACGCAGATGGGACAGCTGGCCTGGAGGGGCTTGCGAATATGGACGGGGCAGCCGGTGCAGAGGTGCCAGCGGATACAAATAGGCCAGCTGCCCAAAAGGGGGTGACGGACACAGATGGGACGGCCACCGTAGAGGTGCCAGCGGACGCAAATGGGGTAGCAAACTCAGATGGGTTGGCAGACATGGACAGGGTGCCCAGTGCAAAGGTGCCAACGAACGTAGATGGGGCTGTTGGCTCGGAGGGGTTGGCGGACACGAACGGGGCAGCCGGCGTATAGGTGACAGTGGACGTAGATGGTGCAGCTGGCCCCGAGGGGCTGGCGGACACAAACAAGGCAGCCGACACAGAGGTGCCAACAGACACAAATGGGGTAGCTAGCTCGGAGGGGCTGGCGGACATGGACGGGGCGGCCAACACATAGGTGCCAGTGGACGCACATGGGAAAACTGGCATAGAGGGGCTAGCGGACAAGGACGGGATAGCGGGCGCATAGGTGCTAGCGAATGCAGATGGGGCAGCTCGCCCAAAAGGGTTGGTGGACACGGACGGGACGGCCAGTGCAAAGGTGTCGGGACGCGCTGACAATGTGATGCCCGGACACGGCTGGACAGAGGATGGACCCACCACTCCCCCATGTGACATCGATGCATCTTCCCTTGAGTACACTAAATGCGCTCCATGGGACATGGAAGGGGAAAGGAGGCTGGATCAAGGCCCGTGGCAGGTTACGTGCACAGCATGCTATCGACAGCGGCCGAGTGGACGTGACAAAGGTGGCGGTGTAGGAGACGTGTGTGTTGCGGAGAGAGTGTACTGGTAACAAACACGTGGCTTGTATTTGGCCAGTGGTGAGGGGACAAAAGGAGAGGAGGACAAGCGCGGCATGTGCCACAAATTGCCACGGGTGGTGGCATGCAAGACGCAACAACATAGTGCCAACACCACTTGAGTATATTAAGTCCATGCTCATGCGGTCAAGGGCAGTGACGGATAGTAGGATGAGCTCAAGACTAGGGACGAAGAGGACATCAGTCACGAAGACATCCCTAGCGGGGCCTTGGAAACAAACAACATCGATGCCGCAAACGGTTTAAACCTGACCAGAGCCTCTCCGAACCCCGGAGACATTGGTGACGGGGCCAACGACACTAAAGCCCTTGCATGAGGCCGTCATGTGATGCGTGGCCCCGGAGTCAATGATCCAGGTCTCTGCCGGAACCTGGACCGGTGTCGCCAGGTCTCTAACTGTTACATGGCACTCGGCGAGGGACGCGGACACGGACGTGGTGGATGGGGTTGCAAACTGGGACTACCAATCATCTAGCCATGCAACATCATCACAACAAGGAGCAGGTGGGGAGGGCACGACAGAGAATGAAACGGACAAAGGTACAGGGTACGACCGCAGCTCAGATTCTGTCATACATGGCAGGGCAGGGTAGCCAACAACAACGCAACTCCCACTTCCCTAGAGAGGAGGGCAAGGCAGTCCGAGCTGGAGTGCGATGAACTGCTCCAATTGACGCTCGTGGGTGGAGGGCCCGACGGAGTAGACCGATGAGCCGCTGTCGACGGAGTAGACTGATGAGCCGATGTCGGGAGCTCATAGAGGGTGAAAGGGTGTAGGCGTTGCGGATACAGCAAAAGCAATGATAGTCGCAACTGCGGTGGCGAGGTGGTACTCACGCTGGTGACGCATGGTGGCGATCATGCACGCCTTGTCTGTCGAGGCAGACACGTGTACCACCCATGTCCTCGGTGGCCATAATTGTGACTTACTAAGCTGCCACCACTGGATCCACTCGACTGGTGTTGTGGGCCCTTGCCCTTCTTTCCCCTACATTTCTTCTTGCTAGATGATGAGGCATTGGAGGATGCAACTGCTGTGGGGATGGCAAAAGCCACTGAGGCGACGGTAGGAGAGGCGAGGGCCTCCGTACGCTCGATGTGGGACTCCTGACAAGCCTCCTTGATACGGCGAAAGAGCTCCTACATCCAGGACATGAGGGTACCTTGGAGAACCATCACGACGAGAAAGTCTTTGGTGTAATGGACGAAGACGTCGGCAAACACGTCGGTTGTGCCACGCTTGATGGTGACGAGCACGGATAGAGGGGGTGGTGCAGCGTCTCCCAGGCGACAAAGGATGTCCTCCGCCGGCTGCTAGTAGGAGGTGACCGTCTTGGTCCCCCCAATATGGAGTGAGTTGAACTCCCGAAGCAGGCAGCTGCTCTATGCCATGTTGAAAAGGCGATGAGGGCATGTGAGGATGTGCCACGCCGTTGCATGGTCGGGAAGGCCGCCAGTGGAGAAATTACCGAGGAAGGGCTCGAGAGCAAGACCTGAAGCCGGAGGGGCGACGGGGACTAGGGCATGTACAGCGCGTCCAACATCATACACGTGGTCAACTTAGGTGGAGTCGTAGGGCAGGACATAGCATGGCCACAGGCGCTCACCTTGTGCCCAGATGCAAAAGCGAAGCTCCCAGCTCCGAAACTGCTCGTAAGCTTTGAGCGACGTGGGTGGGGTTTCGAAGTCCTTCGGCTTGCGGCCAGCACCGAGAGTAGGGCCTATGATTGAAGACACAATCTACCTTTGGCACTAGGTATGTTGTTGCTCCAAATAATGTGTAGTAGAGGAAACAATGGGACTAGCATGCTCAGATAGAAGGAAGGACACCGAATGCTGATGTTGCTGTCGATGTTGTTGCTGCTGTAGTGGCTGCTGTTGCAGTTGCTCTATCGGCGGCTGCAATGCCGCTAGCTGTTGCGTCATTGTTGCGAGCTACTAGCATATGGCCGTTAGCGGATCTCTCAAGCTAGCAAGGCCAATGACAGATCCTGCAAGGTGGTGGTACTGTTGCGATAGCTGCTGCTATTACAGTTATTGCTGCTCCTGTTGCTACTGCTGCGGCTACTACTATTGCTACTGCTAATGCTATTGTTGTAGTGGCTGCTACAGCGGCTGCTTTTGCTGCTACTGCTTTTGCTGTTGCTGCTGCTGCTGCTATAGTGGCTGTTGTTGCGGCTGTTGTAGTAGCTGCTGATGCTTCTGCTACTATTGCTAGTGCATTAGTGGCACCTGCTACTGTTGTTGTTGCTGCAGTTGTTGTAGTTGCTAAAGGAAGGGGGAACTAATGGGTCCTCCCGCAGAGGAGGAACCCTCCTTGCTTTCAGCCATAGTTCCCTCTGTATATTTTTGGTTTTTTGTTGTTGTGTTGAACTAGTTGGTTAAGTCAGTAGTGACGTCAATAGTGACGTTAGCCGAGGGTGGCTAACATCAGCACTGGTTGTCACGCTATTGCTGCAATCATTGTTGCATTAGCTGCTATGTTGTTGCAGCTGCTGCTACAGCTACAGTGGCTGCTACAACTGCTCCTATCATTGCTGTTGTTGCTGCTGCAACGGCTGCTGCTACGGCTGCTACAACTACTGTTGTTGTTGCTACTACTGCTGCTATTAGTGTTGGTGTTAAAGCGGCTGCTTCTACTGCTGGAATTACAATTGCAGCTGCTGCGGCTGCTGTTAATGCTACTACTATGGCTACTTGTGCTATTACTCTTGCTGTAGTGGCTACTACAGTGGCTACTACTGCTGTCGGCATCAGTAATGATGTTAGTAGTGACGTCAGCAGTGACGTCAATAGTGATGTCAGCAATGAAATCAGCGGTGACGTCAGTGCTTGCTGCTGATGTCACTACAGCTACTACTACTACTATTGCCACTACTACTGATGGTGCAAAGCTGTCGTGCACTGGTGCTACCGCTATTGCCGCCACTATCGTTGCGCTGCTACATGTTGTTGGTGCTACTGTAACACCTCTGGCTATGGCAGTAGCTTCTATGACTGCCATTGCTAAAGATGCGCTACTGCACACTGCTGCTACTATGGAAGGTGCTATTACTGTAGTCGTAGCAACGAGGGTGGGGGTGCTGCCCCCAACTCTCGACAGTAGTGTCTACGGGATTTTCGCATATTTTTTACTTTCGTTCTTGGTCATTGCTTGCTGCAGCTACAGTTGCACGTTGCGGCTATAGCCTCCGCTGCTGCTACTGCTGCAAGCCACTGTTGCTAGTGCTGCTGTTGGCTGCTGCTACTACCAATAGCTGATGGTGCTACTTCCCGCTGTTGGCTGCTGCAGCACGCTGCTCACTGCTACTACTCGCTAATGCTACTGCTGTTGCTCTTGCCGGCTTCTGCTCTTGCTACTCGTTGCTCACTGCTTGCTGCTACTCGCTGCTCGTTGCTACAACTATTGTTCCCTGCTGCTGCTACTACTGCTTGCTGCTCATTCTTCGCTGCTACTTCTGCTCGCTGATGCTGCCGGCTATGGCTCTTGCTTGCTGATGTCGGCTGCAGCTTCTGCCTGCTGGCACCACAGTTGCTGCTTGTTAGAGCGACTGTTGCTTGCTAGCTGCGTGGAACTTGCTGCGTGTTGCTACTATTAAGGACTAGCAACAGCAGATGCGCAGTCAATTTCTTGAAGTTGTCGTCACCACGTGCGTCGGTGTTGCTCCAGCATTGGTCGGTCATTCCGGCCGCGAGTCAAACACTGTTGCCACCGCCATGGGGTCAGTGCTGCAAAAGAAAACTTGGACATAACTTCTCTTGAGTCTGGAGCGTTTTGAAGATGCCACCCAGCGGGTCAACGCTACTGGAAAAAATCCGGTAGCAGTTCTCCTACACGGGCGTGGGAAGGGGCATCTCAGTGCAGCAAGAGTTGCATGGCGAGCTTGGGATGTGTCAGAGAGGAGTCCGAAAAATCAAAAATTCTTAGGAGCGTACGCGTTTCGGCCACAGGGCCTTCATCAACGCTCAATGAACAATGACAGAACGGACACGCATGATACATGGTGCAAGAGCAGAGACACATCAAGAAGGAAGGAAAGGCAAGTGCGGCGACTATCCTGTGGGTGTCCACCGATTCTAGTTTTGAAGTCTGGCGGACACGAGGTAGGACCTCATTTTTCTAGGTAGCCTCCAGGCCACGACAACATGAGAGTTGAACACGGTCGCATTGAAGTGCCTAAGGCGAGTAGAAAATCGCCGAAGATGCATGCCCAAGTGAAGACTTTCTGAACGTGGGTTCAAAAGCGTTTTCATTACAAGGGTTCGGCCTTTGGTTGGAGAGGCGATGGCAGATGAAGATTTCTTGAGAGAAAGGATTTTTTCTGCCCGTTGAGTGTGCCGCACCTGTGAGAAAAGGGGAAGAAGAAAGCACGTAGGGTAGCCACGTGCTCGTAGCCGAGTCCAAAAGAGACTCTTGATCTCGGCAAAATCAACGGACGATGTAGTCTGAAGAAGATAGCGACGAAGCTCTGCGAGAATGAAAGCTCTCAAGCAGCTCCTTGTATGGTAGCTACTAAAAGGAAGGTACAAGTAGCTGTTAATCGGTTTCTGATATGTCGTCACATCAAGAATCCGGTGAAACTTGAACCTTTTACCTTTAAAGAGCTGTAGGTCCATAAAGTCAACCGTTGAGGATGAAACCTTCCAGGTTAACTTGATGTTGGGCTCCAGACCGTTGAAGGTGGTGAGGTAGGATTCTAGGCTCTCTTGACTCCCCGACCAAAGAATGAAACCATCGTCGATGTAACTTCGGAGCATCAAAGGCACAACGTCAGTGAGATGGAGAAGTTCTTGGTCGAGACAACTCATGAACAGGATGGAAAATGCGGGGGCGACTGATGTGCCCATTGTTGTTCCCTTTACCTGATGATAAGTTGTTCCTTGGAACTCAACGTACGAGTTGTTGAGTACCCATGAGAGGAGTTGTATACAACCGGTGTACGTGGATGATGAGCTTGGAGGAGGAGTCGTTGGATGGTGTTGAGAGCCTTGGAGATGGGTATGCTGGGGTACAGGGAGATGATGTCGTAGGTGGCAAAGAGGACCTCTTGTGGTAAAACCATTTCCTCGAGATCAAGCAAAAGAGACATGTTGTCTTTGAGGTAGGTAGGTTATTTGATGACGAGTGATTGCAGCTCCCCATTTAGCCACCTAGAGATGTTGGAAGTGATCCAATCGTAACAGGTGGGTCAACGCTACTGGACAAAATCCGGTAGCATTTCTCCTACACGAGCGTGTTTAGGGACTGCCAGTGTTGACTGGACCTATTTGCCGGTATTTTCCTACTTGTGCTACGCTTTGGCTGTGATACCAAGCTTGAAAACCTAATGCAGCATGTTGGGGCATTAGCGTTTTTTATGTAGTGTGCCCGAACCGACGCTTGTTGCTTAAGCTGCCCCCTCCGTCTATTGTACCAGAGTCTAAGTCTGAGAGCTCTGGTGTTGTTAATCACAAACGCGTGCACCAGAGTTGAAAGCTCTGAAAGCACTAGACAACAGCTGAAAACTGGAAATGATTGATTAGGAAGCAAAAATGAGCAACAATGGGAGACCCCTCCATGCTCTAGCTACCCCCTAGCTCTGTAGAGCTTTTTACTCAGTTTCAAAGCCAATCAGAAAAACTACTTGTTTTCTGGTAGGCAAGGTTTTCTCAGTGAGCCCTGCCACACAGCCGACAGCCCAAAACCCGAGCGTTGTCTGTTTTGCCTTAAACTGGAACATATCATAATGCGCATGCTACGAACGCAGTCGGCCAGTCAGAATGACCTAGGAAAACAACACCAATAAGTTATAGCCGTCTAAACCCAGGCGACGTCTACGCTAGTCCCCGGTCCAAACAGTGCCCGAATGATATGAAACTTGGACCCTAAGCAAAACACGGCGTTGCATATGCAACAGCGTAATCACATCACTAGACGCGTGCACGCAGCATATGCAGCGACATTGACTGTTGGCAGCACGACTGCCGAGGAGGTCTGCCGAAGGAGCTGAGCACGTTACAGGGAGAAGGCTCTAGCAAAATGCGTGTAGGTCTCAACGTGCATCGGCTCCACCAGACAAAACTCCAGCAGTGTCGCGTCTTGCCGTCAGTCATCTGCACGCCGATGTATACAAGCTGGGAGGACACAACAGAGAATAAAGAGAGATGCATGAAAACCAGCATCATGCCACTGTTGCAGCAGCCCCTATGGCCCTAGAGCCCAGCAAAGTGCATCAGGCGTGAGAGGCTCCTGATGATCAACAATGGATGCAAGCCATGAAGGAGGAACTTACGGCTCTGAAAAGCATGTTGTCTATGAGCTTATGGAACTTCCACCAGGTCGCAAGCACGTTGGGTGTTCAGATGAAAACGTAAACCGGATGGCACAATGACATAGCCGACTTGTACAAAGCACGCCTGATGGCGAATGGGTTGGGTGTTCTCACAAGTCCCTGGCATTGAATTTGATGAGAGGTTTGCTCTTGTTAGCACCTGCCAAGGGGAGCAAACGGACAAAAAAAGGGTTGGGTTTTCTCATAGGTGTACCACTGCTCAAGCACTTCTCAGTCTAGTCGTCCTCTTGTGATTTGTGACGTTCCTCTCGACCTGTACTGTTTACTATGACCACTCGGCCGTGTCCATGCCCATGTAGATCCTTGATGCGGGCCCAGGTGGCACCGGTGCGTCTTCTAGTGGTGGACCTCCTGCTCGGAGCTAACCAACGACCGCCCCAGAGTCCTAGATGTTATCCAAGACCTTTTGCAGTTTTTGTACAGCACGTAGGAGTTTATCGGTGGACTGGCCTTGGGCTCAAAATGCATTCATTTGCATTATGTGTCCACCGTTTGATTCCAGATGTATGCATGAGACCAGTCGTAGCATCTGCCTTGAGACTATGCACATTGAGGTTCAGACGACGTAGCACTCTGACTTGTCTACGCTGAGTTATGGCCAAAAGAGTGGTTCTGGGCCGGTTTTAGGACAGACCTTCCACTGCCACATGCGACACCCACCGTGCGCCGCGGCAGGTATTTATGCCGTGGACCTGTCATTTTTCATTTCTCTTTGCAAATGCTATTGAAGCATTCTGACACTTTGACTTGTGTCTCCTAGCCAGACTCATGCCGTTGTGTGTACGACCTGTGACTGCCGTCATTGTCTGACTTGTCACTAACGCCTAGTCAGCGGCTGTGTTGCTAGGAAGCTTTCACGCATCTTCTCATGGTGTCACAGCAACGAGACAGTTCTCACCAAGTTGCGTAGCAGAGACGCAGCAGAACATCAGCAGCAAGCATCACTACTACTGCTCATTCATTGGGACTTGTCAACGTCACCCGAATATCACCGACATCACCTGCCTTCAGCACGTGAGAGTGCAGCAGCAGCAACCGCTAACAGCAGCACTTGGGGGCAACTACAATAGGCGGCAGCCGCTAGCAGCTGTTGGCATCGGCGCTAGCGGCAATAGCAACAAGCGATAATTGCAGTAGGCGGCAGCGGGCAGTACTAGCAGAAGCAGCAGCAAGCAACGAGCAGCGAGCGGCGAGCACTGAGTTGCGAGAAGCAAGCAGCTAACAGCAGTAGCAAGCAACATCATGCAGCAGCATTGAGTAGCAGTTGCAACAACAAGCACCAGCAGCAATAGGAACAGCACAATAACGCAACAGCACAACAGCAACGCCTAGTAGCAGAAGTGTGCAGCAACATTATAGCACAGTAACAACGTGCAACTACTGCCATAGCTGCGCAACCAGCTGCGTGGCTGCAGCAGTAGGTGCAAGCACAGCAGCAGCAATAGCCGAGCGAAAGCTGCTGCAGAGCTTCCACGTAGCTTTTGCACAGTTGCCGCAGAGCAGCCACCCCCTATGCAGCGAAGAACATCTGCAAGGGTTGTGAAAAAATTGTGCCGACGTCAACATTTTCCTTGCTGACGTCATCAGGTCCGTGCTGACGTCCGCAAACTCCTGCTAACGTCAGCACCTGCATTAGTCAAATTTTGGGTTCGTAACGTCAAAAGTTACCAGTGTTTCAACTTCTGGAAAAAGGCTGACGGTTTTGCAATCCAACCAGTTTGACATCTCGGCCCATACTTAGGGCTAACATGGCTCCGGCCTGTGACAAGGGCAAAGGACCACTACATCCCTCTTCCTCCTCCTTAGGGGTCATGAGCCCATGCTCGCAAGCTGTTGAGGACATGCGGAGCTAGCAGGATGAGACGTGTCCTTTGCAGCAGGAGCACATTCACGCCATTCGTATGCTCATTGAACTTCTTTTTGGTCAGACTACGGCCCTACAACAGACCTAGGAGGGAGTCAGCGGTGCCACACTCTCTGCACAACAGTTAGCATCTTCACCGATGATAGGACTAGGAAACGATCCGCCACCTCTTGATCCTTGGGATGAGGACCCTGACATGCCAGGTATGGAGGTTGATGCTCCCGAGAGCGAGATTCGCATGCTTCAGGAGCATCTCCACCAGCTTCAAACGACCCCCACTGACCTCTATCTCCCTTTTCCCGGTGATATGATCCTTGCCTAATCACTACCTCTGTGACTTTTCTCGTCCCAGTGTCTTCTCCATCCCTTGTCCTTCTCAGCCTGTGGTTACTCTCCTTACGGAGCGGAAACCCAACGACTTCGGGACACGGCCCCCACGATATGTCAGCGAGGACGGCTTTCACTGCTGGGAGATTCTTTTCCAGGTCTAGGCCACTCCAAATGGGGTATAGCCCTACTACCACAATCTGTACCAGGTTACGGATGGTGTTCAGATATTGACAGCGGCCAGGGCGATGCGCGGACTTCTTTACGCCATATTGAGTGAGACTGTCGTTGATTTTTGTCTTTTCCTCAGAGAGGTCGACCCAGGCGCGGGTGCTGATCCACGTCGAGGCTAGGATCAGGCATTTTCCCTGCTTGTTGCAGAGATGCACGCCACCCGCACGGCTCACATTCACGCATTTCACTCCCTTTGTCAGGGACCTGCCAGACCAACAGTCGATTACTGGCGGCTGGCCATGCGCATCTACACGCGCCTTGGGACCTTGGGATTTGCACAGTACTGGGCGCTCCGCACGCTCATGCTCGAAGGTCATCTTAAACACGTATACATCTCCTTGGGGGTAGAGTGACTCTGTGCTCAAGCCCTTCTCCACATCCCTTCAGCTTCTTCCTTGGGCGCATAAGCCTTTCCTCCAGGTGACTTTCGCTCATAAGGCAGTAGTTGGCCATCAGGAGAGTCCTCTTGATGCAGCTGTCATCGGGTCGCCACCGACGTCCCTCTTGCAGTCCACTCCTCCATCCTTTGGCACATCCTCCTCTTCCCCTTCCACCCAGATCACCTGGTCTCAGATGTAGGGTCTAACAGCAGTGGTACAAGGGAAGAAGGTGAAAAGGAGGTGCATTTCGGGCTAGCAGGAGTCGCAGCAGCAGTAGTCACCGAGCATAATTGTTCACTACTACAACTATGGAGGCGCTCGTCGCTACACCGAATGCCAGCAGCCGCTCCACTGGGCGCGGATCACTCACGGTCTTCAGGTTGCATATGCACAACGGTTTGCATTGAGCAACACAGCCTGTGGTCATTCGGCGACAACGACCGCAGCTGCTCCTGCTTCCCCACCGGCGAGCACTGGCGAACCAGACCCATGTGACCGTACCATCGCCGAGCTCCGCCATCTTTTGGTGCTTTGTTTTCAGGGATCTACAAGTGTGTCGTCACAATCAAGTGGTTCATGGACGGTTTGTTCATCTGTTCTTGTAGCTCATGATGACTGGTGTGGGGGGCATAGCTGGCATGTGAGCCTTGAGCCCGGTGGTCTTCTTCGACCATTGGTCTCCCGAGTCCAGCAAGTGTTAGGTACCACACCTAGGCCATCCACTCCCAGCGTTGCGAGTGGTGATCATGGCACAAAGGCCCTAGGCCTGAGTATCCGCACAGATCACATAGAGGTATACCTAGAGTACCCTGTACGGCACGATCTGTTCACTCGCGAGTTTTGCAATGCTTGTGACGTAGCAGCTGACCTTGTGGTTGTCAGGCCCAGCTCTAAGGCATGTGCACTTGCCACTCAAAGCTCTCCCTTGATGGTGCCTAATCCGGGGACACTGCGGGTTACTCTCTCATCAGAGGATGCAGACGCCTTGCATGCTGCCTACGAGGATGAGCTTCGTGCAATCCCAGAGCGCAAAATTGATGAGCTACTCCACCTTCCACTTGGGAGGAAGGCTATTCATGTCAATTGGGTCTTTTGCAAGAAAGTGGAGCTAGATGGCTCACTACAACACCACAAGGCTTGCTTGGTTGTCAAGGGATATTCCCAGCATCGATTACACTGACACCTTTGTCCATGTCCGACGTATGAACTCAGCTCACGCTCTGTTTGGTATGATGGCTCAGCATGACTGGGATCTGCACCAGATGGAAATGAACAATGTGTTCCTCCATGGCTCTCTGATGAGGAGATTTACGTGGCCCAACCACCAGGCTTTGAGGACAATGACAAGGTTTGGCATTTTTGCAAGTCCTTGTACGGACTCAAGCAACCTCCTCAGTGCTGGAACCAGGAGATTACAGGCACCTTGACTCATGCAAGATATGTACAGAGCGAGGTAGATCCCTCTCGCTTTATTTGACGATTGCCTGAGTCGTCCACCGTCATCCTCGTCTATGCGGACGACCTTTTGATCGCATCTCCCTCCATGAAGGCCATGAAGGAGGCCAAGGCCGTCATTCAGAGTGCCTATAGGATGAAGGATCTTGGTCCTACAACGGCGTTTCTTACCATGGAGATCATGCAAGAACGTAGACGTCAGACACTTGTGCTGCATCACGCTCAACACGCACGTGCTGTGGGGGGGCGTCTCACTGACCTCCTAGGTGAAGTGCCCACAGCCTCCACACCTCTCACACCAGACGGGCGGGATGCCCTAAAGGTCGACAATTTAACACAACTGGAGGAGACATTGGATGTGACCTTGTACCTCCGTCTCATGAGATCTATGATGTACCTGGCCATTACCACACACCCCGACATCACTTTTCCCGCCAACCTCCTTGCATAGCTTTTGCAGGCTCCACGTGCTAGAGCCCTTCATGCGGCTATGCGAGTGGCGCGGTACGTGGTCTTCACACCGTACCTCGAACTCTAATTTTTTCGATAGTGTTTGGTGGTTCTTGACGGCTACACCAACAACGACTGGGCCTGGAGTCCTGACGGACGCAAGCTGTTCAGGACATGCGGAGCTAGCAGGATGAGACGCGTCCTTTGCAGCAGTAGCACATTCACGCCATTCGTATGCTCATTGAACTTCTTTTGGTCAAACTACGGCCCTACAACAGACCTAGGAGGGAGTCAGTGGTGCCACACCCTCTGCAAAACAGTCAACATCTTCACCGATGATAGGACTAGGAAACGATCCGCCACCTCTTGATCCTTGGGATGAGGACCCTGACATGCCAGGTATGGAGGTTGATGCTCCCGAGAGCAAGATTCGCATGCTTCAGGAGCGTCTCCACGAGCTTCAGACGACCCCCACTGACCTCTGTCTCCCTTTTCCCGGTGATCCGATCCTTGTCTAACCACTACCTCAGCGGTTGTTGCTGCTGTGGCTGTAGCAGCAGCAGCCGCCGCCGCCACAGGAGCAGCAGCTGCCGCCGTCGCCGCAGCAGGAGCAACCGCCGCCGCCACGGCAACAGCAGCTGCCACCGCCGCACCAGCAGCAGCAACCGCCGCCATTGCAGCAGCAACAGCCACCGCCTCTACAGCAGCAGCCGCCGCTGCTGCAGCAGCAGCAGCCGCCGCCCATACAACACCAGCCACCGCCACTGCAGTAGCAGCAGCCGCCACCTCTACAGCAGCAGCCGCCAGTGCTGCAGCACCAGCAGCCGCCGCCCATACAGCAGTAGCCACCGCCTCTGCAGCAGCAGTAGCCGTCGCCCCTACAGCAACAGCAGCAGCAGCAATCCACTGGTAACGTTGGCGGCACCCCTGACCCACTTGCTGCTCTTCAGCAACAACTCGCCGCCTTGACACAACAGCTTGCGGCGCTATAGCCAGTCGCCTCCCAAACCGCCACCAGCGCGCTGCCGTCATTCATTCCTCCAGGGCACGCTAGCCCCGCTGTGTCCACCGCCACGTACTACTTAGCGCAGCAGCAGACTCAACGCCAACGGCAAACAGTGACCTCCGTCCTTGGCCCCACTCTGGGTGCCGGCCGTAGGCTGAAGGACTTTGAGACGCCGCCACCACCGCTTCAGGCCGGCGAGCAGTTCCGGAGCTAGGAGCTCAGCTTCCGGATCTGGGCACAGGTTGAGGGTCTGTGGGCCTACTACACCCTCCCTTACGACTCCACCCAGGCCGACCAGCTATATGACGCTGGTCGCGCCGTCCGCGCCCTTGTACCAGTCGCCCCTCCAGCTTCCCGCCTTGCCCTGGAGCCCTTCCTCGGCGACTTCACCGCTGGCGCCATCCCAGACCCGGCAGCCGCCTGGCACGTCCTCACCAGACCCCATCGCCTGTCCAGCGACGCTGAGATCAGCCGTCTGCTCCGGGAGTTCAACNGGAGCTGGGAGCTCAGCTTCCGGATCTGGGCGCAGGGTGAGGGTCTGTGGGCCTACTACACCCTCCCTTACGACTCCACCCAGGCCGACCAGCTATATGACGCTGGTCGCGCCGTCCGCGCCCTTGTACCAGTCGCCCCTCCAGCTTCCCGCCTTGCCCTGGAGCCCTTCCTCGGCGACTTCACCGCTGGCGCCATCCCAGACCCGGCAGCCGCCTGGCACGTCCTCACCAGACCCCATCGCCTGTCCAGCGACGCTGTGATCAGCCGTCTGCTCTGGGAGTTCAACTCCCTACACATGGGGGAGGCCGAGACGGTCACTGGCAGCGAGCGGAGGACATCCCCCGTCGACTCGGCAAGTCGGCTCCACCCCCTCTGTCCGCGCTCCTCACCATCAAGCACGGCGCCACCAGCGCATATGCGGATGTCTTCGTCCACTACCCTCAGGACGTCCTCACCACCATGGAGGCCCAGGGCACTCTCATGCCCTGGAAATATGAGCTTTTCCTTCGCATTGAGGAAGCTCGCCAGGAGTCCCAACTCCATCGCACGGAGGCCCTTGCATCCCCTGCCGTCGCCGCCCCCGCCATTGCCTCCGTGGCCGTTGGCTCCCCTGTCGCAGCTACCCCATCACCCTCGGGGAAGAAGAAGAAAAGCCGGAACAAGAAGGGCAAGGGTCCATCGCAACAGCAGCAGCAGCAGTCATCGACCGGTCCCAGCGGTAGTGGCTCGGTCTGCCACAATTATGGGTAGCCTGGGCACGGGTGGTACACGTGCCCTCTCCCGACGGATGAGGCCCGCGTCATCGCCACCATGCGACGCCAGCGGGAGCGTCGCCTCACCTCTGCCGCCGTTCGTTGCTACTGGTCCTACCACTCCGACCTCGTCCAGCACATCTGCCACTCCGACAGCTTCGCCTATCCTGTAGCCACCCGCGCCGCAGCAGTACTACACGCAGCATTACTACCCTCAACCGTCGGCACCTCCGCTTCCTTCGCCGGCTCAGTCACCCTACTTCCCGAGCTCCGATGCCGTCACTCCGCATTCTGTCTACACTCCTGGGCCGTCATCCCGAGAGCGTCAGCTGGAGTAGTTCATCGCGCTCCAACTTGGCCTCCCTCGCCCTCCTCCCCAGGGAAGTGCGAGTTGCGTCACCTCCTGCCCTCCGGCCCATCCCTGCATGACTGAGACTGAGCTACGGTCGTGTCCCATTTCCTTGTCTGTCTCATCGTCTCCTGTGATCTCATCCACCCCACTCCTTGAAGACATTGCATGGCTTGACGATTGGCAGTCTCGTTTCGCTCCTCCGTCCACCGTGTCCGCGTCCCTCGCTTGCTGCCATGTGACCGTGATTGATCTGGCGACCCCTGTCCAGGACCCTGCTGAGACCTGGATCATCGACTCCGGGGCCACGCATCACATGACGACCTCGCGCGAGGCCTTCAGTATGCTCGGTCCCGTCGGCGATGTCTCCGGGGTCTGGACGGGCTCCGGACAGGTGTTGCCTGTTCGTGGGGTAGGAGTTGTTCGTTTCCGTGGTCCGGCCGGTGACTTCTTTTTGACCGATGTTCTCTTTGTCCCTGGTCTCGAGCTCAGCCTCCTCTCCGTGACTATCCTTGACCGCATGAGCATGGACGTTGTGCACTCACGTGGTGTCGGCACTGTGTCGTTGCGTCCGTCGAGTCTTGTCGTACTGCACGCCACCGCCTGTGGCAACTTGTGGCACGTTCCCCGCCTCTCTTCCTCCCCTCCCGTCTCCTCCCCGTCGGCTGCGACCGGTCATGTGTTCGTTACCAGCACGCTTTCTCCTTAACACACCTGCCTCTTGCACCGCCGCCTTTACCACACCCGGGCTCTGCATTGGGGTACGCCATGCTTCATCACGAGCACCGGCATGCTGTTGTGGCTGCACTCGCACGCATCCCACCTGGAGCTCGTGATGCACATGCCCTCTCAGTCCGGTCCACAGCGCGCTCAGAGGACCCTTCCACCCTACGCAAGGATAGAGCCTCCCCTAAGGCCGCACATTGGGATGCTGCCTTTGCCGAGGAGCTCGCCGCTATCCAACAGCACCACGTGTATGACCTCGTCGACCTCCCTCCAGGTCGGAAGGCCATTGGTGCCAAGTGGGTCTTTCGGCGTAAGTGGAAGCCTGACGGATCCCTGGACAAGTACAAGGCACGTCTCACAATAAAGGGGTTTGCTCAGGTCCCTGGGATCGATTACGACCAGATCTTCGCCCCAGTTGGCCGGTTCTCCACTAGCCGGGCATTGTTCAGCCTGGTTGCCCAGCACGGGTGGGAGCTGCATCAGATGGACGTGAGCAACGCATTCCTCCATGGCTCACTGGAGGGTGAGGAGCTCTACATGACGCAGCCCCCAGGCTTCGACGACGGCACTGGGAGAGTTTGGCGGCTGCGGAAGGCCCTCTATGGCCTGAAGCAGTCACCTCGGTACTGGAACTAGGAGATCAGTAGTACGCTTCTCCGTGGCGGCCTCCAGCGGAGCACCGCTGACCCCGCACTGTTCATCAGCCCGCGAGGTCAGACCTTCGCCGCAGTTCTGGTCTACGTCGACGATCTCCTCATTGTGTCGCCAGACGCAACAACCATCCAGCACGTCAAGGACCTACTACACGCCGCCTACCAGATGAAGGATCTCGGGTCTGCCCGAGTCATCCTGGGCATGGAGCTCGAGCATGATCGCTCTTAGGGCATCCTGCATGTCCACCAGGCTGCCTATGTGCAGACCCTGTCCACTCGCTTCGCCAAGGACTTGCCCCTCGTGCCCAGCGCATCCTCACCCATGTCATCCGATGGCCAAGTGAAGTTGAAGAGTCATGACCCAGCTGTTGTGGGGCAGCCAGTTGATGTGACCATGTATCTACGGGTTATCGGGTCACTGATGTTCCTGGCGACGACGACGCATCCAGACATCGCGTTCGCCGTTAACCTCTTGCCCCAGTTCTCTCAGGAGCCGCGTCACCTCCACTTTGAGGTCACGATCTGAGTACTGCGCTATGTCGTCTCGACCCCTCGGCGAGGCCTCATGTTCCGCCGTCAGCCGTCCGTTGTTGCAGTGGGTTTCACCGACAGTGACTGGGCCGGCAGTCCAGACGGTAAGAGTCGCACTGGTTGGATCTTTCTGGTCGGGGGCACAGCCGTGTCCTGGCACAGTGGCAAGCAAGGGTGCATTGCACGCAGCAGTGCAGAGGCTAAGTACGTGGCCCTTGGCTCAGGCGCGTGTGAGAGTGTGTGGTTGTGTCGTCTGTTGTCTGAGTTGCGTCAGTCTGTCGCATCCATCACCTTGTATTGTGACAATGAGAGTGCCATGGCCATTGCAGACAATGACGGTGTGCATCACACTCGCACAAAGCACATCAATGTTGAATATCACTATGTTCGTTCGTTGTTGCACGACGGCAGCATCAGCATCATGTGGGTTGAGACAACGCGGCAGCTGGCTGACTTCCTGACAAAGGCACTGAAGCAGGACTCGTTTAAGAAGGCTGTGAGTTCAGTCGGCGTGCGTCCGTGACTTGCTTTCTTTGTCTCTGCCTGCACTTATGCGTGTCCTAGGGGAGTCTGTGTGTTGACCGTGTCTCTGGCCGCCCATGTGCACTACGCCTGTGAGTCATGGGGGAGTGTTGGTTTCTGCGCTCATTATGCTCTGTTGTGTCCTCCCGGCTTGTGTACATCGGCGTGCAGATGACTGACGGCGAGACTCGACGCTGATGGAGTGTCGTCTGCTGGAGCCGACGCACGCTGAGGTCGTCTCACAGTTCGCTCGAGCCCCCTCTCTCCGGCGACGTGTTCAGCACCAACGGCAGGCCTCCTTGGCGGTCGCGCTATCGGCAGTCACTGCCACCTCAGTCGCTGTCTGCATGCGTCCAGCGCGTACTGTCGTGCCTGCGTCGTCATGCGCTGCCTAGGGTCCCAGTTGCATGTTGCATGGCCCTGTTTGGCAGCATAAACCATCGTGGGCACTGTCTGGGTTCAGACTGCCATAACTCCTTGCTACTATTTTTCTAGCAGATTCTGACCGCACGGTTGCGTTCGCAGCGTCGGTATTATGGTATGGCCCAGTTTTTACGCAAAACGGACGACGCCCGGGTTTTGGGCTGTCGGCCGTCTGGCAGGCCTCACCAAGAAAACCTGCCAGCCTGAAATTAGCTATTTTCTGATTGGCTGATGAACTGAGTAACAAGCTCTACAGAGCTGGGGGGGGGGGGNTGTTGCTCTAGGGGCTGGGGCTGCTGAGGCGGTGTGGCTGCAGCGTCTATTTCGTGAGTTGCGTCAGTCTGTGCCTTGCATCGTTCTGCGCTGTGACAACCAGAGTGCTCTTGCCATTGCAGAGAACTCTGGTGTGTTTCATGCACGCACGAAGCACATTGCTGTTGAGCATCACTTTGTGCGTGATCTTGTGGAGCGACAGGTGATCTCCATCATCTGGGTCGGCACGGACATGCAGCGGGCTGACTTCTTGACCAAGGCACTTGCGCGTGGAAAGTTCATGGTGGCCATTCGTTCTGTCGGGCTACGCCCCTTGCCTGAGAGTGGCTGAGAGTGGGGTGTGTGAGCATGGACTGTTGAGCATCTTGTTGTGCACCTGTGTCAGTTATGCACGTGTATGGACATGCGTACCATCGGGTCATGGGGGAGTGTTGTGGTGTGAGTTGTTTCCGTCCATTTGTACAGCTTACTGTGACCACTCGGCCGTGTCCATGCTCGTGCAGATCCCTGATGCGGGCCCAGCTGGCGCCGGAGCACTGACGGTTGGTGGATCCAGCCACCAGCAGCTGCCAGACGATTGCCACGACGTTCCGGGTGCTTGCTGGGGTGCTCTGCAGTTTTTCTGCAGGTGCTAGAGTTTTCTCGGTGGACTGGCTCTCGAGCCCGATTTGCATGTTTTGTATTGTCCGTCCACCGATCGATGCCGGACTTGTGCGTGTGACCAGTCGTAGCGTCCGGCTCAAGATTCTGCATCTCTAGGTTCAGACGGTGTTGCGTTTGGATGCCTATGCGCAGAGTTACGGCCAAAACAGTGGTTTTTGAGCCGGTTTTAGGACAAACTGACACTGCCGCGTGCGTCACCCGCCGTGTGCCGCGGCAGGTATCTATGCTGTGTGCTTGTCAGTTGTCATTTCTCTCTACATTACTAAGCTATTGAAGCTTATGAGACTTTGCGCGTCTCCCTAGCCTGATCCTTGTTGCTTCTTGCACCTGCTTGCTTGCTAGTGCGTCAGCTGACTGGACAGTGTCGCCACATCAGCAGTAGCAAGGTTAGGAAACTTCCTAGCAATTTCTCATGGTATCAGAGCAGCGAGACCCCTCTCGTTGAGCTGCGCCGCAGAGACGCAGCACAGGCAGCAGCAGTGAGAGTCACCGCCGCCGCTTCATCCTGGGACCCGTTGCAGCCGACGTTGGCAGCAGTGACGTCACCACGCAATCGCCACCACCGTAGCAAGTGGAGCTGCGGCACTGACAAGATCTCGCAGCCACATCGGCCAGCAGCAGCAGCACCGGGTGGCAGCAGCAGCACCGGGTGACAGCAGCGGCCGTGTCTGGCTGCCAGCCTGTACACAAGAGAAAAAAAAAAGGAGTAGCAGCTTGCAAAGAAAAAAAAAGGAGTAGCAGCAGCTTGCGGCGGTGGCTGCGAGTAGTGGCAGCGCGCAGCAACGGCACCAGCTTGCAGCTGCGCCGGCATCAGCAGCCACGAGCAGCACCAGCAGCGCAGCAGCAGCAGCGAAGCAGCAACAGCGGCAGCAGCAGCATTGCAGCAGCGGCAGCGGCTACAGCAGCGCAGCAGCAGCAGATCTGCGCAACGGCGAGCTTGCGCAACACTGTTGCTGCACAGCAGTGCTGCACAGCTGCGCAGAAATTGTGCAGCACTGCGCAGGCCTGCGTGGCACTGCGCAGGCCTGTGCAGCCCCTGCGCAGCCGTGAGCAGGGGGTAACGAGGTCACCCCCACCGGTCACGCGAGGTTCGCGTGACCGCCCAAAAAAAAAGAAAAAAACGCTGGCTTAAAAAACGCTAGCGAAAAAAACGCTAGCGTTTTTTTCGCTAGCATGAAAATCGCTAACGTCATCACCGACTCTGCTGACGTCAGCAGTTTTGGGGTCAAAACGTCAATTTTTTGAGACGTTTAAACTCCTCAACAAACGCTGTCAGTTTCTCGTTTGGAGTATTTTTTACGTTCGGCCCCATACTGAGCGTTGCAATGGCGCCGGTCCGTGACAAGGACAAAGGACTCGTTGACCCCTCTTCCTCCTCTTCGGGTGTTATGAGTCCGCGATCGCAGTCACGCATGATCGACGAGCTTCGTCGGTCACAGGACGAGATGCGCCGGCAGCAGCAGAGGCAGTCCGACGCATTGCAGGAGATCACAGAGTTACTGCGGGGTCGTTCGATGGCTTCACAGCAGCCACCTGGAGGATCTACTGGAGCTGCACCATCTGCTCAGCAGTCTACGTCCTACACAGCGCCGCGGCCTCAGCATCACTCATCACAAGTGGACTCCTGGGATGAGGAGGAGATTGAGGATGACTCACGCGAGCACGAGATTTGTGTGCTTGAGGAGCGCATCCGTGAGTTACGTTTGGGATCACAGCCTCCCACTCCGCCACCTTCTCGCCGTCAGGATCAGCCGCGTCGTTCAGCAGCGTTCACCTTTGGTGGTGTTTCTCTCACTGGTGGGCTCCCCATCCCGTCTCCCGAGCCTGAGATCGCCCTCCCCACGGAGCGGCGACCGAAGGACTTTGAGACACCTCCACCCCGTTACGATAGTGAGGAGGGCTTTGATTGCTGGGAGACCTTGTTTCAGGTGTGGGCCGATTCTGAGGGTGTCTGGCCCTACTACCACAGCCAGTACCAGACCCGCGACGCTCACCAGGTCCAGACAGCNCCCACTCCGCCACCTTCTCGCCGTCAGGATCAGCCGCGTCGTTCAGCAGCGTTCACCTTTGATGGTGTTTCTCTCACTGGTGGGCTCCCCATACCTCGTCCACCGTCTCCCGAGCCTGAGATCGCCCTCCCCACGGAGCGGCGACCGAAGGACTTTGAGACACCTCCACCCCGTTACGATAGTGAGGAGGGCTTTGATTGCTGGGAGACCTTGTTTCAGGTGTGGGCCGATTCTGAGGGTGTCTGGCCCTACTACCACAGCCAGTACCAGACCCGCGACGCTCACCAGGTCCAGACAGCAGCGAGAGCGATGCGGGGTCTACTCTACGCCATGCCGCGGGAGACTGTGGTCGACTTCCGACCCTTTCTTGGTGAGGCCGGGACCGGGACTGGAGCAGATCCACGTCAGGGGTGGGAGCTGGCCCTGACACTTCTCGCTGCGGAGACCCATGCCACGAGGGCAGCCCGACTACGTGAGTTTCACTCCCTCCGTCAGGGTCCCACGGAGCTTGCAGCTGACTACTGGAGGCGCGCGATGCGCCTTTACACGCGCCTTGGGACCGGTGGCGGGACGCAGCTGTGGGCACTCGACACCATCATGATGGGGGCGCATTTGGACCACGTGAAGCTCTTTACGGGCTTCGATCGTCTGGCTCTCTCTGAGTTGTTAGAGTCACTACAGCTCCTTCCTTGGGCCCATCACTACTTCACCCAGGCCACATCGGCTCATGAGACTGCCATCGCCCATCAGCAGAGTCCACTTGTTGCAGCAATGACTGCAACGCCTCCTACGCCTCCGTCCTTGCTCACCAGTCCCACCTCCACTGCTTCCTCCTCCTCCTCTACACCGAGCGGCCACACTCAGGGCGTTGCAGCGGCCGCACAGGGGAAGAAGGGGAAGAAGCGACGTGGGAAGGGACAGCAGCAGCAGCAGCAGCAGCCGGCGAGTAGTGGCAGTGGACGTTCTGTCCACTGCTACAACTGTGGAGGCGCTCACCGCTACACGGAGTGTGAGCAGCCCCTTGACTAGACTCGGATCATGCGCAGCCTTCAGGCGGCGCACACGCAGCGGATTTCCTCGCGTGACACACAGACTGGGCGCGCCGCGACCACGAGTGCAGTAGACGTATCCGTTTCATCAGGCGGCAGCGGTGATGTGGACCCTCGGGATCGCACGATCGCGGAGCTTCGTCAGTTGCTGGCGCTTCGTACTCAGGGAGGTGCGAGTATGTTATCACAGCCGAGTGGTCCCGATACAGCTTGTCTTACTGCGTCTGTTGCTCGTGATGATGCTTGTGGTGGAGCTGTGATGGCTTGCGATGAGGATGGACCTGACAGTACCGACTGGCTTGACGAGTCACATATCCGTGTTGTTCGTCGTTGTCCCGGGTCCTCTGCTGAGCGTCCAGCAGAGGCAGAGTGTTCTGTGGCCCGTTGCTCAGTGTCGACGACTGGTCGTGAGCCGGGTGGCACCTGGATTATTGACTCAGGGGCCACCCATCACATGACCTGTCGTCGTAGTGACTTTGTTGTGCTTAGTCCCGTTGCGTCCGTTCGGTCTGTTTGCACAGGGTCTGGTCAGTCGTTGCCAGTGCAGGGAGTTGGAGTTGTGCGGTTTGATGGTCCGTCTGGCCCCTTGTACATTTCTGACGTGCTCTTTGTCCCTGGTCTTGAGCTCAGCCTGCTCTCTGTTCGTGCATGCACCAGGATGGGTCTCACTGTTGAGCACTCTGCTGACTCTGCCACAGTGACTGCTCTTGACACACGCGCCATCGTGCTTCGTGCCTCTGTCGTTGATGACATGTATCGTGTGTCTCGTTGCACCCCCTATGTCTCTTCTCCATCTCTCTCCTCTGCGCGAGTGTTTGTCACTGGTGTTCTCTCCCCTGAGCACCAGCACTTGTTACATCGTCGCCTCTGCCATGTGAGCTCGGACATTGTGTCCAAGCTCATTCGCACTCAGCCAGCCCTCGGTCTTGACGCAGCTTCCTTTGAGAAGCCGCCCAAGACCGACTGTCTTTTTTGCGCCCAGGGTAAGATGCATCGCTGCTCTTACCCTGACTCCTCCTCCCGGGCACTGCGCCCACTAGAGTTGGTCCACTCGGACCTTCTCGGTCCTCTTCCAGTCGAGTCCCTCTCTGATCGGGGTCGATGTGTTCTCACCCTGACTGATGACTTCACCCGAATGCGGTGAGTCTACAGACTCCGCCACAAGAGCGATGCCGCATTGGCGGTCTGCCTGTGGCTTGTGATGGCTGAGCGTCAGTCTCGTCACACCCTGCACACATTCCGCTCAGATCGTGGTGGAGAGTTCTTGGGCGAGATGAATGCCTACTTTGCCGAGCACGGTATCTTTCACCAGCTTTCCACCCCTGCTACACCACAGCAGAACGGTGTGTCTGAGCGTTGGAACCGCACCATGGAGGATGCGGTTTGCCCTATGCGGTCTGAGTGCGGTCTACCGGAGTCCTTTGCCTTTGAGGGCTTCTCCTACATGACGTGGGTCTGGAACCGCTTGTCGCACGGTCCACTCCCATACCATGTCACACCGTACGAGTTGTGGTTCGGCCATCGTGCTGATCTCCGTCTTGCTCGCGTTTGGGGGTCCCTCGCCTGTGACTGGTACACCGAGGATCAGCAGGGGTCTAAGGTCTCACCTCGAGGACGCATGTGTACCTTCCTCGGCATCTCCCCGCGGTTGAAGGCCTGGCGTTTTTGGGACCCTGCTCGCCATCGCATTGTTGAGTCTCGAGATGCTCTCTTCTTTGAGGCTCTCACCTATCGCGACTTGTCCAGCGTTCTGTCACTGGCCGCCGACCACGTTCCTACTTGTGTGGCCTCCCGGCGGATGGGGGAGTCTAGTCCTGCGGATGGATCCGGCTGGGCCTCCTCACCTGTGGTCCGGTCTCCGGCTCCTGACGATCCGGCCATCGTGGCTGTGGGTCCAGTCGCCTCATCAGTACCCTCTGGCACACCTGATCCCGTGCCGGTGTCAGACCCCTCTGGTGCACCCGATGTCGCGCCTGTGCCGGTCCCTTGTGCCACACCTGATCCCGTACGAGCGTCAGTCCCCTCTGGCACACCTGATCCCGTGCCGGTGTCAGATCCCTCCGGCACACCTGATCCCGTGCCGGTGTCAGATCCCTCTGGCACACCTGATCTCGTACCAGTGTCGGTCCCATCTGGCACACCCGATCTTGTACCAGTGTCAGTCCCCTCTGTCACACCCACTCCCGTGCATGCGCCCATATCCCCTACGGCTCTGGCTCAGCAGCCTTCCCCACAGCCTGAGGTGAGCGCTGCATCGGGCTACTCCCGCGAGCCCGGCGGTCGCCTTCGACCATTGGCCTCTAGGACTCAGCGGACTGCTGACTCTGCGCCCAGACGCCCGACTCGTAGAGTTCAGAGCGGCGAGCCTGGCACGAAGGCCCTTGGCCTGAGTGTCCAGGCAGACTACACTAAGGTGCACCCAGCATGTCCTGTCGGCCACGAGTTGGTCTCTCGAGAGTTCTTGGTCGCTTGCGATGCCGCAGCCGACCTTGTCGTGGTCAGACCGA
>SZWC01000569.1:251941-274929 GCA_023375785.1 Penium margaritaceum | reverse complement strand
GCACACGCACACGCACACGCACACGCACACGCACACGCACACGCACACACACACACACACACACACACACACACACACACACACACACACACACACACACACACACACACACACACACACACACACACACACACACACCTGGTGCAGGGTTAGGCGCCTTTCCAGATGGAACAGGCGCAGGCACACCAGAAGGAGGGGGTGCAGAAGGTATGGCTGGTGCAGGTGCAGGGACAGCTGCTGGGATGGGAGCTGGAGTTGGAGCCGCCACTGGCGGTGCAACAGGAGCTACGACTGGAGCTGGAATAGGAGCTGGCACAGGAGCTGGAACCACTGCTGGAGCTGGAATGGGGGTTGGAATTGGAGCTGGGATTGGGGCTGGGATTGGCGCAGGAACAGGAGCTGGAATCGGAGCTGCAGCGACCAGCGAAATGACCAACAAAACACATCAGATGCCTTAGTCCTTTCCAACCCCTCCGACATCCATGCATGCATCTTTGGACCTCTCACTTTCCCGTCCACACAGCAGCAACCTTCCCAACAACAACACAGTATTCCTAGGGCCCCTCGGGGATGCAGCAAGCCAGGCAAACCATCCATCTTGTCCGTTAAGAATAAACCATGCATGCAAGCTGGAGTTACCTTGTCACAACCCCTCAACACATCAACAGGGTCACCCATAACTTGAAGACCACACAGCAGTTAAGGCAATGCCCGACAAGGGTGCACTTCAACTTCGACTACCGGCAGCGCCAGCCCCCCCCCCCCCCCTTCCTTCCCCACAAAAAACCCTCCCTGGCCTCTGCACAACACATTGGCCTTTTCACGGTTGGCTCTCTTCACCTGGTGGTGGCGGGCTGGGAGGCGGAGGGGATGGTGGGGGAGGCGACGGCGGAGGGGGAGACGGAGGAGGGGGAGACGGGGGTGGAGGCGGGGGCTTCTTTGGAGGGGGAGGCTTCTTGGGTGGTGGTGGCTTTCTAGGAGGAGGAGATGCGGCCAAAGTCCCAACTGCATTTGTGCTGGCCCTACGGGTGCTCAACACTCCGGGTGGAGGAGATGGATGGGTGGGGGGAGCGGGAGAAGGTGGACCCTGTGTAGGTGTTGAGGGAGGCGGAGGGTTTAGGAGAGGCGGGGATGGCGGAGGGGGAGACGGGGGAGGAGGAGACGGAGGAGGAGAGAGTGGAGTAGGTAGAGGGGGAGACGGAGGGCCAGGTGGAACAGAGCCTTGGCTAAATGCGCCTACTCCTGCTGCTACGTCTAGACCAGGCGCGCTGGACGACTGCTTCCGAGCTGTCAGAACACGAGCCTCCTTCTCTCCTTTGACCTTATCCTCCACAAACCCCTCAACCTCCTTTCCCCGCGCTAACTCCTCCACCAGATCTCCGACAAGCAGCTCGTCCAGCACGTGGACCGCCACCTTCCCGTCCGCAAGCACGTCTGCACGTTCCAGGGTCGCAGACCGGAAGAACTCGTCGTGTTTCTCGTGGAAGCGTGGGTGCGTGTGGTTTCCAGCAGACACGTAGACCGTGCCACCGTCGACGTCCCTCAGCGGATCCACTCCGCGCACCTCCTGCATCGCTCACGGAACGTGCCAACGAAACGCGCAAAAGGGGGAGCCTTTGAGACGCGTACGAGAAAGAAACCAACGGCTACCACAGTGCCCGCAGAAAACCCTGTATCTGGCTGTGCTACTCGTTTGTCAATCCTTTCGTTCCAGAGAGGTACTAGACCAGGCCAAAACAGAGCAAACAAGACCGGTGCTCACTTACGCTCAGCCCGTTCAACGTACCAGGATGAGTAACAGGTGCTCTTGCCAACCACCTTCTACTAATCCGTACCTGTTTACCCAGGAGACCAGAGACGATGCGACTCGAACCAGAGGCCCGGACACCCAGGAGGCAACAATTACACCAACAGCCGTATGTCAGCACCGAATCTACCGCGTTGGTGGGCAAACGGCCCTCCGTCCGCATGCATAATCGAAAAACCTGCATAAGTCCATCTGTGACAAACGACAACGACCAGTGTTTCTCCTGATTCAACCGAACGACACTACATTGACCTCAACGAGTGCATTGTAGCTTCGACGTTCCTGTTCGATGCAGAACCTTGGGCCTCAAGAGGAGATCGAGCTGGAAGGTTTTCAGCTGCAATTAGTGGGAACGGGCGGGAAGGGAGGGTGGCGACGAAAGAGAGAGAACGTGACACAAGAGAAGGAAGCAATCACCGTGAAGTCGGCGAGCACGAGGTAGTCCCGCAGCACGCAATGTCTCAACACGCGACTGGAGTCACTCAGCCCTCCTAATTGCTTTAAAGCGGAAAGCACGCCATTGTCGGACGCTGCCAAGATAGTTCCTGTGCTCAACGACGGTAGTAGCCGACGAACATCCTTCCCAAACACCCTCCAAAACTGTGGCGCTTGGGCTTCAAGCGCCCGCTCAACTGCCACTGCCTCGTCATCGGATGTTGCTGCTGTTCGGCTTCCTTGCGCTCCTATCAAGACGGCATCTTGCCGTAATTTGTAGCCAAGCGCAGGCGAGGGGGTGTACAACGACAGGAGGAGGACAATGGCTACAGCTACGAGAGGAGCAGCGTGCACCGGGCAACAAGCCGCACTTGTCATGGTCAGGAAAGATCTACGCCTGCCAGTGGTCGACATCGTTTCCCCTGCCAAAGACCCTGCTTCTCCCCAGGATGTCGCTCGTCCTGCGGGAATCACCGGCAAGTGAACGCCGCCGCAATAACCCCCTCCTTTGAACGAAGGCTGGCCGTACATATTGTCAGCCGAGCCCGCACTGCTGCTGCTGGTGCTGCAGTGGCTAGACGTCACAGGAGGAAGACTGCAACATCACCTACTGATACAAAGCCTTGCTCCTGCAGCTGCAAGGTATCTCTGGACTTTCTGGAACTTCGTGAAGAGACCGGGAAGACTTGCAGTCAGTATGCCTCGAGGACCTAGCAATCGAGGCGTGGCAGAGACCCTGGTGCAGATCAAGCCTCGCAGGCCAAGTCCTGAACGCAGAGAGCCGACTTCCAGCCTCGATCTCGCAGATCTTCCAAGCCGAAGAATGTAGCAGCTAGTTTTGTTCCAGCAGTGACGGCTCAAGGGGTCTGGTCTAGCGGCATTCCGGCGGAGGTTTCGGGGGGAGGAGGCGCACTGCAAAATGGTTGAGGGCTGCGAGGGTGACGTGGCGGACGGGGGATGGTGGAGGTGGAGGCGGGATGTGCGTCGCGCAGGACGGGGTTGAACAGTATTGTTGGACGACGGATGCGAAGGATGGATGCGCCGGAAAATTGGGAGACAAGGCCGGACTCGATCCTACAGCATCCTCGTGATGCCACAGAGTGAAGAAATTTGGGTGCCAGCGTGCTTGCGATGGGATGGGCATGGCAGTGTCATGGACACCTGAAAGAGACAACGCGATCCATGTTGCGCAGGTGGGGGTCGTTGACGCGCTCCCGCCGCCGCCTCCCGATTCCATCTGCTGACTTCGCCGATGCCGTAATTAGAACCAGCAGCGGACGACATGGACTGCCGCCCAGGAGCATTTCGAGGCAGCTCAAGAGAAGCAAGACGATAAACATATCGCAAAACGATTGAACCCTCATGTTTTCATTGTTTCCAATTTGTTGGCGAGTCCTCACTGTGTCTCAAGCAGAAGCTTCACAAAATGTTTCGTCACAGGCTGCTGTATTGGATGGGCTGCTGGCACGGCCTCGGATCGCAGCGACGACGCAGTTCTTCCGGGCAGACAAAAACGGTGCGCGATGTGCACGGGCGGCAGGGTGGTCGCAGAACGCCCTTCCCTCCCGCCTGGCTTTTGCCGCTGCTCTTCAAAGCCGCGACTGCGCAGCGATCTGCCGGTGAATACCTCGACGGCGCGCAGGATGACCTCTGTTGACGGCTGGTGAAGCTAACTCAAGTAGAGTGAATCAGCAATTCCAAACAGGGATCGAGTTCCGCAAACATGGTTTGTCTTTAACACCTAGCTCGAGACCTGTTCAAGTTATACGTACAAATACAGACCAAATTGTTATCCTTCCCAATGAACTCACGATCAGCGACATGATTCACCTATCTAGATTTGTAGGAACCGTTTCAAATAATTTTTTTTCTTATCATTAATTAGCAATGCCCTAAACTATTTTTGAGGCATAACATGTAGATCAATTCAATTTCAATTTTTCATCATCTACTCTAAATGTCTTAAAACAATACATTGCTCCATTTCATAATTTTAAAATCTAATACTTCTTTCATTATCTCAAATATATTTTATGATAAATATATTCATAAATACTAATAAATCAAATTTATTACGTATACATTCATATTTTTGTGTATCATATTTCATCATAGAAGTCGAAAATATGTAAAAGCCTATGTTAGATAAGAAATCAATGCTTAAGTCCATTAATCAAGGTGAATAAATAAACTATTTTCATAATTAACTGTTACACTTAAATATTGGAATCCAAAAGCATGACCATAGCGAAATTTGATTTCCTCACTTTCAATAGTTAACCACCTGTAACAAAATTCATTTTTTCCAAATATTCATTTTTTTGTATTTCAAAAGGACAAAACAACCTCATGATGTCAAGTTTTCTTTTTTTTGCTCTCAATGGCCTAAATCCCACTCATAAATGGAAAACTTGGACCTCTTGTAGCAACAATTATGCATTGAGCTTAAAATGATTACTAAATAGTATTGTTTTGATGACAAAAAACCTTCTACTTCTAACTATATCATTGAATTAATCTCATCAAATCTTTATTTAACAACAAAATCGTAAAATAGTAAGGTATCAATTCATGAATAATAAATAACAAATAAATTAATCTTTATTTGTATCATGTTTCAAAACCCTTGAAAAAAACGATCAAATTTTGAGATGAATCTTGGAGCATGTAATGAAATGCGGATTTCTAGTTTATATGGCAAAGTTCAACAATATTTAAGGGAAACATCCTATTTTGAATTTTTACTATGTAAACATTACCATTGACAATTTTTCTAAGAAATTACCATAATCTTCATGATTTTAAACAAATAAAATCATAAACATTTACCGTAGTAAATTTGCATGTAATTAACCAAAAAGAACCTAAAACTTTTGTCAATCTTGAAGATGTGGTTTTGATAAGATTCAACTAGTAGTTAAGAATATGGGTATTTATGATTAAGGGCTTGATATTAAACATGGTTCATGAAGGAGGTGTCATGTGAGGGGTGAAAAATAAAACATTTCATGTAATGGGTCACTTAAGGCACACAACAAAAATTGTTTCCATAGTTCTTACATCTTCCTTACTTGGAGTTTTCTTCATGAGCCATGGGAGATTACTCTGATGATATTTTTTATTACATCGTATATTTATAAGTAATAATTTCTTGAAGGATCTAATGAAAATTTGAGATTTTAATTTATTGGAGGGACTTAAAAAATTGAATTTTCACATCTCACATTTTTAATTCATTCATGTCACTATATGCATTTTTTGTTTTGTGAAGGTGAGTAAAGTATTTTCCACCAAATACATCATTTATTCAGCGTATCAACGCATTAGAATGGAATGAAACTTTTTAGATGTAGCATTTGATGTATTCCTTTGTTTACCCTTGAAATTCTGACTACATCGGATAGCCTTGCTTGGAGAAAAACAACAATCTGTTTACTCTCTTTTCATGTATAAATTATTATATCGTATTTTTATTGAATTTAACTGAGATTTTGCCTCGATAGAAATGGTTTGATGTATCTGGCTGGCTCATGTACATAGGCATTGGTGAGATTGAAGATCTCAGTTGGACTGATTGTGATAAGAAGAAGAAGAAAAGAAAACCCAGGAAAGGCGAACCTATGTTTATCAAGCATATCAATAGTTTTCTGACACCACACTCGGAGCTTCCTTGCCCACTGGTACTGTACACGAGTTGAAATTCTGCCGCCTTTGCGGAGGCGTTATCCCGCCGACTGCTGAAGAAAACGCGTTGATCTGAGACGCTCAGATAAAGGTCTTTTTTCCCTTCGCCGAGAGTAGGAGCGTTTCATACGTCGCGAAGGTAGCAGTGTCGGCGATGGAAAGCTTTCGCCCTCGACCGAAAGCCAGTGTTTCCCTGGTCGCCAGTAACTTCCCTCACTTCCAGCTGTGCTCAGGCATACCGGCGACGAGACGACAACCAAATCTGCCGGCCCGTTGAAGAGCAGCTGCACGAAACGGATTGCATGTCGTGCGACAAACATATTTGTGTTCATAATTTCTGACATGAGCGATACTCTTCCAACCCGTCCAAACCACTTCGCCGCCGATGATTTTCAGCATCCTTGGCCTTGCGGTCCCCAAGGGCCGCCTTGAACCGTCTGAACGGCAACTAGCGCAGAAACCGGCCTTGACGGAGCAATACCGCATTTCATCTCTGACAGCAGTCCAGCTCAGGCGCCAAATTCCGTAGCCGCTGACACCCATCTGCGCCAACCAAAGCTTGCAAGAACGAATGTCTTGAAGGTTGACCACCATCCCTTGACATGTTTCGACGGTGCTGATGGTTAGCGGGCCTAGGCGTGGATTCTACCAAGGCACCTAAACTGCCGGTGGCTTTGCACCTGGTTTCCCGCAAACACGTCATGTGAGTATTTTTCAACAAGATGAGAAAATTGGTATCATTTCATAATTTATCTGTCAATTTCAGGATTTTGAGAGTTTTTATTACCAAATCCTCATTTAATAAAGGCAAATATTTGTACACACGCATAAAATGATCGTCCTTGAATGTAAAGGCCAGCCATGTGTGGAGCCTGAGAAGATCAGAACACTTTTTGGAGAGATTTTAGATTTTATTGGAAATGGACACAACTTATTAATAAATTCATCACTTCGAAAGAGGGTCGTAAGCCTCTTCAATGCAGTTTTCGTTCGCAACTCGTATCCTATTGAAAATAAAACTATTCATGGATTTTTTGAACTTTTTAGTGTTAATTTGTAGGTGAAATCATTCTTTATGCTTCCCTGTGGTGTAGTTGTTAAACAGTGCCCCATCTTGGTGATGAATCTATCATTATGGGAGATTTCAAGCATGACTCACAGCTTCAAAGGTACGGTTGTGGGAGATTACACATAATTTCCAATGAAGCATGTACATAATAATGTAATCAATGCCAGCCATGTGTTGATGTGGGTGATACCGACACATGCTGACCTCTTGGCTTGCTGCACACACATCACCTCTTACAGGTGACTAACGAGTTATTTGACACTTGATGGCGACACATCTATCCGTGATGGTATGCCAATGGTCAAAGAGACAATGTGGACGTCATCTGGATGATCCGCCAGAAAGTTGGGCCTAGGCCGCCATGGAGATGCAAAAGACGATTATATAGGATTGGATGCATGGGACATGCATGCATTTACCTGTGCACTCTGAGTGATGCTTCACATTCTTGTGCTTTGGGGAGGGGGGGGGGGCATCAGGAGAGGGTAGCCTGGGTTGGACCCCCTAGGTACAATGCTGCCGGATTTTGTCTACCAGCATAGGAGGAAGATGGGTGGAGGGCATCTACGTCGGGCCACGCCGTGGGCAAAACCCTACGGACAAAGATGAGCTTCTGCCTCACCCAACCGGGGGGGAGCCTTATGTTCGCCCATCCACTCGACTCTCGCACTCTCTTGTCACGTTTCTCTAGCCTGAGTGAAGCAATCCTTGTCTGTGGCTGCTCTGTGTGTATACTCCCCACTGTGACTTGTTCCCTCGCGTCCCTCATCACTAACTATTGGGATGAGAGCCACAAGGGCACATCGTTTATGCGTGAGCACTGGGTGCTTTGTGGCACCGTCCTGAGTTTCACGCCCGCTTTCGCATAGTTACCGTTCTCACCATTGTTGTCTTGCTACAACAACAAACGGACTGCAACATAGGGGCTTTGCAGCCTGCCTACGTGGCATCCGGAGCGAGTAGGACTACAGCGCATGCATCACGCGCCTCCACAGTCCCACGGATCGGAAGCCATCCTCCAAGTCAGCCGTCTCCGTCATTTGTACCAGACAATCGGTACACGGTCTGGGGAGGGCCAGACAATCATAACCCCTGTCCTCCTACTACACAAGGAATAGCGCCATGAGACAGGCGCCCACCAGCACGCTGGGCAGTAGCACCTCGGCAGTTGCGGCGTGCATTGTACATGCCGCTACGGGATTGCAAATGCAGGACAACAGCAGTAGTAGAAGCAGTATTAGTAGTAGTAGCATCTACGGCCGCAGCAGCAGTAACACTAGCAACGGCGTTGCCACAACAGCAACTGTAGCAGGACTCCCAGTAATAGCTATAGCGGCAAACAACGACACTATTCCAAGCAAGAGCCACATTGGCTATAGCAACTGTAGGTGTTACGGCAGCTGTAGTCATAGCTAGACCATCGCCATCCTCCGAACAGTCCGCCACATTTGCAGCCGCAACATTGCATTCGCTATAGTAGCAACTGCAGCGACATCACTGACAACCTCAACAGCATACCCGCAATTGTTCTAGAAGCATCGACAACGACATATGTGGCAACAGTAGCAACAGCCTCGGCGTTGGCAGTTGCAGCCAAAGCAATGGCATCATTCATGCACTAAACCGCTCGCGCATCCACATCATCGTCCATAGTGGCAATGACAGTAGTGTCAGCTGTTGCAAAGATGTGAACCTAGCGCAATTGGAGTATTCCATAGTAGCTCCTATTGGCTCCGGTTCCAATGCACGCGAACCACTGCGTCACGCTGGGCGGTGGTACGTGAGTGACAACGGGTCTATAACATCACACGACTTTGCATCACCAACGCCGTCACTGCCTCGTTCTAAAGAGGTAAGAACCTCCGTGTCCCCTATTCAAGCCAATCACAACTTGGCACAATAACGGCCGACCACGACACGGCGCCCCCTGCGCATTATGCACTTGCATTCACTAGGGTGCCAGAAGGTATCATCGATGTAGCCGCCTCAACGTCAGGTACTTTCATAGGTGCTGCACGTACCGCACATGCACCCACTGCCATTTCCATCGGTCGCGTCGTTCACACCTGCACAGAGGCTGTAGTGGTCCTCGGATCTGTGGTGGCAATGACAGCTGACCTTGCATAGCAGCTAGCAGTAGCCTCTACTCAAGTGGCAGCTGTAGCACTATCTCTTGCCACCTCCATCTCCTCTGCCGCTTCAGCCATTCACATCTCCACGGCAGCAACCGTTGCCCTCGCATCAATGGAGCCGTCCTTCTTCCGCTTCCACGTCGTTGTCGTCATCTCAGCCACTACAGTTGCATCGAATCTAAGTGCAGCCGCATTCTCTGGAGGCTTTTGCCTTGTTATCCCCCTTGTTGCTTCCGTCTCTCCTTGCTGCCACTCTAGTTACATCAGTTCATCCGCTCTTTGATGCCACCCGTCGACTTGTACATCTCATTTACCTTCCTACTATCGTCTCCTCTATGCTGTGCGTGGATGTCTTTTGGGTCGGGCTGTCGTGCAGTATAGCGAAGTCCATCCACTCGCCCTCTTTGACTTTCCTACACCCACTAGGGCATGGAAAAGTCTGTTGATTTGTTGGTGTAGAGTTGTCTGTTGTCATGCTTGACGACGATGAGTCTTTTCTTGTAGAGCTACAAAGTGAGCTACGTGTCGCTCGTGAAGCTTAGCATGTCGCTGAAGAGCGCCTTGAGGCGCAAACCGATGACCCGCGCCAAAGTAGCTGATGAGGTCCATGCGTCGGTCCTTTCTTGCTTACCTCTCGCATCTCTCAGTAGGGCCCCTACAGCGCCTGGTGTAATGTCTGCCACCTCCCGCTCCACTTCCTCTAATCCTACTACGTGTGCCTTGTCTGGATGTGCTACCTTTGTTGCTGCCCAACCCATCATAGTTGCACCCCGCTAACACGACTTCTACTCCTAGCTGCCAGTGCTCGTCCTGGTCTGGTCTTCTCCACCTGGGTCGTACACTAGAGTGCTTGGGCGCAGGGGGAATGTCTATGGGACTATTGCTTCCCGACTGACCTTATTGACGACCCTACATTTATTCCTGTCCCCTTTGATTCCGCTCGTGCCATGCGAGCTCTCATCGTTGGTGCAACTGATCACGTGATTGATGACATGGACAACTATAAAGGCGATCGAGCAACACACGCTGCCGCCAATCCCATCGGTGTTTATTCGTTCCTGCATCGTTGCTCCATTGTCACCGGCGAGGCTGTCCAAGGCATCCACAATATTGAGTTCAATACCTTACGCATGCGTGCTAATGAGGCGGCCGACGTGTACCGGGCCCGTGGCACCAAGCTTCTTTGTGAGCTTGGGGATGCTTCACCTGGTCACCTCTCAATTGTGCTCACTATTGTGAATGGCCTCATCCCAGAGCTCTTCGACCTTCTACCCGACGTCAAGGCTGACGAGTTGGTTCATCTTGCGACACGGCCTGTTCCTCCAAAGTTCCCACCTTGGGATGGTGCCGTATGGGACTTTGTATCTGAGCGTACAGATGTCTGGTGGACTGGCCTACAGAAGAGGCGTCTACACCGCTCTATTGTCACTTGCATTATTACTCTCACCATCTCTACTGCTTCTTCCTCCACTTCCACTTCTCGCGCATCATCCTCAACTTTAGGAGCGCGAATTCATGCCGTGCAGGGGCACAGTCGCGGTAGGGGTAGGGGCGGGAAGGGGAAGGACAAGAAAAAGGAGGCTGCATCCCGTGCACCGATCCGCTCAATCATTTGCTGGAACTATGGCTTGCACAAGCATGATGCCCGGAAGTGTCTTGCTCCCCTAGATGACACGCGCCTGGCGGTCACGATGCGTGCCCACTAGGCTCGCACTTCCACTTCATCCTCATCTGCCGCGACATCCAGCCCATGCACCAGCTCGACCTCCTCGATGGCGCACGCCCACTCCACATTTGGGATCTCCTTTGCTCCTACCTTTCCCTTTCCCATGGGGGTGGCCTTTGCCCTATGGCGCAGCGTCATCCATTGGGCTCCCTTTCTCTACTTCTACGCCCTCGCCATATTATCTGTTTCCCTCCTCGTCGTAGCCATCTTCCACTACTCCATTCGTCTCCTCGTTGCCAGTCACGCCGGCGTCGTCTGAGAGCGTGCACAACTGAAGCGGTCTCTCATTCACCTACTACGCCTCCGCGATGAGGGAGGTGAGAGTGCGACCGCATGTCCCATAAGTCACGTGTGTCAGGGTGACGTCTTACGTGGAGACCCGTCCTTGGAGGTTGAGGGGAGTCTGCCTGCATTCATCCCGTGGATTAAAATGTGGCAGTTTAAGATCCCTCCTTGTTATCTTGCTTCTTGTAGCTCGCTCTCCTTGTCTCCTCCCGTTGTTGGCACTGTAGCCACTTGTGATGTATTGCCATCTGTGCGTGTTGTTGGGGGCTTGTGGATCCTTGATTCAAGGGCCACCCACCACATGACCTCTGTTCATGCTGCGCTTGTTACCCTCGGCCGAGTTTGCTCTGTCTATTTCACTCTTACTGGCTGTGCTTAGATGCTCCCTGTTCAAGGCACTGGTGTCTTGTGCTTTGTGGGTCCCATTAGTCATGCGTTCATCCATGACGTGTCGTACATTCCCACTCTCGAGGTTGTCTTGCTGTCTGTCACTACCTTGGACGAGTAGGTTATGGACTTCAAATCCAATCATGGTTTTGGCACTGTCTTGTTGCATCGAGCTGGTCATTCTGTTGTGCGTAGTGTGCGTTGTGAGCAGTTGTAGCTCGTCCCTTTGCTCGCTCCCGTCTCCTCTCCTACTTGCACTTCGCTTGTCCACGTAGCTCCCTCTCTCTTCCCTGAACATTGTCACCTTGGCCATGTGCATGCCGACGCCATCACCAGCATGCTCTGTCTTTAGCCTGTCCGAGGCCTTGAAAGTGCCTCCTTCCTGCCCCCTTGCTCGGCCGACAGTCCCAACTATGTCTAAGGTAAAATGCATCGCTCCCCTTCCTTCTCCTCTGACAGTTAGTCCATGGATACGCTTGATCTTGTACATGCAGATGTGATGGGTCCTTTATCTCATGACTTCCTTGGTGGGGAATGTTGTTATGTTCTCTGCCTTACCGACGATTTTTCTTGTTACTAATGGATGTTTTCTCTTTACCAGAAAAGCAATGTCTGTTCTGTCCTTGACTCGTGGCTTGTTCATGCTGAATATGCCTCCCAGCAATCCTTGCTTGTCTTTTGCAGCGACCGCAGCGGTGAGTTCATGGGCCCCATTGCTCGCCTTCTAGAGTCCCGTGGAATCCGCATCGAACTCACCGCCCCTTGCACTCCCCAAAAAATGGAGTTTTGGCATGGTGGAACTGTACGCTTGCTGATGGCGTGCGTTCCTTGCTCTCTTTGTCTGGCGTGTTCCCCCTCTTTGCCTTGGAGGCGATGAGCTACATGACTTGGGTGTGGAACTACGTCCCTCATGGTCCCCTTCCTCGGTACATCGCCGTGTTCAAACAGTGGCATGGTCGACGTGCTGACCTCTGCCCTGCCCGGGTGTGGGACAACATCGCCGTTGTTTGGCCTCCAGACAACATTTGTGATGGGAAGTTGTCCCCGCGCGGTCGCCTTCGTCCCTTTCTTGGCGTTTCGGCCAAGTCCAAGGCCTGGCACTTTTGGGATCCCAAGCTTCAGCGTGTCGTTGAATCACGGAATGCTCTGTTCTTTGAGTTGGTCTTCCTCCGTGACCTTGACGATCGTACCTCCACATCCTCCCTCTCTTGGCTCTTTCAGGTTGGGGGGACTCTTCTTGCACCGTCTCACCCTGTGCACCTCATCTTCTATACTCCCCCGCATCTCACCCATTCTCTGTGTCGTCGCCACAATTTGCCGCTCCATCACCTTTTGGGCCAGCCAGTCCTATAATCCCAGCAATGTCGTCGTCGTTGACTAACACTCCCTTATTCCCTTCGCCTGTCCTCTCGCCCCCTCCGGTTGCCTTTCCTGAGTCATCTCCCGTCTCTGCTTCTGTCCCTCCGCCTGTGCCTCTCTCATCCCCAATAACCATCACACCTGTGACCTTCGCAGTGCCTCCACCGGCTACACCGTTTTCCCCCTTTGTTTGTGGAGGGTGGCTCCATGCGCTCTCTACACGTCCTTACACTAGTGGCTCCTCTCGCACTGGCACCTCTCACCCTTCAACCTCTCAGACAAGCTCTGAGGCCATGCCTCACACTACCGGTCTTAATGCCCTTGGGCTGGCCACAAGGGTTGTGCATCCCAGCACTGGCCTTGGGTACGTGCTCAATGTGGATGACTTCCAATGTGCTCTTGAGGCATCTATGGTAGGCTATGTTGACAAGTGCCATACCACAGCCGGAGCAATCACACTGCCACCAAAGCCCAACACAGTACGTCGGGCACGTGAGTATCCTGATGCCCAACTATAGGAGGTGGCTATACATGAGGAGCTTAATGCTTTGGACAAGCATACCGTCTAGGAGCTTGTAGATCTCCCATCCAGGCGCAAAAGCTGTCTCTACATGCTAGTTCTTCCGACGGAAATGAAAGCCTGGTGACATAGTCAAAGGCTACAAGGCCTTGTCTTACCAAGGGGTTCTCTCAGATTCTTGGCATCGATTTAGACGAGACGTTTGCTCCTGTGGGAAGGTAGAAGATAGCGAGGGTGCTCCTCAGCGTGGTCGCTCACCATGATTGGGAATTGGAGCACATGGACGTGAACAACATGTTCTTTCAGAAACGTCTAGAAGATGAGATCTACATGGTGCAGCCACCTCGATTCACCGATGGCACTGAGAAGGTGTGGCAACTACGAAAGGCTCCTTATGGCTTGAAACAGTCAACACGCTACTAACCAAGAGATTACCTCCATCTCGAGAAGGGAAGGTACCACCATAGTACAATCGACCCTACGCTCTTGGTGAGCCAGCAGTTGGCACCCTTTGTTGCGATCCTAGTGTACGTTGATGACCTATTGATTACGTCACCCAACGCCTATTGTACAGTGCGCTTGGTGAAGGTGAAACTGTAGTCCAGACACAAAATGGAGGACTTGGGTCCCGTTCAAGACTTCTTTGGGATGGAGCTCGAGCGCGATCGCCAGCAGCGTACTCTTCGTGTCCACCAGGCTGCATATGTGCATATTTCGGGGGAGAGATTTGCTTCCCTCCCCGAGTGTGTGCAGACTGAGTCAACGCCGATGACCCCCGTTGGTCGGAGGTTGCTCAAGACACTTGATGTGTCTAGGCTAGGGGAGCTGGTGGATGTCACCGAGTACCTTTGTGTCATCGGCTCCCTCATGTATCTTGCCACAACTACGTGGGTGGACGTGGCCTTTCCGTTGATTTTTTTGGCATAGTGTTTGTAGTATCCACGATTGTGTCACCTAGAGGCCGCATTGTGCGTCATGTGCTATGTGATCTGAACAACACAGGTTAGGCTTTGGTACAGGGCACAACCCTCTGTTCTTGTTAACGAATACATTGACATTAACTAGGCTCATGATGTTGACGCCCGCAGCCGCACGTGGTACATATTTCTTGTCAGATGAACTGTAGTATCTTGGAAGAGTGGAAAGTAAGAATACATGGCACAGTGGTGGAGTGAGGCAGAGTATGCAATGCTTGGTGCTAGCACATGTGAGAGCGTCTGGTTGTGCCAATTGCTATGGTTATAGCGCGTGCCCATCCATTGCATCACCGTGCATTGCAATAACTAGAGCAGGAAGGCCATTGCTGAGCATTTCGGCATGCATCATACACGCACAAAACATATCAATGTTGAACATCATTTTGCGCGTGAGCATATTGGTGCTGGTGATGTTCGCATTGCTTGGGTCGAAACTCGCCAGCAGCGAGCCGAATTCCTCACGAAGGCATTGAGCAGCAGCGCCTTCAAAGAGGTTGTACATGCCATTGGTCTTTCATGTGCTTGTGATTTTCCTGGGTGATTTCTGTTGTGCCTGTTGTGGTTGTACATGCCGTTTTCCCCAAATGTGCCCCTATACAGTCCAATATTGGTCTCTCGTGAATGTGGTCATCCTCGTGTTACTCGCCTGTGTGCATGCATCATTTGCGGGTCGTGGGGGAGAAAATATGTGGGTGTCATCCCTTATAGGTGACTGACGAGCTGCTCGACAATTGATGGCAACACATCCATCGGGGTTGGTACGCAGGTGGTCGAAGAGACATTGTGGCCGTCACATGGACGGTCTGTCGAAAGGTTAGGCCCAGGCCGCCATGGAGATGTAGAAGTTAGTTATGTAGGATTGGATGCATGGGACCTGCATGCATTCACCCTTGCATTCTGGATGATGCTTCACAGTCTTGTACTTTAGAGGGGGGTTGCCATGAGAATAGGGTAGCTCGTGTTGGACCCCCTACGCAGAATGCTACCGGATTCTCTCCAGCAGCAGAACACAAAAACGGGTGGAAGGGACGTAGGTCAAGTCACGCCGTGGTCTAAACCCCACAATCAAAGGTGAGCTCTCAAATCATCCGACGGTGGGGGAGCCTTACGCTTGTCCATCCACTTGACTCTCTCACTCTCTTGTCACGTTTCTGTTGCCAAAGTGAAGCAATCCATGTCCATGGCCGCTCCGTGCGGTGTACTCCTGACTGTGACTTGTTCCCTCGCGCCTCTCATCGCTAACTACAAAATGTTCATGAAGTAGTCACAGCTGCCTCACTCGTATGCAACAAGTCGAACATGTCATCTACAACTACGTCCTAAAATGCCACGTTCATTCTATTGTGATGTACTTCTTCCTCGTCTATGTGTGCAACAAACTGTGACCATTACGCTGTGTTCATGCTTGTGCATATCATTGATGCGGACGTAGTTAACGCTGGAGCACCGTCAGATGGTGAACCCGCCTATCAACTACTTTCGGAGAGCTGGCACGACATCCCGAGTGCGTCATGGGACACTCTGTAGCCTTTATGTTTTTTCTTGACAGACTCGCTTTTGAGCCCAATGTGCATGCCTTCCACTAAATCTCCAATCGATGTGTCCGGCTCCAAACTCCGCATACAAAGGATCACAAAGTTTTGCATTAAGATGACTGGATGTAGAGTTACCACAAAAAAATGGCTTTTTACTTGATTTTTAGGACAAACGGACATTGCCGTGTTTGTCGCGTGCCATACGCCATAATAACTTTCTATATCTACCTCTCACTTGTCCTTTATCTCTTCATGCAAACCTGTTTAAGCCAAGGAGACGTTATGCCTCTCTCTAGTCCAACCGTTGCTATTCTTTGCACGTGCTTGCTTGATCATGTTATGATGTGAGCCGTCCCCATCCATTTGCGTTGCTTGTATGACCACTCATTCATGTCAATGGTCGTGCACATCCCTGATGCAGACCCAATCGTACGTGCAGGACCAATATGTGGTGGTCCCAACCACCACCAATTGTCACACAGCTTTCACGCTGTCCCGTGTGCTTACAGAGTCCCTCATGGCTAATAAAGGTTACCAATTGATGAGCCCGTCAAGGGTGTAATAACCCTTCTACCAATTTGACAAGGGGGTGAGGAACGCCCTACCCGGTGCTTGCAAAAAGACTCTCCTATCCGGTAGTTCGAACAAAAACCTAGATAACCCACTTGCTTCACCATGCTTGATAAGCGGCATGCGCCGTTAATCAAGCAAAGCAAAGTGGGACATGTCAACACCCCTCGTAATCCTCGCTCCCACGCGAGAATCCCGGGTAAGTAATGACCTCCTTGTTTTTCTCCCCACACGCAAACCCCCTTGTTTAGTTTATATGTTTCGGCAGGCAGACACCGTTGGTTGTGCTAAAAAGATACGCATGTGAGCTCTTGCCTTTGCCCATGTACACACATCATCACTGTAGGTGACTCTAGTGACATGGAACTCAAGGTGCACACATAGTGGACTGAGCATCTCTCGTGCTTCTGCCGGGTACAAGATTGGCGGGAGCTCCATCATGTGCAGATGTGCCTTAGAGTAGGATTGTAACGCCTTGTCCTTGACGCCAAAGCGGCCTAGTGTGTTCTCTTGCATACTAGGTAGTTTAAGCTCATAACTAGCACCTCCTACAAGTATCAGAGCAGGAGGGATAACCCCCTTCCTCTCCTTTGACCCAAGGCCTCACGTGGTATGATGCAAGCAACATTCACGGGGACATTTTTGCAGCCGCGACGTCTCCCACGTGCTTGCACCACAACTCTGTAGCTCTGATTCATGGGAGCACTACGTCATGGCACAGCGGAGACATTTTATTCTCGGTTCATTGCAGTTTTGAAATTCTACAGTCATACAGACCCGCAGATCTATAGATCTATACTCCGCACCTCTGCATTCTCCACAGCATTGCACCTCTGCTACTCCGCATTCTTCGCAATCAGCAGCTCTACTACTATGTAACTCTGTAGTTCTGCAACTTTAGAGCTCCTCAACCACGGAGTCTTGCCTCACTTGGTCAAAATTAACTCTTGTCCGGGCCTGATCCACAGCTCCACGGCCCGCAACCCGCAGCCTGCGGTTCTGCTCTTTTGTAGCTCTACAATTTTACTGCCCAGTATATCCTTGGCCACGCAGCTGTGCAACTCAGTAGCTGCACAACTCTGCTACCGCACAGTTCAGCCGCTCTTTGGCCCTAGAGCTCTGTGGCATTGCAGCACCAAGGCACTCCTACCTTCAGCTTCTTGCCCCTCGACAACGTGATAGCCACACAACTTTATAACTCAGCCATTCCCACAACCCAGCAATTTTGCGCCTCAATAGTAGTAGCAACCGCATTTGCTACCGTTGTCGCCACTCTAGATTCTTTGCCTTTGACAGAGCTGATCCCTACCTCTCCGGCTGCTACACGTGAGTCTTTTTGCATCACAGAGGAGGTCACAAACTACAAGGAGCGGGCGGAGTACGAGGTGTGGTCTCGTCGCCTTCATTAGAGCCCATGGTACTACCGTAGAAGGGACTGCAACCCCATAACTGATTACACTTGTGTGGTTGCAGCCGAGTTTGCCACCTACTACCCGTCTGTTTTGGATGACTTGCCAATTGTGCAGAACACGCCAGCCATGGGGTCTCTACGAGATCAGTATCCTCCTCAATCAGTTGTAAGCCCTCCCATTACGCGTAGGACGCGTAGACAGAGTCGGTATGTCACCCCTGAAGGGGCGGCACCAGCAGCACCAACAACACTAACAACAACCCTTAGATCTTTCGCTCCTCGTCCTACTACATCACTAGCAGCCTCAGGCTCTGCAACAGCCTCATCTACATCCTCTCATGTGTTTTCTGAATTAGAAGTTGCGCTTGTCTCTACTGCTATTGCCTCCTCTACTTTCACTGCCATAGCATGTGCTTCACATGCCCTTGCCAACATTGCTGTTGGTAGGGCCATTGACAGTTATGTAGCTGATGGAATCGGTCAGGGACATCTTACAGCAGCCGCAGTCAACATTGCCATACTGGTTGCCGCCGCAGCTGACTTAGTAGCAGTAGCGGGAGCAGCCACTGTCCTCTTTAGTGCAATCATCTCCATTCATTCCTCTACAACCCAATTTTCCTCTGTAGCCGTGTCATCAATCCTTGGCCATTACGTTCGCGTCTTTGTCATCAGAGCCATGGCCATCTCCACCCTCGTTGGTGCAACTCTGATTGGGATCACTTGTCTCATTCTTTCTACATCTTTGTCTGTAGCTGACATCGCAGATTCAGCAGCAGCTGTGCTTCCATCTTTGTTTGCCTTGTGCTGCTACTTCTGGTGACCTTGGCATACTCGCCTTCTGGACCCCTCTCCCCCTTTTCTCTTTGTGTGGCCGTGTTTGTGTGTTCATGTCTGTTGCTTTACAGTATTACCTTGAGTGCCACTCCTACCATACATTCCCAAGCCCATTGGGGTAGGGGAAACTCTGTCAAAATTTCTCTAGCAGAGTTTTCACCTGTTCATCATGCCTTTTGATGATGATCACTGCATCGCACTGCACGCAGAGTTGCAACGAGCGCGAGCTGCTCTTCAAGCAGCACTCACAGCATATTGCAATGTAGAGGAGAAACTACACAACAAATAAGCTTACCAGGAAAACTTTGCTAACCACATAGCAAACCTGGTCCTCAACTGCCTACAGCATGCACTACGCTCCACGCCCTCTGCCTCCACAATTGCTGGTATTGTTGTTCCATTCTACACTTCACCCACTTCCACATCTAATGCCTCTGGCTCTCTCACGTCTGACTCTCTTGCCGTCGCCACTACAGGTGCAGCTGTCCCCAAGGCACTCACATTGCCCCCGCATCACAAACCTCACTTTGACTCAGCACCGCCTGATTTCATGTCTAACCTCACCTTCTCTTCCTGGGAAGTTTGCTTCAATGCATGGACACAAGGTGAACAACTTTAGGAAAACTACCATGAACCAAATCCCTTAGCCAATCCCCCTTTTGTTCCGATCGATACTGAGTCTGCAGGTGTTTTCTGTGCCCTCATTCGTGCTCGACCCAATGGTACCCTCCTCCAGTGTTGTCATCACTCCTGACCCGCCTGATGACGACCGCCAGCGTCATCTATGTGATGACGGAGGTGAGAGTGGGTGTTCGGATTTGGAGATAGTTCAGCGTGCTATTGATGGCGCCTTGCGTGATTCTTTATCTAGTTACGTCCAGGAGTGTCCTCCTAATGATGTCTTGTGGATTGAGGAGTGGGAGTTTGTCCGCTTGCCTCCTTATCTCACAGCTTGTGGTCAGCTTATTCCGCCGAACGCAATTGTTGCCATAGTCAGTCGTAACCCTACCATCGTTCGCGTGTCGGGTAGCTTTTGGATCCTTGACTCCAGGGCCATGCACCACATGAATTCGTTGTGTTCCTTGTTTTTCTCGCTTGGTCCTGTTAGCTTTGTCCATTTTCTTCGCACTGGCTCCAACCAACTCCTTCCAGTTGAGGGCATTGAGGTCGTTTGCTTTGTGGCAACCAAAGGAGAAATGTTCTTGCCTAATGTGCTGTGTGTTCCCTCTCTTGAGTTGAGTCTTATCTTTATTATAACGCTCAATGACTAGGGCGTGGAATTCTGCTCTAGCCACTCTATTGCCTCCATCCCTCATTGTACTTCTGGCTGCATCTTGCTATAGAGTACCCGATGTGGTTGCATATTCCACGTTCCCTCCTTTGCCACTACCCCTGGCACTTCTACTCATGTTCATGTTGCTCACTCCCTTTCCATTGCATATGCGCAGCTGCTGCATTGCCAGTTATGCCATATTCATATTGTCGCCATTAAGAGCCTGCTTTGTATGCTTCCTACCAACGGTCTTGATGCCGCCACCTTTACCGCTCCACGTCCTATTGACTGCCTCGACTGTACTCAGGGAAAAATGCATCGGTCCCCATTCTCCTTGTCTTTGTCATGCACTTCTCATCTCCTTGACCTTCAGCACGCAGAAGTCACGGGACCCCTTCATCATTAGGCTCTCAGGAAGGTTGGTCACTATGCCCTCTGTCTCACTGAGGACTTCTCCCGATTGCACTGGGTCTTCGTTCTCAAGCAAAACAGTGATGTCTACTCTACCCTTGAGTCATGGCTTCCCCAGGCTGAACTTACCTGTGGTCACTATCTTCATGTCTTTTATTCTGATCGCGGGGGGAAACTCACGGGACAGATGCGTGTTTTTGTACATCTTGCGGGGTGTATGGAGCCTATGGCTCCCTACACACCTAAAAAATGGCATCTCTGGCCGCTGGAACAGGATCCTCGCTGACGATGTCCGCACCCTCCATAGTGCCTCTGACCTCCCTCCTCTCTTGTCCTTTGAGGCCATATCATACGTGACCTAGGTCTGGAGTCGTTTGTCCCAGGATCCTCTCCATTGTCATATCACCCCTTTTGAACGTTGGTACGAATGTTGTACTGACCTACGCCTTGCTCGCATCTGGGGTTGTGTCGCTATCGTCTAGCTTCCCGAGGAGCTTCAAGATAGGAAACTTTGTCCCCGTGCATGCTTGTGCACCTTCCTCGTTGTTTTTGCCTTTTCCAAAGCATGGCGTTTCTGGGACCCCAACCGTGCACGTGTTGTTCAGTCTCGTGATGCTCTCTTCTTCAAAGATGTCTTTCCTCGTGCCCTATCTCGTGTTGCTCCACCCACTTCTCTGTCCTTGCTTTTTCAACTTGAGGAGGGTCTGTCCCCGCCTCTGGTATCATAGCAATCCCTCCTCGCGTTCATGCAGTCCCTGTGGTTCCTCTTCTCCCTGTTGTCCCTCTACTTCTCCCCCCTTTCCTGTTACTGACACTCTCCACAAATCACCATCCGGTTCTCCAACTTGGACTTCCTCGGAGTTGTCACCGGCTCCTCCTTCTATGTTATCTGAGTCCACATGAGCACCCCCTAGCGCTTTGACACAACCCCTTGCTGATGTCTCTTCACATTCAACCCCGCATGTCACTCCTGACTCACCTCTAATGCCTTCTTTATAGACCTGAGCGTCCATTGGCGAGACAGAATCCCCTCCTATCTCTGATGCTCCTCCAGTTGGGCCAGAGCCATACACTCGCGAGAGGTGACTTTCCTCACTCTCAAAACACTTTGCTTCTCAACCCTCTTAATGTCACACTCGTTCCAATGCATCCTCCACCACAGCCGGCTCTTTGACCAGACTTGTTGGTCTGGATGAACTCGGACTTGCTATAAGTGTTGTCCACCCTAACTTGGCTTTGGACTGGCTCACATATTCCATAGTGCCCTTGAGGCCTCTGTCACTAGCTATGTTGCCACATGCTTTGCGGCGAGTGAGTTGCATTCACTTTCCTCAATGCCTACCAGTATTTGATAGGCGCATGAGGCGGTTGATGTTGACCTCTAGGAGAAGGCCATATAGGACGAGCTCACCACCCTCAAGGAATATGGGGTCTTCAAACTTATTGATCACCTAGTAAGTCGCAAGGTTGCTTTGGCCCCATGGGTTCTCTGGCCGCAAGTTGAAGCCTGGCCGCAAGGTCAATATGTACAATGCTAGGCTCACTACCAAGGGATTCTCTCAGGTTCCAGGCATTGACTTTGATGAGACGTTCGTTCTAGTCGGGCGAGACACCATCGCATGTGCTCTCTTGAGCCTAGACACTCAACATGACTGGGAACTGGAGTAGATGGACGCAAATAATACATTCTCACACGGATGATTGGATAAGGATATCGGCATGGTACAACCTCTTGGCTTCACTGATACTACAAACAAGGTCTGGCATCTGTGTAAGGCCCTACATAGACTCAAGTAGTCGCGTTGCTGTTGAAAAATGGAGATCTCCTCCACTCTCGGGCAAGGCGGCTACCACCATAGCACTCTCAATCTAGCACTCTTTCTTAGCGTACCCTTGACGCCGATCGTGGCCATTCTAGTCTATGTGAACAATCTCCTCATTGCTTGATCCATTCCTGCTAATGTGTAGTAACTGAAGTTCCCCCAGCAGTTCACATACAAGATAAAGGACCTGGGTCTAGCTAGAGTGTTATGTGGCATGGAACTCTAGCATGATCGTGAGCATTGCATACTAAACGTACACCAGGCTGTCTACATACGCAGCCTGGGGGAGCACTTTCTCTCCTTGATGACTGACACCACCACTACGTCCACATCAATGAATCTAGTAGGTAAGCGCCTGCTGAAGTATCTCGACAAATCCCAGCAGGGAGAGCTCGTCGACATCACAGACTACCTCAGTGTCATTGAGCCTCTGATGTACTTCACTACCACCACCCGAGATGACGTGGCCTTCTCGGTCAACTTCTTAGCTTACTTCTCCCAGCAACCTCGTCAAAGGCACCTCGAGGTAGCATTGCGTATCATTTGCTATGTGCTGTCCACGGTGCGTGTGGGACTATGCTACAAAGCACAACCCACTGTGGTCATTAAAGAATACACCGGCAGTGATTTGGCTCATGACACAGATGCCTGAAATCGCACTGGCTACATCTTTCTTGTTGGTGGGACTGCCATCTCTTGGAAGAGAGGAAAAGAGGGATGTGTTGCACATAGCTCTAGTGAGGCAGAGTT